>OY748303.1:12298007-12869371 GCA_963556515.1 Nudaria mundana
GGTCCAGAATTAGTTCTTTGTTTTAACATTATGTACCTTAAGGAATATTTTACATTTCTATTCTAATGAAGTTAATTTTTTTTCTTTATTTTTGTCGAGGCTTTTGTCCATAATGGGTATAAACTAATAACCCCGTAATCATTAATCGTGTTATATTATTAATTATATTTACATATAATAACAAATTATATACGAAAACCTTCCTCGGAAACCACTCTACCTTTTAAAAAACTGCATCAAAATCAGTTGCGTAGTTTCTAACTATCACGGTTCACAAGATACAGCCTGGAGACAGAAGGGCGGACGGACGAATGGACATCGAAGTCTCAGTAATAGGGTTCCTGTTTTACCTTTTGGGTACGGAACCCTAAAAATAAAAGACAATTTAAAATCTATTAAACGAAAGATAGGAATGTCCAGTTGCATTTCAAATTAACCCGACCGACCTTGTGGAATGCGAATTCAAATTTTCATTGGACACAGTAAAAATGCTCGTTAAAACAGCTAACCCCTTTGTGGGTGAATGCGGGACGTAGCGTTTATTGGGACAATGAAATTAGCATATTAATGAAAAATATTGGTTGGGCGGACGCCACGTCCGCAGGGCCTTACTCAATTTATCACTCGTCGAGAATAAACAGAATTTGTAGTGCCCGCATATTTCGCATAAATCGGTTCAAACAGTCCAGAGATACGAGGTAACAAACATAAAAAAACATACAGTCGAATTGAGAACCTCCTCCTTTTTTGGAAGTCGGTTGAAAATATCTTCAAATTACCGAAATGAGAACCAATAATTGTCGGAATGGGACCAAACTAAATAGGATGTTTTAAACCATGTTAATGGAGTCTAAGGCAGCGGCTTATAACATTAATCATGGTGTAAATAGGTGTGAAGAACATCATGACATGAACAAGACAAGACATACGAGAAACCTACGTGACTAAGGACAGGTCATCGTTCAAGGGACACGACGACATCCTACCGGATATTATCTACTGACCGATTTAGTGGTATACGAGTAAGATATAGGTACATCAGAAAGAATATAACTAGGCATCGCCATAAAATAATTTGTTTTCTGAGTAGGTATGTTACTTAACACAGATAAAAAACTACTTTTGTGTGTAGTTCTTGGAAATCAGTACGTTTCAGTTTTAACATCTATGTGTTTTATCCAACCCTGGGTTTCCTTGGGTTGCAAGTATGCAGGGATAGCTGGTTATACGTACGCGGCCGTAGGAGGAAAATATACCTACCTCCCTCATGGTACACCATTAGTACAAAATAGTGGGTCTACGAGAAACACCCAATATTTTAGTTGTACCTAATATTAGTGGTTCTGTGAACCGTAGACTTCAGGAGCGGCTTTGTTAAGAAAAATTCTTCTTCAATTTTCTTAATTACTCTTTCATTTGTCATCCAATCCAAACAATATCATTCAAATTTTATTCATCGTAAGCAAGGAGTGTGTGTGTAAAGTTTCATGCAAATCGGTTGATAAATACGGCCTCAAACATGATCTGACTGAACCCGTAGATGTAGAGGTACAGACGAAAGAAATTCTCCCCAGTCTGCACTTTGAAACGGAGACTTCGGTCACTTCGCTCCCTCAGTCAATTATGTAGTACCTACCTACTATTCTCTATTCTGTGCTAATCTATGTAACATTGAAGTGACGCACTTCAATGTTTCATAATTGTATATATTATTGAAAATACCTATAAATTAAAAAAAAATATTTTGCTTTGTAAACGTATCTCGTTAAATTTCGAGAAGAATTGTGACGATTTTATATTTTACATTTTTATATACGTCCCTAGAAATGCCAGTTTGGATAATGGAACATGTCGACTGGTTTCCTGCCCTTCCACTTTGTGTTAACTGTTCTGCATGATTCATGAGTCCCTCACCGCCTGTCAAATGTAATGTATATTTCTATGATTGCATTGTTAATGTGGATACTGTTTTTGGGGTTTATTTTTACGTAATTTTTAAATTTCTTCGAATCTAGATTCAGTTTTACATACGATGTTGGGACTACATAATCTATGTAAACTTTAATTTTAGTCACATTTTTTCTAAACATTTGTCAAACTTGCTTCGGTGGCGTGATCGGTAGTACACCCGCTTTCGACGCCGGAGTCTCGGGTTCGATTCCTGGTCGGGAAAAACTTTGTGTGAAGACAGACACGTTTGTACCGAACACGTCTGGAGGTTTCCTATGAAATATATAAAAATATAAGTATTTATATCATTTTATCTAGTACTCATATCACAAGCTCTGCTTAGTTTGAGAATAGTAGCGTTGTGTGAATTGTCCTAACATATTTATTTATTTATTTATATTTATTTAATTGTTACAAACATTTAACTGCCTCGGTAGTGCAGTCGTATGAGTATGCGACTGCTGTCCCTGAGTTCCCAGGTTCGATTCCGGGTCGAATCAAATATTAGTGTGATCCGCAAATATTTGTTTCGGAGTTTGGGTGTCTTCTATATATAATATGTATGTATTTAGAAATATATAAGTATGTTTATCAGTCGTCTAGATCCCATAGCACAAGCTTATATTAGCTTAATTTGGGCTAGCTGACGTTGTGTGAGAATGTCCAAAAATATGTATTTATTTATATATATATATATATATATATATATAATTCTACTGTACGTGTGTATGCCACTGAACTCCTCCTAAACGGCTGGACCGATATTGATGAAATTTTTTGTGTGTGTTCAAGGGGATTTGAGAATGGTTTAGATTCACAATTTGGTTCTTTTTTTTTGCAGGACAACGTCTGTCGGGTCCGCTAGTTTATTTAGGTATATATTTACTGTTAAGTAGGTACCTAGAAGTTTAATTTAAGGAAAACTTAATGTGAGAGATGCAACACAGCCAGCATTCTGGGAATCTTCCCAGTAGGCAATGACGCGGAGGATTTTTTAAACGATATTTTGTAATGTAAATATTTTTTAGTATATAATTATGTAAATTTTGTACATTGTAATTCTTATTGTAAATAAATTCCTTATTCAATATATAAAAAAAAAATGTGAGAAATGTGACTGCTTCGATGGCGTGGTGGGGTTCGATTCCCGGTCGGGACAAACTTTGTGTGATGACATATGCGTTTGTACCGAAGTCTGGATGTTTCCTATGTATAATATGTATGTATTTACAAAAAAAAAATGTAAATAAGTATTTATATCAGTTTATCTAGTACTCATATCACAAGCTCTGCTTAGTTTGAGACTAGATGGCGTTGTGTGCATTGTCCTAATATATTTATTTATTTATTTAATGTTTCAGAAGTTTTGATTTGGACTATCTGGAACAAAATACACGTCAAGAATTGACACAACAACAGACTTCAAATTACCGAAAAGGGACCAAATAATTATCGGAATGGGACCAAATTGAAATGTGGTTGGGAAGTAGTAGCTTTCATTTAAAAAAAATCAAAATCGGTTCAGCTAGTCCACAGATGAGGTAACAAATATAAAAAAAAACACAGTCGAATTGAGAATTCCTTTTTTGGAAGTCAGTTGAAAATACTCTATGTTGCCCATTTATTTCTAGGACCATTAAGTTAGTTTTTCCCACATTGTAACAGATTGTAAAGGTACAAAGCCACTTTTTTTTAAGTCTGCGCAAGCGCCGCCGCTCTTACGTCCATTGCCGGGCGTCTCTGGTAAGGATCAAAAAGTATTTCCAGTGGCACCCGGCGGAACCGTAGGAAGTAACTGGATGCGGAAAGCGAAAGACCGAATGTTGTAGCGTGGGGGAGGTCTTTGCCCAACTGTGGGCGTCAATTGGCTGAAATGATGATGATGATGTCCAAATATATTTTATTCATTTTTTTTTATGAAGATGAAGAAATTTAAAGTACCAAAATCAAATTTTCCTTTCCGTTTAGTTTGTGTAAAACTTATATAAATACAAATACGTATTGGCGTATACGTACAGGTGTGACTTATTTATGTCTGTTCGATTTTGCCTGTCACACATAATTACCTTACTATGTTTTAAAATCACATGACTACCTATACCTACCACATCCTATACCATAGAAAATAGCAAAATTTGTGGTATACTACTACTCACATCGCATAGGGCCCGTAGACTTTGACTAATGTAACCTAGTCTAGTAAAAGAAATCAAAATTTATCATTTACCTATTGCATAAACAATGTTGATATTTATAACTTCCTAATTCTGATTTTAAAATTCCGAAAAGTTTCAATAATGAAAAATTTTAGTTAGTTAATTTTATTAAATAAAATTAAGCTTCAAGAGACCTTTGAGAGTCGCGTTGAGTTTTTATGACCTGTGAGTCACGTACTAGAAGCATCACGCTATTACTTTAGCTTGTCTAATGAAATTTTACCTTGTTGACGCAAACTTTATGAAGCTTTTTCATTAAACATATTTGTAAACTAGCGAACGCCGGCGATTTCGCCCGTATCGAATAGTTTTCCAGTTCGCAACTCCCTCGGGAACACATTTCCGGGATAAAAAGAAGCACAAATTACTCCTTTTAACATCAGCTATCTACCAGTCAAAGTCCCGTTAAAATCAGTCTGCAGTTTCATATATTATACGGAACAAATAGAAGATAAGTATATATTGCTTGACAAATTATATACCCAAAAACCTTACTCGAGAACCACCAACCACTTCATTGGTTAAAAGCGCATCAAAATCCGTTGCGTAGTTTTAAAGATCTAAGCATACATAGTAACGTAAGATAATGTTTGTTTTATAATATGGTACGATACGCACCTTTATAATTTCAATTACCAACGCACACTTAAATTTTATTTATTTCTACATAATAATATTATACGGTAGGTACCTAAATAAATAGTTATACCTTTTGTATAAAGCTGATAAAAGCTCTAGTAAACACAGGTACATACATACACTTATTACGTCAGCTCCCAGGGTAGGCAAAGGCACGATATATATCCCATCTCACTCTCCACTTATTAAATTAATAGGTTTGAGAGGAAACTATGCAGAACATTTCACCAACTTGCTCGCGGTTGATGGACTCCACCGCGAGCAAGTCGTGCTCGCGAAGGAGGCGGCGGAGAGAGAGTAATCTCCCTACTGAGTCCCGTGGTGTGCGGCGAGGGCGCCGTAGACTTATCTATGCCCAGGACCATCGAACTCTATTATTGGGGCCTGAGGACGGGATAGTCACCCACCATCCTTACAGAAGCAGGATAGAAGGGTCGCGTGCTGCCGGGCACATGAGCACACTAGATTCACCCAACGACGCGGGATCAAACCCGACCAAACCTCAGCGCAGAGGCCACGTACGTGGCCATAGTCCGACGGGCGCCACTGGATATACGTCCTGGTGCGTACCAGAGGCCTTCGGCGACGGACGTAGGAGAAGACCGAGCGCGCGCGGATCTAAAAAAAAAAAAAGTGCCATCAATCAACAGTAATAAATAGTAAGTGTATTATAATATTGTGTGGGCCAGTACTTGCTTGACACTTTTATGATAAATGAAATAAATCTAACTACTTTGCAATGGGGCGGGGCCCCAAGAGATTCGATTACGTCCTCGCCGTCCGCCCTGGACCCCAACTTGACCACGGTAACGCAGTGGCAAGTTGGGTGACCGAACGTCGATATCGAGACTTGAGTGGCCAACATTGCGATGAATTGTGCTATCATGGATATGCCTGACGAGACCCCCGGTACTGACACTGCCCTTTCCCGGGCAGTCTCAGCCGACGACCTACCGCATGAAACACGGAATTCGATGCCTCTTGATTTGGGGGCTCGCGTCGCGCCGCCTAGTTGCAGCGCGACGTCGACGCCCCAAGGAAATGTTGCTGCTGGGACTGACGGTGGGTCAGCTCCCAGTAGTGTGAAGGGTAAGGGCCGTTCTGCTTCGCAGAAGAGGACCCTCGAGAAGGAGGGACCGCCACGCGACCGGAGCACTAGTTGCTCTGGATGGGGGTCCCTCCTCTCCAGCGATTCGGAGGAGGAGGTGCCGGTAAAGACGGTGCGCACGCGTCTCGGCGCCTACCGTATGCGCCCGCCAACAACACCACCCCCGTCATCTGTCCCGTCCCTGCGCAGTCGCAGGGATATCGGTGTGCCGCCCGCGCGGGAGATAATGAGTATCTTCTCCCGCATGAACGCGGCCATGCGGGGGAGTAAAAATATGTCGGGGAGGAAGAAGATTGTGGCTTCACTGGTGGATGAAGCCCAATCCTCCCTCCACAAGCTCCTCGAGCGGAGCGTCACAGAGGAGGAGGCGAAGCTCCGCAAGCAGGTTGCGAGCCTGGAGGTGGAGCTCACTGCCTCCCGAAAGGAGATGGAAGATCTCCGTCGGGAGGTCGCTGAGTTGACCAAAGCGGTCAAGGCACCTCCAGGTCCCATGCCACCTCCTCCTCTGACGGCTGGAACAGCGCCGAAAACGGCGCCTAGGACCGCGCCCACCATGGCGCCCGGCTCGCCGCCGAAGCTGTACCGACTACGGTGCAGGTCCTGACGGCGATCGAGAGGCGCCTCGCGGTCCTGGAGGACCGGGCGTACCGCCCTCCGCTAGCGCGTCCCGCGTTTTCATACGCGGCGGCTGTTGGCGGTGCTCCCGCTCCAGGTCCAAGCGGCACTCCCGCTGTCCGCCGCCCCGCTCCGCCCCCGTCCGCTTCAGCGAACCGGATGCCGGCCGAGACCGCGGCCCAGGCGCGGAAGGCCAAGGGGCGCGGTAAGAAGAGTGGCACCCCTGCCGCCTCGTCTTCCTCTAACGTCGCTCCCGTTGCTTCCTTACATCCCTCCAGACGGGAGGGATGGGAAGTAGTGGGGGCCAAGAAGAGGAAGACGAAGGCCGCAAAGAAAGCGGCCAAAGCCGCCGCGGCGATGGCACCGAAGAGGCCCCGCCCTCCTCGCTCCACCGCCGTCATCCTGACGGTGACGACGGTAGGTGTGGAGAAGGGGGTGGGGTACGCCGACGTACTGAGGACTGTGAAGTCCTCAGTCAACCTCTCGGCCCTCGATATACAGGGGGGGCTCCGGTGCAAGACGACACGCACCGGGGCTCGCCTCCTCGAGGTCTCCGGCGCCTCCAGCGGCCCTAAAGCTGACGCCCTAGCGGCTCAGCTTAGGGTCGCGCTGGACGAAGAAGCCGTCCGCGTCACCAGACCCACCAAATGCGCCGCATTGCGCATCACGGGTCTGGATGACGCGGCCACGACGGAGGAAGTTGTCTCCGCCGTCGTGGAGCCCGCCTCCACGATGGAGGCTGCCCCCGTGACCAGGTGTAGGCTGGAGATATCTCCTTCGGCTCCACTGGTCACGGGATGACAGTCGTCCAGTGCCCCGTCGCGGTGGCACTGAAAGTGGCGGACGGACGAAGCCTCCTCGTAGGGGGCTTCCTAAAGGCGCAGGTGCACCTCCTTCGTGCCCGGGAAACCAGATGTTTCCGGTGCATGGTGGTGGGGCACGTCGGAGTGCAGTGTACAGCGGAAGTCACCGTGGGCGATCGGTGCTTCCGCTGCAGCCGGCCCGGTCACAAGGCAAGTGCCTGTGACGCCCCGCCTCGCTGCTTTAGATGCGAGGCGGAGGGCAAGACCGCGGATCACCGGGTCGGCAGCACAACCTGCGCCGCCTCGAGGCCAAAACCTCGTCCGTCCGCTGAGAGCGGTGGGGGTGCCGCCCTTGCGCGGCCAGTTGTTTCGCGGCGGGATGCGGTTATGGACGTCAATTAATGTCTGACGCCCGTATCCGTATCCTGCAAGTGAATTTGAACCACTGCCGTGCTGCTCAGGATCTTCTGTACCAGAGCATCCGGCAGTGGTCCATAAACTTGGCCGTGGTCGCCGAGCCGTACTACGTCCACCCGGGAAGCCCGGTGGACGAGGATGGCTCGGCCTCTTGTATCTTTGGGGGGTCCGCCGCAGACAACTCGCGCCTTGCGATCATTGCAAGGGGCCGCGGGTGTGTTGCGGCGGACTATGATGGGTTGGCAGTCGTGGCCACCTACATCTAGCCGAACATTGACGAGTCTCAGTTTGAGCTATGGCTGACTGAGCTCGACGTCGTCTTCGCTGCGTGCCGTCCTCGCCCTGTCCTGCTCCTGGGAGACTTCAACGCCTGGAGTGAGGCGTGGGGCTCCCGGGAAACCAGGGACAAGGGGAGGCTTCTTGAGGACTGGACCAGAATACGTGGTCTGGAGGTCCTCAACCGGGGGAATGTCGCCACCTTTTGGCGGCGGGGGGGGGAATCGATCGTGGACGTAACGTTCGCATCCCCTGACCTCGCCGCCCGTATTACAGGCTGGCGCGTGGAGGAGGGTGAGGAGACGCACTCGGATCATCGGTACATCCGGTTCGATGTCGTCCCCCCACCTGACCTCCCACAGCCGGTGGCGAATCCCCCGGATCCGCGTTGGGCACTTCACCATCTGGATCGGGAGGCTCTCCTGGAGGCATCCATCGTGCAGGCCTGGATTCCGGCGCCGGACCGGCCTGCCGATGTGGATGCCGAGGCGGAGTGGTTCAGGAGAGCCATGTCGCAAATCTGTGATGCGGCGATGCCTAGGGTTACACCCAGACCGGCCAGGAAGCAGGTGTACTGGTGGTCGCCGGAGATTGCAGAGCTGCGCGCAGCATGCATCTCCGCCCGCCGCCGGTACACCAGGTTTCGCCGGAGGCGTCGCCGCCCAGACGACGCGGCAGCCCGAGAGGCGGAGCTTTTTTAGGCATACAGGGAGGCTAAAGGTAATCTCCAGGAGACGATAAAGCGGGCCAAGACGGCGGCCCGCGAGGAGCTCCTGGAGACCCTGCAGCAGAACCCATGGGGGCGCCCGTACCTACAGGTCAGGGAGAAACTCCGACCTAGGGCGCCCCCGCAGAGTCTCCAGCCGCAGCAGCTAGAGCGGGTCATGGGCTCCCTGTTTCCGACGAGCGCGGAGGAGCACGTCCCTCCGCGCATGGCTCCGTCTCTGCCCGATGCGGATAGCACCAGCGAAGACGACGTACCCGAAGTCAGGGTGGGGGAGCTAGGTGCGGCAGTACTCCGGCTTAAACGCCGGAAAATCACTGCCCCCGGACCCGACGGCATTCCTGGCCGTGCATGGGTCCTGGCCCTCGAAGAACTCGGGCCTCGACTGATGGGGCTCTTTAGCGCATGCCTCGAAAGGGGCCAGTTTCCCAAGGTGTGGAGGACGGGGAAACTGGTCCTGATCCGTAAGGCGGGGCGGCCGGTGGACTTACCGTCCGGATACCGGCCGATCGTGTTGCTCGAGGAGGTGTGTAAGCTCTTTGAGCGAATTATCGCGGAACGCCTCGTCGAGCATCTCACGAGTGTGGGGCCAAACCTGGCGGATAACCAGTTCGGTTTCCGTCGGGGACGCTCCACCGTGAGCGCGATCATGCGCGTGAAGAGCCTGACGGAGGAAGCAGTCTCGCAGGGCAAGGTGGTGGTGGCGGTGTCTCTTGACATCGCCAACGCGTTTAACACCTTGCCATGGAGCTGCGTTAGGGAGGCGCTCGTGTATCACGAAACGCCTCTCTACCTCCGTCGTATTGTCGGGGCCTATCTCTCGGAGAGGGCCATAGCTTTCCCCAGCTGGCTCGGGCTAGCTCGGCGAGATGTGTCGTGCGGTGTTCCGCAGGGGTCGGTCCTGGGGCCGCTTCTGTGGAACATCGGCTACGACTGGGTGCTGCGGGGTGCGTTGCCTAGGGGTGTCGGCGTAACGTGCTACGCTGACGATACCCTCGTCACGGCGCGGGGTGCAACGTACCAGGAGGCAGCACTCAAGGTCACGATGGGTGTTGCTCGAGTCGTGGGTCGGATACGGCAGCTGGGACTGGAGGTGGCCTTGCACAAGTCCGAGGTTCTGTGTTTTCACAGAGCTCGGAACGGTCCACCAGAAGGTTCCAGCATAAATGTGGGAGGCGTTAGCATCAGCATCAAGCCCTCGATGAAGTACCTAGGGATCGTACTTGATAGCCGATGGAACTTCGGACCACATTTCCGAAGTTTGGTCCCCAAGGTGACGCAGGCATCGGTCGCGCTTTCGCGACTGATGCCCAACCTAAAGGGACCCAACGCCTCCTGCAGGAGACTGTACCTGGGGATCGTGTGGAGTATGGCCCTATACGGGGCTCCCGTATGGGCGGATAGGTTGGCGGTCAAGGGGAACGTGACTCTGTTAAACAGACCACTTAGAACCTTGGCCGTCAGAACCGTACGGGGGTACCGCACGATCTCCGGAGAGGCTGCATGTCTCCTAGCCGGGACCCCTCCATGGGACCTGGAAGCGAGAGCCCTTGCGTCATTGTTCCAATGGCGCAAGGAGGCGCTGGAGCGGGACCACAGGCCTGCGTCTCGAGAAATCGAGGACCAGCGGTCCCAACTCCGCCAGGATCTCATGGAGTCATGGAGGGAGCGACTTGAGCAACCCAAGGGGGGTGCCATCTTCATCGCGGCGGTGAGACCGATCATGGACGATTGGCTACAGAGGCAGCATGGTGACCTCACGTACCGTGCGACGCAGATGGTTTCCGGGCATGGATGCTTCGGTAGCTATCTGTTTCGCATGCATCGTGAGGTCACACCCCGGTGTCAACACTGCGAGGTTTCCGACGACGACACCGCACTCCACACGTTGGTGGAGTGCTCAGCGTGGGCGAGTCAGCGCCGGGACCTCGTAGTGGGTCTGGGCGTAGATACCCTCTCCAGCGGGAGTAGGTGGAACGCGGCCGTGTCCTTCTGCGAGCAAGTCATACTCGCGAAGGAGGCGGCCGGGAGGGAGAGGGAGCGTACCCTCCCCGCCGAGTTCCGTAGTCGGCGGCCAGGCCGCCCCAGACTACGCGACTACGCCCAAGACTATCGTCCTCCATGATCGGGGCCTGAGGACGGCGGGATCGCCACCCACCGTCCTTACAGAAGCAGGCTAGAAGGGTTGCGTGCTGCGGGGCCTTTGCCCCATAGCACGCAACCAGATTCAATCACTGACGCGGGATAAAACCCGACCCCAATGACGCGGGATTCTCGTCCCGACCAAACACCCGCAGAGACCACAGGGGTGGTCAAAGTCCGCCGGGCACCACTGGACATACCCTCTGCTAGTAACCAGGGACGCCCGGTAACGGACGTTAGAGCGGCAGCGGCCTTGGGCCGCGGAATTAAAAAAAAAAAAAAAAAAACTACTTTGCAATATTCCGCCACTTGCAAATTACCCAACTCTCGTATTTATTCATGCACAAAGCCGCCCTCTAAACCCACTTAAAATTAGGCCGAAAGAATAGAGAAATAATTTCGAAAATAGAATAAATATGAGATTATGTTGTTTGTGTTATCGTGCAAAAAATAATAAAAAACCTCGACACGTGTTTCGCCCCCAACCAGGGGCACCATCAGGAGATGTCGATGGCTCGGCAGCACACGCGCCCGAATGAGCCACAACTCGTAAACCGCACCTATTTATATCCTAAGGTATTTTATTTCTACCCACAACCATTACACCAAATTATTTTATGTCTACCCACCATCGTTGTTTGAATGACGTACACCTACTCGCAGCAAAGGAGAAGAGGTGAAATTAAGTTGATCATTTAAAATATTAGGGTTCAGGCGTCTCGACGGATACGAATGTTGGGTAATTTGCATGTGGCGATATTGCAAAGTAGTTAGATTTATTTAATTTAACTATGGACTTCCGAAAAGTAACGCCTGATAGTATTAACTTTTATGATAGTAATCAACGCGTATAGTTATCGTCTCTTCCTCGCGTCGTTCGCCGTAATTAGAGTATGCAGAGAATAAACTAAGGCAGCACTACGTAAATGGTGTGTAGGACTATACACCGTAATTATATTAAATAAACAAGGCTTGGGCTTAAGGCAACACGCTAAAAAATGTTCTGCATGTTGACCGAAGTAATTTCATTATTTTTCACTAAAAACTTTGTTCCATTTTTAGCTTTACCTCTATAATTTACTTCGTTTATGCAGAGTTTAGTACTATGACATTACATCTATACTTACAATAAATCTGTAGAAGTGAAAATTCTGTACATTGAAAATATCAAAAAAATTAATGGTGTTACTAGACTTTTGTCTGTCTGTCTGTTTGTTCAGGCATCACGCAATAACTACCGGTTCGATTACGATGAAACTAGGTATAATTATTCTTCAATATCCTGGGCACCACGCTGGGTACTTTTTATCCCGGAAAAGTATTATACAATAAAAAACAAACTTAATTTTGCGGTTTGATCCCTAGACCCGATTACTGTACCAACCGCAAACAATAAGTTTATCGTAGGTAACATCACCCGCAGTGGAGTTCACTAAGGGGCGCTGCACACGGTAAGATACTATAATATTTATCTTAAGATACAATATCGCTCAACAGCTATACTTAATAAATCAGTAGGTACATAACTGGTGATCAAGAAAGCTATAACACGCAGGCGGAGCTGCGGGCAACAGCTAGTATCAAATAAAATTTCTACATTTACCTACAGATCTAAATAATAAATTCGTTATTTTATCTAAGTATTTACCTATATATGTTGCACAAAACACATACTTTTCCACTGTTATGTTCCATGTGTAGCAGATTCCACCAAGTGCCGTCAATCAACAGTATAAATAGTTATTATTTACCTGTTTTACTTTTGTCAAAAGTAGGTAATTTTGAAACGCTTTTGCATCGTAAAGACGAAAGTAAAGACATACACGGGGCACACTAAAAGTTTTGCACTTCTAGCTAATCGGAACTATTTGAATTTTGAATTTTATATTTTTTTAAACGTTGCAACCTTCTTAGTATTACTAAAAATATTTGATGAGAGGTTTCACTTTTACCAACTCCGAAGAGGCAGTTATAGCGTTCAATCAGCACGTAGAAAACATGCCTTCAGATCTGTGGTCCTCCTGTTTTACAAAATGGTTCGATCGCATGAAAAAGTGTTTAAAATGTAAAGGAGAGTATTTTGAAAAGCAATAAACATAATATTTTGGTTATCATGTTGTTTTTTTAAGTTACGCATAACTTATAGTGTGACCTACGTATAAGTATTTGAGCGATGCTCATTTGTCTCAAAACTTCTTTACTTATCTATTCCTGAAATTAAACAGTATCTATCTGATGTTTTCTTCCAGATCATCAGCTACCTGAATAATAAATTTCACTCCAATCCGAACGGTTTTTTATGTGTGACGAAGCAATATTCTTCCAGCCAAATACATTTTACTATATTATAAGGTAGTACCGAGAGTTAGAGTCCGAGACGCCCAGGATTTTAATAGGCTGTGCTACAGCGGCTGGCACGTAAGATTTGGTTGCCTTTCATCAACATTTCATCGCAAGGCAACGGGTTTCAAATTTAGTTTTCGAAATTATAATATAGCTGCTTATTTTATTACATTAATTCGGCCATTTGGACATAACCCACTTTCTAGAGTGACAGCATAAGGCTTGCCCCCTTTTACGTGGGACTAAAAATAGTGGCAAATTGTGGGTGTGTAATGCGCCTCTGCCTACCCATTTGGGGATATAGGCGTGATATGTGTGTGTGTGTGTGTGTGTGTGTGTAAAATTATTAGAGCAGTATTTATTAGGTCAGCATATTTATTAGGTCACATAATATTTGCTTCTGTAGTTATACTACTACTACTACTACTACAAAGATACTGATTTATTTATCGTTAAATTCTAATATACAATAGTGTAATATAAACCGAGTTAAGTTAGAAATCTTCTAACTTTAAACACAACATTTAAGTTTCCTCTCTGTCAGTTTACCTGTGTTAGTTTACTTGTCAATAATAACTTCTAAAGGAACTTACAAGCCGCAGGCTACCTAAACTATCATTGAAACCAGAACTAATAAGCCACAAATCTACCTAAGTATATTTAACTTTAAATTAATTACGTTAAGACTAAATTAGAAACTCGTAGATGAGAGCGAGTAGGCAAAAGAGTGATCCTCTGTAACTTGGCAGTGTACTAAGTAGTATGTCTTGTCTCTTTAAACCTTAGACCAAACACGTTACCTTTACCAAACGCATGCGCAATAGGCGCCTCGTCCTCTGATTGGTTGGTGCACCACTTGCAGTACGGTAGAGATTGACCTTTAACATTGTGTTACCTTCAGTTTTGAAATTCATTGCTCTGTGCTTTGAACAAGTGAGAATTCAGTAAATAAATTTGTTATATGAGAAAATTGCTGCCTCGAGAGATGGCTATAAATCTCTATGCTGGACATGAATGTCTGTGCTTTATATTTTCAATTTTTTACCTAATCCACGAGGCAACCAATGCATCCTATTATACTTGTTTATGTTGATTTATAACGTTGTTACCACAATTTGGTTGACGTTGCTTACACCCTCAAAAAAGTAACATTTAAATTCCAGGAATTGATTCTAGGTATGCAAAACGTGTTGAATATAACGAATAGTCTTATATTATTACTCACTACTAAATACATTATGTGGGCTACAGTGAGGCAGGTGGAAAGTATCCATAACTATGCTCTGGGTAGCAAGCGTTGAACGAGATTCAAAACTTATAAGCGCTTGCCTAAATGGTTGACCTCTAGTTAAGATGTATTGCTTATTTATTTAAACGTTTATTTCAGGCAACAAATAGACAAGTTACAGATGGTGCCATTAAACTTATTCTACGACCCATAGATAAATACCTTATAACTAAGAATACATATTAAATATTACTTGTTAGTAAATTTACACTTCACTGTTGTACTATGTATTTGGCGTTCCGGTGGTAACGTTTCGCGGAAGCGACGAAACACCACACCCTCCTGCCAGAAGGTCTCCCTTATGACGAGGCCCAGGCTAGTGTTGGGCACTCGCACAAATAAACTGACGTTACGGTGCGACTTCAACAGCTGCACTCTCGGCATGTATTATCCCCATTAAGTAATAAAAAGTTACTATAATATACTGAATGCAAAAACAAATTGATTAGAAATAAAAGCATCATCATTCACCGAGCCTTTTCCCAACTCAGTTGGGGTCGGCTTTCCAGTCTAACTGCGATTTGGCTGAACTTCGATATTTTCCGTGAAGCGACTGCCATCTGACCTGCACAACCCATGGGCGATATCGAATTTCTGTAGTTAGACCGGTGGGATTTTTGATTTAGGGCTCCAACCACCCCTAACGACTGCCATAGATGTTAGTATGACAACCGGGACCGACGGCTTAACGTGCTCTCCGAGGCACGGAGGGGTCTCAATGCCTTAAGAAATGGTCACCCATCCTAAGACCGGCCTGACTCGATGTTGCTTAACCTTTGCAATGTGTTAACATTGGTTAACATTGTCGGTTACCCTTAGACCACGAAATAAAAGCGACCCTCTACAATTATTAATCAACTAGGATATGTTTACAAGTACAACAATTAACAAAATAGAATACCAATCACAATATTTCATAATCATACATCGTGAAATTTTGGTCAGTAATGACGTCCATTTACTGGCTACGAATACAAATTTGATATCACTCGTAATTGTACACAGCCAATGGAAGGACGTGATGCGCGTTCGTGATTATTGATGACCTATGTATCCGTTGACGTTCAGAGCCTCATAATTACCGCACGGGGCCCAAATCAATTAGCTATTAACTACAAGTAGGTATAGGTGTGTGGATGTCATCAGTTATTGATCAATGTTATCTTGAATAGTGACGTCATTGATCACAATAAAGAAGATGATTAAGGATGTCATATATAGATCCAAAAAGACTATAGAGTCTTCTTGTGTTTTATCATAACATAGTACGAGTATATAACGAAGTCGTTCGTTCGTGCTTAGATCTTTAAAACTACGCAACGGATTTTAATGCGGTTTTCACTAATGAATAGAGTAGTTCTCGAGGAAGGTTTTTGTGTGTATAATTTGTAAAGCGAGCAAAGCCGCTAGTGTTAGATAAAATACTAATAATCGCAAGCTTCAATCGCGTCTGTTAGGAGTGGGTTCACGTTAGTAGTGCGGTAGCCAGGACGTAAACTCACATCGACGAAACGCATCTGACTGCAGACGCTTTATACTGTTCGGAAACCTCTTTACCGATTTAAAAAGTTGCTTATTACGTAGCTCTCAAAATATCTTTTTTTTTTTTTTGGTTTCGCGGCCCAGGACCGCGGCTGCTCTAACGTCCGCTGCCGGGTGTCTCTGGTTACAAGCAGAACGTATTTCCAGTGGCGCCCGGCGGACTTTGACCACCTCTGTGGTCTCTGCGGGGGTTGGGTCGAGATGACAATCCCGCGTCGTTGGGGTAGGGTTTTATCCCGCGTCAGTGAGTGAATCTGGTTGCGTGCTATGAGTCAAAGGCCCCGCAGCACGCAACCCTTCTAGCCTGCTTCTGTAAGGACGACGGGTGGCAATCCCGCCGTCCTCAGGACCCGATCATGGAGGTCGATGGTCTTGGGCGTAGATGAGTCTGCGGCGCCCTCGCCGCTGACTATGGAACTCGGCGGGGAGGGTACGCTCCCTCTCCCTCTCGGCCGCCTCCTTCGCGAGCACGACTTGCTTGGAGACCATGGCTTGAAGCATGGTCTCATGGTACACCAGTACTGGCGGCGGGCGGAGATGTATGCTGCGCGCAGCTGTGCAATCTCCGGCGACCACCAGTACACCTGCTTCCTTGCCAGTCTGGGTGTAACCCTAGGCATCGCCGCATCACAGATTTGCGACATGGCTCTCCTGAACCACTCCGCCTCGGCATCCACATCGGCAGGCCGGTCCGGTGCCGGAATCCAGGCCTGCACGATGGAAGCCTCCAGGAGAGCCTCCCGATCCAGATGGTGAAGTGCCCAACGCGGATCCGGGGGATTTTCTACAGGCTGTGGGAGGTTAGGTGGGGGGACGACATCGAACCGGATGTACCGATGGTCCGAGTGCGTCTCCTCACCCTCCTCCACGTGCCAGTCAGTAATACGGGCGGCGAGGGCAGAAGTCGCGAACGATACGTCCACGACCGAGCTGGTCTCCCGCCGCCAGAAGGTGGCGATATTCCCCCGGTTGAGGACCTCCAGACCACGTGTTCTGGTCCAGTCCTCAAGAAGCCTCCCCTTGTCCCTGGTTTCCCGGGAGCCCCACGCCTCACTCCAGGCGTTGAAGTCTCCCAGGAGCAGGGTAGGGCGAGGACGGCACGCAGCGAAGACGACGTCGAGCTCAGTGAGCCATAGCTCAAACTGAGTCTCGTCCTGTGTCGGCGAGATGTAGGTGGCCACGACTGCCAACCCATCATAGTCCGCCGCAATACACCCCCGGCCCCTTGCAATGATCGCAAGGCGCGAGCTGTCTGCGGCGGACCCCCCGAAGATAAAACAGGCCGAGCCGTCCTCGTCCACCGGCCTTCCCGGGTGGACGTAGTACGGCTCGGCGACCACGGCCAAGTTTATGGACCACTGCTGGAAGCTCTGGTACAGAAGATCCTGAGCAGCGCGGCAGCGGTGCAAATTCACTTGCAGGATGCGGATATGGGCGTCAGACATTAATGGACGTCCATATCAGCATCCCCCCTAGAAACACCCGCGCCCGTTCAGTAGTGGCACACCCCGCCCCCCCCCGCTAGCCGCTGAGCCGCTAGGGCATCAGCTTTAGGGCCGCTGGAGGCGCCGGAGACCTCGAGGAGGCGAGCCCCGGTGCGTGTCGTCTTGCAACGAACACCTCCCTGGATATCGAGGGCTGAGAGGTCGACTGAGGCTTTAACTTGCCTCAGGACATCAGCGTACCCCACACCCCTCTTCACACCCTCCGTCGTCACTGTAAGGACGACGGCTGTGGAGCGAGGAGGGCGGGGCCTCTTCGGCGCCTTCGCCGTGGCGGCTCTGGCTGCCTTCTTGGCGGCCTTCGTCGTCTTCTTCTTTGCTTCCACTACTTCCCATCCCTCCTGTCTGGAGGGATGTGAAGAAGTAGCGGGGGTGACGTTGGAGGAAGCGGGGGTGGCAGAGGTTCCACTCTTCTTACCCCGCCCCTTCCCCTTTCTCGCTTGGGCCGCGGTCTTGGCCGGCATCTGAATCGCTGGGGAAGCGGACTGGGGCGGAGCGGGGCGACGGACAGCGGGTGGTGTGACGCTTATACCGGGCGAGGGAGCACCGCCAACAACCGCAGCGAAAGGCGCTGGTGTGGTGGGCGCCGTGTTGGGCACCATGGTGGACGCCGTGGTGGGTGCCGTGGTGGGCACCGTGGTGGGCGCCGTGGTGGGCGCCGTGGTGGGCGTGGTCCTAGGCTCCATTTTCGGCGCTGGTCCAGCCGTCGGAGGAGGAGGCGGCAGCATGGGACCACCTTGGTCAAGTCAGCGACCTCCCGCCGCAGGTCGTCCATCGGCTTCCTGGAAGCAGCGAGCTCCACCTCCAGGCTCGTCACCTGCTTCCGGAGCCTCGCCTCCTCCTTAGTGACGCTCCGCGCGAGAAGCTTGTCGAGGGAAGATTGGGCTTCACCCACCAGTGAAGCCACAATCTTCTTCCTCCCCGCCACGTTCCTATTGCCCCGCATGGCAGCGTTCATGCGGGCAAAAACGCTCATCATGTTCCGCACGGGCGGCCCACCGATTTCCCTGCGACTTCGCTGGGACAGTTGGACAGAGGATGGAGGAGGAGTTTGCGGTCGCCTTCTGTGCCCCGCCCCTCTCAAAATATCTTAATGTTAACTGAACAAAGAAATACATAAATGTAGTCAATTAATATGCCTGAAACTAATAAAATGAACTTCGTCCTCAAAATTCATTCATCTTATAGTATTACTTCAGCGTCTAGATAGCCTTGCTACTCCCTAGTGACCTGAACAAATGCAGGTGCCACTAATTAGCAGTACGTGAGAGAGAGACACGAATACAATACTTAATGAGTGAAAGCAAGACAAGGAACGTTGAAGGGTCAATCCGTCACTGTCGTTTTGGTAATCTTGAAAGCGAGACTGATAAATCTAGGTAAGTCCACAGACTGCCGTGATTTTTGTATTTGGCATAATTAAATATAAGTGAACCAAATTCACTTTAACAAAACTAGAACAGAGTTGAATTAATATTTGTGTTGTTACGTAATTCTTAATTAGCTCTAATGAGGGGCTCGTGGTCTAGTGGTAAAAGTCTATGTTAACACATTGCAAAGGTTAAGCAATATCTAGCCAGGCCCGTCTTAGGATGGGTGATATATTAAGACATTGAGACCCCTTCGTGTCTCGGAGAGCAAGTAAAGCCGTCGGTCCCGGTTGTCATACAGACATCAATGGCAGTCGTTAGGGGTAGTTGGAGCCCTAAAACAAAAATCCGACCAGTCTAACTACAGAACTTCAATATCGCCCATGGGTTGTGGAGGTTATATTTTAACAGTCCACGGAAAATATCGAAACTAAGCCGAATCGCAGTTAGACTGGAAAACCTCAACTAGGTTGGATAAAGGCTCAGTGATGATGATGATGTTATTACCAATTGGTAGCGGATATTATAATGTAGGAAATAAACAATACTTAATTAATAAAAGTTGCTTATCTTCCAAAACCTAAAACAACAGTTAATAGTTAAAGTAAAGCTTCTTAAACCGTTTGCTTTAAATTATAACTCCTTAATTGGGTACTTAAACAGAATTTGTTACAAAGAACTTTTGATTGAGTTCGATAAACATTTGAGTACGTATATTTTGTCGTATCAAAATAGGTAAATACTCAAGATACGTGAAAAAATACATAAATAAACCTTGAGACCAAGATCAAGGCTTAAAACCAAGCCGATCGAAATTATTTTGATTTTACTTTGATGTCGTCGACGTGTCACCCAGAATTCATAAGAAATGATAAAATAATTTATTTGGCTAAAGGTTAACAACCTTGAATATCATTTATGAAAGTGATTTATAGATACAGACAGATGTTTCTAGTTGAGAAACGAAAGCAGACATGGCTAAACTTCGGATGGATAAAGATAAAGTTATTTCATTTCAGAGTCGTGGGCTGAACAGTAGTAGACACGCCCCTAATTAAAAACATATCACGGTGTATTTGTTAAAACACTTGAGCTAAGTTTCGTGAAGAAAGGATAAAATGCAGCAATGCAATGTAGCCTAACCGCTAGTCCAAACACAACACTGACATATATACAAAGGAAGAAAGCAAAATAACCCAGTCTCGATATGTAGGCGCTTTCGCTCGGTACGCTCGCTCGCTTGGATCACGTTTTACACCAAGAAAATATTAATTTGACTCCAGAAATCGTACCTGAGATTTGCTACCGACAAAAATACAAACCAGGCAACAGCTCAAATAAGTAGCTAAGTGTCATTGTATACCAAAAGGACTCGTATATTTAAAGCATAATTACACTGTGCACGTGTTTCCTCCCACATATAATCCTGGGTTCTTTAAGCGGAGCGTGAAGAGGCACATCAGTAGGTCGTCAAGTTGAGGGCCACTCTCTATAGTATTGTGTGCTGTGAGAGTGGCCCACAATCGCTAGACGTCGTCACGACTTACCACCAGGCGGGCGGCGTCAATTTGGCAAACCAAATATAAAAAAAGCAAGCATATTATCGTAATAAAGAAGTGATAAATTAAGCGACTCAATTGAGCAAATTAATGGCTTCGTAATAGACTGTGACTCCCCACAAAAGAAAAGTAGACGAAAACGGTTTCTTTGTTCCTACTTAATCGAGTACTGGTGTCGTTTATCGACCTTATATCACGTTGATTCGACGTTTATGGCCAACCTGCAGGGCTACAGTTACTGTTGATTCGGGGATATCTATTTGATTACCCAACTGGCATCAGATATAATACATCAAGAGATTGTTATCATATAGTTTTCCTCCATTTATGTTGTTAACCAAATCAGATAGCAACTAATTAAAAAAATCGTTTAAGGAATTATACAGTAAATATCAAGCCTGAGATCTTATAATACAATTGTCTTCGAAAAGGGACTATGATTTCTTACGTTAATTCCATCTGCACACCCGCCCATAAATATACCTCGACAACGGCACATGCGATTTAGATAATTCTTCTTGCACTATTGTCCTGATTGATTAATATAGGTGCCAGGGCAACTTTTTTGAACGAAAGTGTAGCGGAACCACAGTGAGAGAGCGGAGACAGGAGTGTGAACGGCAGAAAACCGTTCTGCGACCGAGCGTAGTATGTTTTTTTTTAACTTAGGTATGTGTCTACGAAAAGGTATAGTTAGAATACTAATAGGTTTAAAAGTTTTATACACTGTTCAAATTTAAATTTAAATGTTAACTTTGCAATCGTTTGTGATTTGCTTGTCACTTGTGTGCGACTTTGATGTTGGTGTTTTGAAAAGTCAGTTTTCATGTTAGAATTTTAAGAACAAGATAAAAAAATCTTATTTTTTATGTAAAAATGTATCATGGGAAATTGATTTATAGGAAGGTGTGTTTATAGGTTTTGTAAGAACTTTACAATAAAGTAAATATTCTAAAGTGTATCAATGAAATAAAAGAATACTCAATGAAGAGATGAGCATTTATTGAGTAAATATGTTGAAGAATCCTGCATCTCAAGTTTACACAGGAGGCACACCTTTATCGTTCGTCGATCTTACGTTTTAAGGGGTGAGCCTAAGGGTTTCCAAACTCTGTGGGTATGTTTTCCAAGCCCTAAAAGTCTATAAGCGGAGGTTTATTACCGCATTAAAGCCAAATTTATAGTAAAGAACGATTATATTCCCATAGAGACCTACAAAAAGTCTAAACTGAGTCATAATTTATGAAGCATACACTTTTATCGTAGGAATCGATCCCGTATAGACGGGGCCGGGTGGCAAAACAGTCATTTATCATAGTTATCTCACCCACTTACCCGCATTGTTTGCCCACTGCATAGAACTTCTCATAATATTTCATGTTCAAATCTCCATTGCTATAAGTTGTTATTGAATGTAATAGTTGGCTCGTTCATTTGAAGATGAAAACTAAAACTACGTAATGTGATTCTACCGAGGTGGAATTTTCTTCTTCTTATTTAAAACAAAGTCTGTCAGTCTATTATGTATGCTTAGATCTTTTAAGCTACGCAATGGATTTTGATGCGCATTTCATCAATGAGTAGAGTGGTCTGCGAAGAAGATTTTTGTGTACATAATTTGTCAAGCAGGCAACAAGTGACAGGTGTACAAAATAAGCCACTATCTCTAAAATAAAACTTCAAAAAATCTGAAAGGCAGTGTCAAAAGCTAACCTTACTTTCCAGTTGGTAATGATTGGTAATCATATTCACAATTTTATCGTTGGTTGACTAAAATACGCCTCAGTAAATAATGGTAAGTATCAATTGAGTAAGTTGATAAATAAATAACCCGCTAGTAATAATTCGCATAAAGCTAATGGTTTGAGAACGTGACAATTCAAGTGAAAACTTGCGATAAAAGTGATCAAACTGTCGTTAAAATTATTTTAGTGGCCCGCGACTGTGTGGATCAGTTCATGTATTTCTAAACTCTAATATTGAGGCCATACCACTTCATAAAGAATATATCTATACTTATTATAATATTAAGAAAGAAATCATAAATAGATCACAAAAACTGATGTCATCGGCGGGACTTGAACCCACGGCCTTTCCCTAACAGGGGGTGTGCTCTGACCAGCTGAGCTACTATGACATCATCCACATCATCCTCATCGTAGCTCAGCTGTGATGACATCAGTTTTTGTAATCTATTTATGATTTCTTTCTTAATATTTTAAGAATAGTTTAAGCAAACTCATTGCTTTAAAAACAAAAATATACTTATTATAATAAAAGAAGTGACATCGAAACAGCATCTACTTAATTGCGATAACTATAAAGTATGATACTTACAAAATACATTAACCTTCTGTTCTTGCTCTGCGTTCCTTCTGCAAAAATTCATTTACTTGCAGCTTCGATAGCAGTTAACAATTTCGACCGTGATATTTATTTTACTATGAAAAATATACCAATTAAATTGAGAACCTCCTGAAGTTGGTTAACATTAACTGGAACCGAATGCAGTCTCAATAGAAAGATGCCGTTTATTTCTTAATAGAAAGATGCCGTTGATATCTTAATAGAAAGATGTTCAATTTGTAGTACTTATCGGGTAGGCCCCAGAAAATATGGGTGGACAAGTGGCTGAGGAGATGACGTCTGATAGAGAGAGGTGTTGAGGAAGAAGACAAATTGCTCCGACCACAAATAACTGGGATAAGGGCCGGTAGATGATGAGATTTTATTTGAAATTTGGGAAATAAAATCTGTACATTCTATTGCTCGCTCTTTCTTTATATTACTTATTATAGCAAAATAAATGACCAAATGATTGTAGAAATGGTACCAAATAAAATTAGACCTCAAGAGAAGTAGTAGCTTTCAATTAAAAAAATGGAACTAGGTTTACCCCGTAAAAGATGATTTGAGGTAACACTTAAATTGAGATCCTGCTCTCTTTTTAGCTAAATAAAATGACAATACCCTGTGACGTCGGTGTGTTACGTCACACCGCTGCCAGCGCGCACCGCCCGCGCCAGTCGCCCCTCCAGATCTCACGCGTCGGCTCTGCGACAAGGTCGTAGTATAATTATATACGAAGGACAAGCGTCATTTCGCCTTCTTGCACGACCTACAATATATCCAGGCAAGTTGCTGTCTATCTTACAGCACCTGCCTCGGACCTGAAGCCTGTAACCTATACTAAAGTAGATACTTAATATTGTATAGAATCATTTACCATCCACGCCCCTTTAGCCGTGGCAGTATAACTTGTAATCGAACATTATATGTATAAAATCATTCTAAGTGTTTTTATTTAATATTAGTCAGTGAAAACTATCTAATTTGGTAGGGAAGAATACCATCTTCGTTACAACCCAAATTCTTCGTTGCACACTTATCATAAGGATTCCGATGTACAAGAGAGGACAAGTACTCATAAAAGCTTTGTCGGTGATTTAAGCTCTGATGTTGGGGTAGCCATTGAGCTTTATACTAGCTGACATTATTAAATAGAAAACCTTAAAGAAGAAAGTACTTTAAACTAGGTAGGTACCTAGGGGCGGGGCCCCAAGTGGGGCGGGGCCCCAAGTGATTAGTGACTACGTCCTCGCCGTCCGCCCTGGACCCCAACTTGACCACGGTAACGCAGTGGCAAGTTGGGTGACCGAACGTCCTAGTCTGTACTTGCGATTGGCCAAATTCTTTGAGATTTTGTGTTCCTGATATGGATAAGCCCGAAGAGACCTCCGGTCCCGACACTGCCCTTTCCCGGGCAGTGTCAACCGACGACATGATGCACGAACTATTGATTCCGATGCCTATCGATTTGGGGGCTCGCGCCGCGCTGCCTAGTTGCAGCGCGATGTCGACGCCCCAAGGAACTGATGCTGCTGGGACTGACGATGGGTCAGCTCCCAGCAGTGTGAAGAAGAAGGGCCGCTCTTCTGCGACGAAGAAGAGGACCCTCGAGGAGAAGGGGGGGCCGCCGCGCGACCGTAGCACCAGCTGCTCCGGGTGGGGGTCCCTCCTCTCCAGCGATTCGGAGGAGGAGGTGCCGGTCAAGACGGTGCGTACGCGTCTCGACGCGTACAGAAGGCGGCCGCCAACTCCTCCTCCGACCTCGGTCCAACTGTCCCAGCGAAGTCGCCGGGAAATCGGTGGGCCGGCCGCGCGGGAGTTGGTGAGCGTTTTTGCCCGCATGAACGCGGCCATGCGGGGCAACAGGAACGTGGCGGGGAGGAAGAAGATTGTGGCTTCACTGGTGGATGAAGCCCAATCTTCCCTCAACAAGCTCCTCGCGCGGAGCGTCACCAAGGAGGAGGCGAGGCTCCGGAAGCAGGTGACGAGCCTGGAGGCGGAGCTCGCTGCTTCCAGAAAGCAGATGGATGACCTGTGGCGGGAGGTCGCTGACTTGACCAAGGTGGTCAAGGCGCCTCCCGGTCCCATGCTGCCGCCTCCTCCTCCGACGGCTGGACCAGCACCGAAGGCAGCGATACCCACGGCGCCCACCACGGCGTCCACCAAGGCGCCCACCACGGCGTCCACCAAGGCGCCCACCACGGTGCCCACCACGGCGGCCACCAAGGCGCCCACCACTGCGCCCACCACGGCGCCCACCACGGCGCCCACCACGGCGCCCAACACGGCACCCGGATCGCCGCCACAGCCTGTGCCGACAATGGTACAGGTCCTGACGGCGATCGAGAGGCGCCTCGCGGTCCTGGAGGACCGGGCGTACCGCCCTCCGCTAGCGCGGCCCGCGTTTTCGTACGCGGCGGCTGTTGGCGGTTCTCCCGCTCCGGGACCAAGCGGCACACCCGCTGTCCGCCGCCCCGATCCGCCCCAGTCCGTTTCAGCGTACCGTTTGCCGGCCGAGACCGCGGCCCAGGCGCGGAAGGCCAAGTGGCGCGGCAAGAAGAGCGGCACCCCTGCCGCCTCCTCTTCCTCTAACGCTCCCGCTGCTCCTTTACATCCCTCCGGACGGGAGGGATGGGAGGTAGTGGGGGCCAAGAAGAGGAAGACGAAGGCCGCCAAGAAAGCGGCCAAGAAAGTGGCCAAAGCCGCCGCGGCGAAGGCGCCGAAGAGGCCCCGCGCTCCTCGCTCCACAGCCGTCGTCCTTACGGTGACGACGGAGGGTGTGGAGAGGGGTGTGGGGTACGCTGATGTCCTGAGGACCGTGAAGTCCTCAGTCAACCTCTCAGCCCTCGATATCCAGGGGGGTCTCCGGTGCAAGACGACACGCACCGGGGCTCGCCTCCTCGAGGTCTCCGGCGCCTCCAGCGGCCCTAAAGCTGACGCCCTAGCAGCGCAGCTTAGGGACGCGCTGGACGCAGAAGCCGTCCGCGTCACCAGGCCCACCAAATGCGCTGCATTGCGCATCACGGGTCTGGATGACGCGGCCACGACGGAGGAAGTAATCTCCGCCGTCGTGGAGGCGGGCGGCTGCCCCCGTGACCAGGTGAAGGCTGGAGACATCTCCTTCGGCACCACTGGTCATGGGATGACAGTCGTCCAGTGCCCCGTCGCGGCGGCACTGAAAGTGACGGACGGACGAAGCCTCCTCGTAGGGGGCTTCCTAAAGGCGCAGGTGCACCTCCTTCGTGCCCGGGAAACTAGATGTTTCCGGTGCATGGTGGTGGGGCACGTCGGAGTGCAGTGCACAGCGGAAGTCACCGTGGGCGATCGGTGCTTCCGCTGCAGCCGGCCCGGTCACAAGGCAAGTGCCTGTGATGCCCCGCCTCGCTGCTTTAGATGCGAGGCGGAGGGCAAAACTGCGGACCACCGGGTCGGCAGCACAACCTGCGCCGCCTCGAGGCCAAAGCCTCGTCCGTCCGCTGAGAGCGGTGGGGGTGCCGCTACTGCACGGCCAGATGTTTCTCGGCGGGATGCTGATATGGACGTCCATTAATGTCTGACGCCCATATCCGCATCCTGCAAGTGAATTTGAACCGCTGCCGCGCTGCTCAGGATCTTCTGTACCAGAGCATCCGGCAGTGGTCCATAAACTTGGCCGTGGTCGCCGAGCCGTACTACGTCCACCCGGGAAGCCCGGTGGACGAGGACGGCTCGGCCTGTTTTATCTTCGGGGGGTCCGCCGCAGACAACTCGCGCCTTGCTATCATTGCAAGGGGCCGCGGGTGTGTTGCGGCGGAATATGACGGGTTGGCAGTCGTGGCCACCTACATCTCGCCGACACTGGACGAGACTCAGTTTGAGCTATGGCTCACTGAGCTCGACGTCGTCTTCGCTGCGTGCCGTCCTCGCCCTGTCCTGCTCCTGGGAGACTTCAACGCCTGGAGTGAGGCGTGGGGCTCCCGGGAAACCAGGGACAAGGGGAGGCTTCTTGAGGACTGGACCAGAACACGTGGTCTGGAGGTCCTCAACCGGGGGAATGTCGCCACCTTCTGGCGGCGGGGGACCAGCTCGGTCGTGGACGTATCGTTCGCGACCTCTGCCCTCGCCGCCCGTATTACTGGCTGGCACGTGGAGGAGGGTGAGGAGACGCACTCGGACCATCGGTACATCCGATTCGATGTCGTCCCCCCACCTGACCTCCCACAGCCGGTAGAAAATCCCCCGGATCCGCGTTGGGCACTTCACCATCTGGATCGGGAGGCTCTCCTGGAGGCATCCATCGTGCAGGCCTGGATTCCGGCACCGGACCGGCCTGCCGATGTGGATGCCGAGGCGGAGTGGTTCAGGAGAGCCATGTCGCAAATCTGTGATGCGGCGATGCCTAGGGTTACACCCAGACCGGCAAGGAAGCAGGTGTACTGGTGGTCGCCGGAGATTGCACAGCTGCGCGCAGCATGCATCTCCGCCCGCCGCCAGTACACCAGGTTTCGCCGGAGGCATCGCCGCCCAGACGACGCGGCAACCCGAGAGGCGGAGCTTTATCAGGCTTACAGGGAGGCTAAAGGTAATCTCCAGGAGACAATAAAGCGGGCCAAGACGGCGGCCCGCGAGGAGCTCCTGGAAACCCTGCAGCAGAACCCATGGGGGCGCCCGTACCTACAGGTCAGGGAGAAACTCCGACCTAGGGCGCCCCCACTGACCCAGAGTCTCCAGCCGCAGCAGCTGGAGCGGGTCATGGGCTCCCTGTTTCCGACGAGCGCGGAGGAGCACGTCCCTCCGCGCATGGCTCCGTCTCTGCCCGACGCGGATAGCATCAGTGAAGACGACGTACCCGAAGTCAGGGTGGGGGAGCTAGGTGCGGCAGTACTCCGGCTGAAACGCCGGAAAATCACTGCCCCCGGACCCGACGGCATTCCTGGCCGTGCATGGGTCCTGGCCCTCGAAGAACTCGGGCCTCGACTGATGGGGCTCTTTAGCGCATGCCTCGAAAGGGGCCAGTTTCCCAAGGTGTGGAGGACGGGGAAACTGGTCCTGATTCGTAAGGCGGGGCGGCCGGTGGACTCACCGTCCGGATACCGGCCGATCGTGTTGCTCGACGAGGTGTGTAAGCTCTTTGAGCGAATTATCGCGGAACGCCTCGTCGAGCATCTCTCGACGGTGGGGCCAGACCTGGCGGACAACCAGTACGGTTTCCGTCGGGGACGCTCCACCGTGAGCGCGATCATGCGCGTCAAGAGCCTGACGGAGGAAGCAGTCTCACAGGGCAAGGTGGTGGTGGCGGTGTCTCTTGACATCGCCAACGCGTTCAACACCTTGCCATGGAGCTGCGTTAGGGAGGCGCTCGTGTATCACGAAACGCCTCTCTACCTCCGTCGTATTGTCGGGGCCTATCTCTCTGAGAGGGCCATAGCTTTCCCCAGCTGGCTCGGGCCAGCTCGGCGAGATGTGTCGTGCGGTGTTCCGCAGGGGTCGGTCCTGGGGCCGCTTCTGTGGAACATCGGCTACGACTGGGTGCTGCGGGGTGCGTTGCCTGAGGGCGTCGGCGTAACGTGCTACGCCGACGATACCCTCGTCACGGCGCGGGGTGCAACGTACCAGGAGGCAGCACTCAAGGTCACGACGGGTGTTGCTCAAGTCGTGGGTCGGATACGGCGGCTGGGACTGGAGGTGGCCTTGCACAAGTCCGAGGTTCTGTGTTTTCACAGACCTCGGAACGGTCCACCAGAAGGTTCCAGCATAAATGTGGGAGGCGTTAGCATCGGCATCAAGCCCTCGATGAAGTATCTAGGGATCGTACTTGATAGCCGATGGAACTTCGGACCACATTTCCGAAGTTTGGTCCCCAAGGTGACACAGGCATCGGTCGCGCTTTCGCGACTGATGCCCAACCTAAAGGGACCCAACGCTTCCTGCAGGAGACTGTACCTGGGGATCGTGCGGAGTATGGCCCTATACGGGGCTCCCGTATGGGCGGCGCGGTTGACGGCCAACAACTCAACGCTCCTTAACAGACCGTTGAGGACCTTGGCCGTCAAAACAATAAGGGGCTACCGCACGATCTCCGGAGAGGCTGCATGTCTCCTAGCCGGGACCCCTCCATGGGACCTGGAAGCGAGAGCCCTTGCGTCATTGTTCCAATGGCGCAAGGAGGCGCTGGAGCGGGACCACAGGCCTGCGTCTCGAGAAATCGATGACCGGCGGTCCCAACTCCGCCAGGATCTCATGGAGTCATGGAGGGTGCGACTTGAGCAACCCAAGTGGGGTGCCACCATCATCGCGGCGGTGAGACCGATCATGGACGATTGGCTGCAGAGGCAGCATGGTGACCTCACGTATCGTGCGACGCAGATCGTTACCGGGCATGGATGCTTCGGTAGCTATCTGTTTCGCATCCATCGTGAGGTCACACCCCGGTGTCAACACTGCGAGGTTTCCGACGACGACACCGCACTCCACACGTTGGTGGAGTGCTCAGCGTGGGCGAGTCAGCGCCGGGACCTCGTAGTGGGTCTGGGCGTGGATACCCTCTCGCTGGAGACCATGCTTCAAGCCATGGTCTCCAGCGGGAGTAGGTGGAACGCGGCCGTATCCTTCTGCGAGCAAGTCGTGCTCGCGAAGGAGGCGGCCGAGAGGGAGAGGGAGCATACCCTCCCCGCCGAGTTCCGTAGTCAGCGGCGAGGGCGCCGCAGACTCATCTACGCCCAAGACCATCGACCTCCATGATCGGGGCCTGAGGACGGCGGGATCGCCACCCGTCGTCCTTACAGAAGCAGGCTAGAAGGGTTGCGTGCTGCGGAGCTTTTGCCCCATAGCACGCAACCAGATTCACTCACTGACGCGGGATAAAACCCTACCCCAACGACGCGGGATTCTCATCCCGACCCAACCCCCGCAGAGACCACAGAGGTGGTCAAAGTCCGCCGGGCGCCACTGGAAATACGTTCTGCTTGTAACCAGAGACGCCCGGCAACGGACGTTAGAGCGGCCGCGGCCTTGGTCGCGGAACTAAAAAAAAAAAAAAAAAAAAAAAAAAAAAAAAAAAAAAAAAAAAAAAAAGGTAGGTACCTATTTCCGCCGGGCGCCACTGGAAATACATTCTGCCTGTAACCAGAGACGCCCGGCAACGGACGTTAGCGGAACTAAAAAAAAATAAAAAATAAAGGTAGGTACCTATTTCAACTTACTTGTTATAAAAGTTATTGTATTTAAGTTAAGTTTTCATGAAATGAACATAAAACTTGTATGATTAGAATATTACGTAGTGTTTGATTAATATTAGCTCTGTAATAACAGAGCTAATAGATTCATCTAGATTCTGAAAATTATACATATAATAATATGTATAATTTTCAGAATCTAGATGAAGAATTTTTGGAACAAATAAAAAAAGAAAAATAAATAGAATTATACAAAATACCTTTAAAAAGTACCTATTCAAACACTTGATGACTTTTTTTTAAACATTGTGGTAAATAAATTATCAAAGTTATTTATATAAATATTTATTTATTTATTTATTTACACATAACAGATAACAACTGAAAAATTACAGAAAATATAAATCAGAAAGATCAGAATCCAGGTTGCATTCCCAAAGAATGTGTTTACCAAAGAAGTAACATTAAGGAGTTGATATAAAATTCTCGTGTCGCGGTGTTTGTAGTAGTTAAGCTCCTCCGAAACGGCTTGACCGATTCTCATGAAATTTTGTATGCATATTGAGTAGGTCTGAGAATCGGACAACATCTATTTTTCATCCCCCTAAATGTTAAGGGTAGTTCAGCCCTAATTTTTATTTTTTTATTTTTGGGATAAAAGAGAAGGAATAAAAGAGAAGAATTTCGAAATAGCTTGAGAGAGAAGTATGAGAATATGGATGAAGAAGATGATATTGAAAAGTTATGGGTGCAGTTAAAGGAAGGACTTGTGCAAGTAGCTGTGAAAGTATGTGGTGTCAGCAAAAGGAAAAAGTTAACACCAGTCTATAAGAACAGCCAGGGGCACTATCCAATCCTCGCAACTGGACAAAGTCAGAAACCACGATGGAAGCTTTCTGAGTGGAGAAGAAAGTGTTTTAAAGAGATGGAAGGAATATTTTGAAAGTCTGTTTGAGAAAGAGGATGCGCAAGCGGAATCTCGTATAGAGGACAAGAATAAAAGTGGGAATTAAGAGGAGAATGAAATAAGTGTGAAAGAGATTATGGATGCACTGAATGGCATGAAAGTTGGAAAGGCAGCAGGATATGACAGGATCTCGACCGAGATTTCAGCATCTCGTTCGAGATCCTGTCATATATAGCAGGACAAGGCGTAGTATCAAGTCAGCTGTACCGCCTTTTTAACCTTTTTGGAGAAGTGGTAGAGTACCAGGAGACTGGTGTAAAGCCGTCATTGTGCCGCTGTACAAAGGGAAAGGGTCACAGCGAGACTGCAAAAACTACCGCGGGATAAGTCTGCTCAGCGTCGTTGGCAAGTTATATGCAAGGGTTCTGATTACTAGATTGACGAATGACACTGATGACAAAATGTGGGATGTGCAAGCTGGATTTAGGAAGGGAAGAGGATGTATGGATCAGGTCTTCTCTTTGCGCAGAATTGCCGAAAAGTTCCTGGCAAAAAGACAAAAGGTCTACTGCGCTTTTGTAGACTTAGAGAAGGCCTATGATAGAGTGGTGAGGAGCGAATTGTGGTCAGCGCTGTCCATGTATGGAGTAAGCAGCAATCTGATACGAGCACTGCAATCACTTTATGAGGGTTCCAGTGCTTGTGTCTGCATAAACGGGACTTACACGGACTGGTTCGGTATCGAACGAGGCGTCAGGCAATGCTGTGTTGCGTCACCAATGCTGTTTAACCTATACATGGATAACTGTCTGAAAGATCTGAAAGCAAGTGTGTGTGGTTTAAGAATGTATGAATAGACCATCAAGTGCCTCTTATATGCTGTTGACCAGATAATATTTGCGTCATCGGCGGAGGAGTTGCAGGTGATGGTTGATATTATGAATGAGTCTTTGAAAAGGAAGGAAATGAAAGTGAACGCAAGTAAGACGAAAGTAATGGTATTTGAACGAGACGAAAGTATGTCGAACTGTGCGATTGTTATTGAAGGAGAAAGAGTGGAGCAAGTGAAGGAGTTTGTGTATTTAGGGTCCAAGTTTACAAGGGATGGAAGATGTGACGACGACATTGAAAGAAAAGTTATGGCAGGAAATCAAGTGAATGGGGCTCTGCATAACTTTATGAACAGCCAGAAGATTTCCCGGAGGGCTAGGCTGGCTGTTCATAGAGGAGTGCTGGTCCCTACACTTATGTATGGAAGTGAATGTTGGGTTTGGCAGAAGAAGCATGAAAGTAAAATAAATGCAGTGGAAATGAGAAGTATGACTGACATTGGTTGAGAAAGTGAGGAACAGCGAGATACGAGAACTTTGCGGTGTATCAGAAGATGTAGTGAGTAAGATAGAAAAAGGGATGCTTAGATGGTTCGGGCACGTAGAAAGGATGGATGAAAGAAGATTGATGAAACAGATACATAAGGCGGGCGTGAATGGACAGGCAGGTAAGGGTCGACCTAGGCGAACGTACTTCGACCAAATCGGAGATGTTTTGACCAAAGGTCAGGTCAAGAGCACCCATAACCGGAGAGCGTGCATGAAGATAGTTATGAAAGTGGAAGAAGCGAAAGAAGTATGCCAAAACCGTAGCAAATGGAATTCCATAGTCTCTGCCTACCCCTATGGGAAAGAGGCGTGACCATATGTATGTATGTATGTATTTTTGGGATAAATTTTTATTTTTTTATGATACAGCATTAGAAAATACATACAACCCTGAATTTTCAACCCTCTACGATCAACCCCTATTTTTCCTTTTTTAGAAATAATATAATATGGCAAAACAACGTTTGCCGGGTCAGCTAGTAAACATAATAATGTATACAATTTTGACAAATAGGACATGATGGTTTCAAACCATAATACTCTGATTTAAAAGCTGTTTTAAAATTCTTAAACATAAAAACAGTTTAGAGACAAAGACATCGAAGGCTGTATATAGGTGTGTATCCTCTGAAATAAAGTCTACATCTGTCTAACTTATTATAAAGTGTTTTATTTAAGGTTTGCCACGAAATCTGATCGTAAACTCTTAATACGAGAACCAATTTTCTGTTTCTTTTTAATTTCTATGTACTGTAACTTTATTCACAGTAACTTTAACACAATCGTAGTTTCAGTTATATTAATAAATAGAAGGCTGCACGGCCAGGCATCGATGATCGAATCGAAACTGGAGTGAACCTCAAATATTTGTTTCATTTTTTCGCTTTCACGAAACAGTTTTCAAATTTATGACACTCAACTCGTCTAGTGGCCTGGCCCAAGGGGCTTAACCTGAAATGGACGCGCGGGCAATGCCGAGGAAAATATATTTTCAAGTTTACTGGCCCATAAATAACTGTGGAGTGACAGGACGATGATAAACTCTAGAACGAGAGTTCATCTAATATACCTTTCTGAATATTGAACTTACACTATCAATAATGTTATACGTTTTTAATAAAGTCAATTGTTTACCATTATTTTGTGCATATTCAAGAAATGGTAACTATCAAATTTGTCATAATTTGAGACCGTATTCGAATTTTTTACTAGTGGTCAAATATATTTTTTAACCTTCCAGGTAACCACATATAATTAGTAGAACCATAATTAGGACTACATTTTTGAAATAAACTCACTCGTACACCATTCCACAAATATTATATATATTTGTGGAATGGTGTACAAGTGAGTTTTTTTCAAAAATGTATTACTATAAGTTCCACCAAGTGCCGACAATCGAAAGCATAAATTACATAATTAGGACTATTTTGTTCATCCAACAAATACTTAATTTTCTTTGGGTGTAATTTCGGAATAGCAGTCTTAGCGACTGCTATAGTAAAACTGATTATTAATGAAGGACTTCTTAACAAAAAGTCTTAATACGTAGGTCACACTATAAGTTTTGCGTAACTTAAAAAACAGCATGTTAAAACCAAAATATTATGTTTATTACTTTTCAAAATACTCTCCTTTATGAAATGATTGACATGAAAAATGTTTACAATGTAAACATTTTTCATGCGATCGAACCATTTTTTAAAACAGGAGGACCACAGATCTGAAGGCATGTTTTCTACGTGCTGATTGAACGCTATCACTGCCTCTTCGGAGTTGGTAAAAGTGAAACCTCTCATCAAATCTTTGATTTTGGGGAAAATACAGAAATCACAGGATGCTAGGTCGGGGCTATGCGCAGGATGGGTGACGAGTTGTACTTTTTCGGAAGAAGCGTTGTCATGATGTAGGAGAACGCGGCTTTTGGGTCGTCTTTCGCGAACTTTTTCTACAAATGGTAGAATACCACACGGCATTAACACTCTTTTGATCTTCAAGTGGAATGGTACAGATCCGTACCATTAGCTGAGAAAAAAACGCGATCATTTTTTTACCAACGTTTCTCGCCTGCCTCACTTTTGTTGGCTTGTTCTCATTTTCAAACACCCATTCACAAGATTGCTGTTTTTTTTGGGTTCTAAACAATAAATCCACGTTTGGTCTCCTGTGACAATGTCATAAACAGCATTAGAATGTCCGTGGTCGTACTTCAGTAGTATCTGTGAGCACCTTTCCACGAGAGCCCGTTTCTGCTCAGTTCATGAGGGATCCAACGACAACAAAGTTTCCGAACTTTTTTTTGTTTTATTTTAGTCTTTATTGTACAGATTTACAAAACACAAAACAAACAATAACAATATGTACAAAGGCGTGCTTAAGCCAGTAATGGCTTTTGTTCCAGCAGACCTTAGAGGTATAGAGGAGATAAATAATACTAAAGAGAGAAGAGGAAAATGTAAACACGTACACATACAACATTACATATAATACAAGAAGAAAATCATACTAATAAATGTAATACATATAACAGACATTAAATACATACACATAAGAACTTAATAATATAAGACTAAAGCTAAATACCTACATGCTACATACAGATGTAAATATACTTACTAAATAATAAGGAGATAATATGAAACAAATGAAAGTCAAAAGAATAATTATGGAAAATCATAGTTGGGAGAGGAAATGCTCCTTAACCCGTTTCATAAAAATGTCCAATGAACGACTAGCATGGATATCATGTGGTCCATAATCTGACAGCCTGGATTGTAAACGCATTGTCATAACAACTAGAGGCATGAGCAGGAGTTCGAAGATGTAGTGATAAGGAAACTGGATGGATATAGGTCGGAACTGGGAGGGAGAAGTAGGATTAGGAACTTTAGGAAACGGGATGACATGGGCCTTTTTCCACGATGACGGGAAACAATTGGATAATAAAGAACAGTTGATGATGTGGGTAAGGACAGAAGTAATATACTTCTTTAAACTTTCGCGTTTTGTACACATTATAAACTTAAGACTAACGGGTCTTTTACGCGATTATTGAGATATATTTACTTTATTACCCGACGTTTCGGCCCTGTTACAAGAGCCGTGGTCACGGGTGGACTGGCTTCAGCTCATCGTCGTCTTCGTGAAGTGCGGGTTTGTTCAACTACCCTCACTTCGTCGTCACTAACTATTGTGTTCGGAGAGCCACTACGGCATACCACACTGATTGTATCAGCACGCGGGCATTCGGTGAGGTGGCGAGTACATTTGCTGATCACCGGATTCCACGACGTAGATAGTCGATATCCATCTTCCCGGTTAAAGTTGGGATACTTTTTTATTTCAACGGCTTCCCGCACTATCCTGGAGTAATAGTGTCCGTCAGTGAATAGGACTTGTGGCTTGTGGAGTTCAATCCAGTGGTTGGGACCCGATTCCAACAAATGCTCGGCAATCGCAGACAGCAGGCATCGAGATTGTTTATTTGGCGGTTTTTTACAGCTGTGTTGTGTTCTTTGACCCTCTCAGCGATAGTACGTTTGGTCTGTCCGATGTATGAACTACCACAGCTGCAGTCTACCTTATAAACACCCGGTGTCTGTAGAGGAATGGTATCTTTAGGGGTTCGCAGGTGGTTTACGACTTTGGAGTGTGGCCTATATACAGTCTTAATGGAGTATCTTTGTAGTACTGTTCCAATTTTGTCCCGTTAGTCCTAAGCCCGTTAGTCTTAAGTTTATAAGAAGTAATATAGTTCAATATGGGTTGGACCATTTGAAGTTGGAGCCCATCATCACCAACAGCCTTAGAGGAAATAGACCGCAGTTGTTTCTTAATATCCGACTCTGAAACCGGGTGAAATGAGAAAGAAGTATTTAACGGCGATTGAAGAGATGACAGGTGATTTAAGGTCAACAATTTATCACTATCAGAGATACACGTCGGCGACTTCGAGAAATGAACATTCAGTCCATCAAGATCCAAATAATGATGGAAGTAATGTCACTTTCCCTGGCCCTACCAACACCAACAGTTTTGAGGAATCGCCATACTTCACCCGAGTTAAGGTCTTGAATTGAATGGTGGATGTGGTTACGTTTAGCATCCCTACACAGACGACAGCAACGGTTACGTAATTTCCTGTACATGTCCCAATTCTCCACAGTAGGGTATTTGCGATACTTGCGCTTTGCCTTGTTTCGTTCGGCCATGGAAGCTCTGACTGATGTAGTCAGCCATGGTGCAGGTAGATGACTAACCTTCACTCTCCTAAGCGGAGCATGCACATCGTAAACATCCAACAAAGTACGAGTAATGGCTGTCACCTTCCCATCTAGGTCATCACAGCCGTAGACGGAAGACCAGTTCAGATTACCCACATCAGCCTCCAATCTCTCCAGATTAATGTTTTTAAAACTGCGAAGAAGCCTTAAACTGCTTACGCTTTGGAGGGCGAATTTTGTAGGACAGATACAACAAGTCATGGTGTGAGAAAGGAGCAGAAAGCTGTCCATATCTTGTGACTTTGTGGGAGTCAGAAACTAGGATGAGGTCGATAAGAGAAGGTAAACAGTTAGGTTGTCTGTGCGTGATATCCAAGGGCAAGATATGCATATCAACAGAGGAGACAAGGTTCCGAAGTTTGTTGCTACGAGAGTCACCCTTGGGAAGGTGTTGAAGTCTCCGAGGATAATTCGATGTTCGTATAAAGAGGAAAGATTTTCAAGTGTCGTTTCAAAAGCAGAGAAATAGTTAATATTACATGACGGACTGTAGTATACACCCAGGAGTGTCTTAATATGTTTAAAATCAATTTCGAGAAACAGATGTTCAGCAAAACCAGAATAAACCCCCGGAGACTGATCAACCACGCTGTAAGAGATGTCGCCAGGAAGATATATGGCAACACTTCCATATCCCTTACACGTCCTATCATTACGCACCAACTTATACCCAGGAAGACAGACTTGAACAGAAGGAATTCCAGGTTTTAGGAAAGTTTCAGAAATTAGGACAGCATGTATAAGTTTATAATTAAAAGAGGATAATAGATCGGAGTAATGAGCCGGAACGCTTTGAGCATTGATATGGACAACGTTAAAATAGTTGGGATAGTGAGAAAAAATAGAGGAAAGTTGGCTGCCAAGATTAATGGAATCATCCCCACTATCCACGCTAATAAAACTATCATCGGACACACAAGAAGAAGAGCAAGAGGTGAAGGCGTCACTAAGATCTTCCTACATAAAAAGCAAAAGAAAATAAGTATATATATAAATATAATATATGTAAATAACAAGATTTTACTACTTATTTAAATAAATAAAAGGAAAATATATTTTTTTTGTCAGCTAAAACTAACTTCGTCCTCTATGCACTCGCCAGTCGCACACAGATAAATTAACAAGTCATACTAAATTAAATTAAAGTTTCTAGCAAAACAGAAAATAAAATATTTAGTAAGGAATGACATTCAACAGTCCAAAAACAATTTAAAATTTGACTAGGCAGTATACCTTCGCTCGCCTTAATGGGTGTATATAATAAATAAAAACAATAATAAAAAAATAAGTAACAAGCTTGACAACAGTTTGACACTTGACATTTAACAGTAGTGAATGACCGCGTTTGTCATTGTTTACATAAATGTGAAATTTTTGTCATATCGATCAAGTGAAATAAATCATAAAAAATCGAAAACAATATAGTTATTACCATACCGTCATTGAGTAGATGACGGCCAACGATAGACTGATTGAACCAGTACAAAGACTGAACTACAAACTATGAAGTACGTCACTGTTACAACTTACAACTTGCGGGCTTGTTTATCCGAGCCGGTAGGTTTTGATGTCGAAGCCAATGTAGGATCCGCTGGGAACTTGATTAAAAGCTGTTGAAGCTCGGCCGATGATTCAATTTTATGCCGCAAACCGTCAGACGCCAGGACTATGATCTTTCCATCATGAGACCAGCAACTTTTTACCCCATAAAGCTTCCTCGCTTTAACGAACACCTCATGTCTAGATTTTGTAAGAAATTCGGATAACGTTAAACCGGTACCTTTCAATTTGGACTTGTTGCGCCAGACGTCATCACGCAACACACGGCTGTCGAATCTCACAAGCAAGGGCCGAGGTCTTTCGGTATTTGTACCCAAGCGATGACAACGTACTATGTCCCTTGTTGATATCCCACTAACCTTCATTCTGACGGAGAACACATTGACAACGCTCTTCACAGTATCCGCTGAATCACCCTCGGCAAGACCATGCAGCAGAAGAACTTAAGCTCGAGATGCCATTTCATGCCGGTCCAGGCCCATCGCCAACAGCTCCATTTGAGTCTTCAAGGCACCCAAAGTCTTCCAAATAAGGCCCTTAAATTCCACGAAGTTGCAACGTTTAAAAAAATATAACATTCGAAATTCAAATAGTTCCGATTAGCTAGAAGTGCAAAACTTTTAGTGTGCCCAATGTACCTAGTACAAAGGTTGATAACAAACTTAGATTAAGTTTGTAGGTACTCAAAGTGAACGTAAGTCAATGGTTGTAACTCGTAGGGAGTCAAAAGTAGAACTTGTGGCCTCGAAGGGTCACTTGCAAGGAAATGTCAGAACCACACATCAATATTAATCTATTAAGTTGAGTATGTTTGTACAATATAGGACGACTTTGACAAGGTTCAAGTGAGATGTTGACTGCACATGTTTAACTTTTAGATTAATTGAGGGTGCCGTGAAGCAACAACACAACACACCGTCTTAAGTGATATATAAGAACTAGCTTTATTTACAATATACGGAGAGTTTTGATTTAGAAAATCTTACTTAACAAAAAGTAAATCGTGGTTATCTCATAAACATCTCTTGACAGCTTTAGTGACGAATTTGGTAGAGCAATACAACTGCGATGCCGAAGTCATAAGTTCGATCAACACACAACCTTGTATGATCTACATTGTTAATACGGTCAATTTACATAATTATGTACTTACAAAAAATATTTACACTACAAAATCCTCCGCGTCATTACTGACTGGGAAGGTTCCCCGAATGCTGTCTGTGTTGCCATTTTGGATGGCAATACTTATTCTATGGGCCAGAAAATAGCCAGGTTTCTGGTCCTGAGAAGCATCGATTAAGCGTTTAGCAATGTCTCTATATACCGTCTTTAAATAATTTCTGTCCACAAACAATATGAGGCAAGGTTTATAAAACTCAAAGGCACCCTTAAAACTTTTAATACTGAAAAACGTAATCTGATAGGGTTGTGTTACGCTTGAGCCTTTAAAACTTTATGTTACAAGTAAACGACATCATTAGGAGACTTCATCATTAACTTCAAAGGTGCTACAAGTATTAAGGGTTTTCATAAAAATGGTGTTTTTAAATTATATTTTACTAGTGGACCACAGCTTTGCCCGCTTAACAAATTATGTACACAAAAACCTTCTTCGAGAACCACTATATCCATTGGTGAAATCGCATCAAAACGCGTTGCGTAGTTTTAAAGATCTAAGCATACATAGGGAACGAAACCAACTTTGTTTTATACTAGGTTATGATGGTAGACAGTTTTCTTAATAATTTTAAATATTTATTTAATTATTAAACTACAGTATGATGGTAACTATAGTACTCATTTTAGACGATTTTTGTAAATAGGTGCCTACATAATTAGAGATATAAGTTATAATTATTTGTTTCTTTCGGATAGTTTCGATATTTGTTTGATGCTTCATTTACCTAGTATCTATAATCACTCAGCTCTACTAAAATTTGGCTCTGATTTGTTACCCAGGGAATACATTACCTAGAAGAAAACGTGACTTGTTTTGTGGCAAATAGAGAATCTCACACGTCTATTTAAAAAAAAAATATTTTATCATTTTATCTTCAAGGGTTTTTATCCGCTTTTAGAAAAATCTGTATAGACATTGGAAAGAGGTAAAGTCTACTTCGTTTTACCTATCAATGATCTACCTAATATTGTTTTGACCGGGGGTTCAAACCCAAGACTAGAAGGTTTCGCTAAATGTATACAAACCTTAGTAAGTACCTATGTTGATTGAGTGATGTCACTACCATACTCTAAACGATTACAATATTTGAGGTTTTGCACGCCTAAGACCTATACCTATGTCAAAGTCACATAGCAGAAACCTCTCTCACCACAAACAACTAAATACCGGAGCATGTTATACCCCGCAATTCACTAGAACGGCCAATCTACCTAATAACAATGTGCTCAAGCCCGCATTCAAGGTAGAATCATCGACAGTCATTATTGGAAAAGCGTCGTTTCAGACCCGACGGGATCTTTACAAAGGTCTCATTTTGGCTTGTTCGATAACTATGATAATGTAATGCGCGCCAGTGGGCTCCAAAAAGATGGTATCCAATATCTTTGCATACCCATGACCACGGGTTTCATTATAGGTGTGGCTTTTAAATGTGAAATCTTCTTTAACAACGTGCAATTTTAAACTAAGATTCGGGTAAAATGTTTATTACTCAGTCACTGTAAACCATTTATCGGGTGGATGGCCGTATACCGTCCTTGAGTCAGTCCTAGAAGGCTAACATGGATACTACTCAAGCAGTGGTTGAGGTATCCAGCACACTCTCCTAGTCCCTACGCGTAGCAAATAATTTCACACAATATCAGTAATGTGCCGAGGAGGTCATTGACCCTCCGAGAATCTTAGCAGCTACATTTAAATTTACTGGTGGTGCCATCTAGTTTCATCGTCGTCGGTACAAACGTAGTAGTACGAAACTGGAATGGCGAGTGACGCAATCTGTTGATCTTCGATGGTAGTATTGTTACAAGATTCAATATTAGAAGTACCTAAAAGTCTCCTACAAAGTCAAACTAAAATTGTGCAGTAGTACCTCGTTATCGTTCGCCCAACTAAGAAAACATCTATCTGCGCAACCATACTTCGATATGCAAAGAATCTTTTCAGTGGTATGTCACATCTGTCCTGGCTGTTGGAATGTTGGTTTGATTTACAGAGTGGTTACGGGTTTTATATAGTGCCCGGACCAACAATATAACCTGGCAAAGTATGGGTGTGTAATACACCTCTGCCTACCTCTTCGGGGATATAAATATGATGTAGGTACGTTGTCACGACTGATATTCCCCAGCAAGTCACATATTTCTTCCTTTTAACATTTTAGCTGCTGTTTCCTCATAATTTTCCAAGAGATGTGATTTCGGGTTTTAAAAAAAATATATTTTGAGAATTTTCGATATGGACCATGATAAGAATTTGCATATAATAATACCTAAACACTGCGGTTTTATCTTATTTATAGTTCATGTTGAAACTAGCTAGAATGTTACCATTACTAATCTATTATACAATGATATTTTTTAAATCAGAGTAAGATTAAGCTTTAAATTACGAGAACTAGGTATTAGTGATACAAAAACTTAAATTCTGCTTGTAACTATACTTAAATGTTTTGTATAAACATATGAAATACTTAAAACTCGTCACGTAAAAATTGTGTGTTGTTTTCTATGTACACCTATTTGTTCTCTATTACTATTACGAAATAATGATTGGTTATATTGTCAATGTAAGTCTCTGATTGCGTAGGCAACGCATAATAGGTATCACATGATTAGTGGGTAAAATAAGTGTAGAATTCAATGGAGTCGATAGCGGTGTGTGCTTGCGTGTTGTTTTTAATGTACACCTATTTGTTATCTATTACTGTTACGAATAATCGTTACAAAAGACTATACATAATTTTAGTTCCAACCCTGGGAACGAACTCCAGTTTTAATTAAATATATCTGAATAAAATCAGCTTATTGTGTCATTATAATATTTTTAACAAGCTTGTTAAAAATTACTTTGTCAAATATTTGCGTTTAAACAAGCATAAAATAGCTCCTTGATATCAAATTTGCGAATTCTGCAATGGTAATTACTTAAACCTTGCTAGTTACAGGAAACTGCGTTTGACTAGTTAAAATTACACAAAGTTATAGGGAACAAATTAACTTGTACAAACTATCTGGCTTACCTTTGATAAGTATTACAACTTTGTCAAGTGAATAAGAACGTCTTGACTTGAAAGGTTTGAGATAATTATAGCATGACGAACGTTCAAATAATTTAGTTATTAATTAATTAATTAGTTAATTAATATACATAATGTAACAATACAATTCAAACTAACTAAATATGTATATTACCTATACTAATTATACCTACTAAAATTTCATCTAAATGCGTCAGAGAAATCGTCGCTGCCTGGCAATGTTCCGAGAAGGCTGGCAGCATTATCACATTGTATGGCAATGCTTATTCTTTGTGCCGAATAGTAACCAGCCTTCTGGTCTTGAGAAGTGTAGATCATGAGTTTAGATACATTTTTACATATGCCGCGAGCACTTGGACCCTAAGATCCCAGGGTCTCTCCCACTCTCCCACAGCCAACAAACGCGCTCGCTCTGAAACATTAGAAGAAGTATTAATTAGTAAATTCCGTCTCAAATTACAGAGCAGTGCATCCCACTGCCTCTGAGAGAATGGTTGAGAAGGTAGATCAGTGAATGGACCAGTTGTCTTCCAGACATTTATGGCATCGGTCTTATACAGCACCTCAGAATCAACCTGTGTGTTGGTTAGAATCTTCCTGGTTAATTCTATAAACGCTGGTGGCTCGTATCGGTAATTTTGCGGACACCGAGCTCACCCATGCGAACTGGTAGAGACGGCTGGAGCCAGGCCCGGACATCCAGGGCCACATTTGGGGGTTACAGATGATTGTGTCAACCTTTTCTAAAAGCTGTGAATGTTTCCAAAATGGTGTGTCAATTTTTGACAAGTAATTTAAATTCCTATTGTAAATAAATAGTCATTCATTGGAAACCATGCATTTTATAATTGTTGACACTGACAATATTCATATTATGAAATGTACCTTGTACAAAAGGTTATCCTTTCGAGAGTTTCACGCGAGAACACAATTAAAAGTATCACACTGAGTCAGGTTTGTCGATATTCGAGTTTCCTGAAAACTTGAATACCGTAATACGTAAACACACACAAGTTCACGTCTTCCGGACTACAGTCGTTAACTCACCAATATCATAGGCAATTTACAATCTTCATATCTCTTAAATGGAAAAAAAAACGGCCAAGTGCGAATCCGACTCGCGCACAAATGGTTCCGTACCAAAACGGCAAATAATCACGTTTGTTGTATGGGCGGATTGTATGTACCCCTTTAATATTTAATATATTTAGTTTTTTAGTATTTGTTGTTATAGAGGCAACAGAAATACATCATCTTATGAACATTTCAACGTTCTAACTATCACGGATCATGAGTGGCAGACGGACGGATGGACGGACAGCGAAGTCTCAGTAATAGGGTTTCCGTTTTACCCTTTGGGTACGGAACCCTAAAAATTATGACGTTACAGTAAAATAGAATCACGTAAAATATGATTTTGTCGAACGTGTCTCGGCAAACGGAAAACACTGAAATCTAAAACCGTATCTGAAGAAATACCAGCCATTGGCACGTTTTTAATAAAGTAGTGACCCAGTGAGGCTTTGTAACGTTCGTTTATTGTATCTTTGGTACATAATACCTACTATGCATTTATTACACAGACATAAAGCAATGCGGAAAACATCTAACAAAAACCGCGCAGAGGATTGAAAGTTACAATTAGTTTTAGGGAGGATAAGAAAAGCAGCCTAAAAAGCCTTTTTATGGCAATGCTGCATGCCAGCCTTCTGGTAACATTGCTAGTCAGTGACGAGGCGGAGGAGTTTTTTAACGCCTGTATACCTACATATAACTAGTATAGATTGTAGACATAATTTTAGTATAGATGTATAATTATTGTAAAAAGAAACTATTTACACTTACTAAAAAAACTATACTATACACACTAAAATCTACGTAATATGCAGGCGTCAATGAACTCCTCCACCTTGTCGCCGACTTATTATTGTAATGTAATTTAATTAATTTAAATACTATTGTTTTATGAAGTAAACGAATAATTACTAATTAATATTACTATAACAAAAAATACAAATAAGCTAAATTCTTAGTCCTCCAAAACTGAAGAAATTGGTTACCTTCTATCAAAATTCATTTAAATAACATTCACGTATTATGTTACATTGAAATAAATTAATATTAAGCACGGTTTAAGCATCATACATACTAATAAAAGGGTTTTACTTAAAGCAAATCATTCAATAAATTGTTTTGACTAACTTTGCATCAGCATCCAGAGAATTGCTTTATATAACAAGTAAATACGAGTACATTTGAAACAAAAGTCATTCACTAAATTCCATTTCAGAAATTCTAATTAAATTACGAGCTCATAGGGTAGATACACCATAAGATAACAACAGCGATCCTGTATCTGAAAATTCAAAGTATTTTGACTAATCTGAAGTATTTATTCAATAATGTAATCAACCATATTGAGGGAAGAAACTGGTGATCTCCACGCAGGCTGCTTTCTCGCACAGACTCTCATGAGCAACCCAGCGTAAGAATGCTGCCCGTGTTATGGGCACTCTGCTTAGGGGACCATGTTTTACACATTTATTACCTATAGTTTTTAGTGTAAATAGTTTAGTTTGTAGTTTATGTTTAAGCTTTTCTATAAACGACATTATTGCAGAAAAAGAAAGGTTTCTGGGAAATATGCCCAACTTAAACTGCTTCTACCATTGAGTTAAAAGGTTTACTAAATTTACTTATGATACGTTACTCTCACAAAAATCTTCCCCTGCGGCAAGGTCCGAGCATGATACACACGACCTTAGACTAAGAATAAATTAATTAAAACATTATTTATTTTATTAAAGGGGCCCGTGGTCTAGTCGTAACTGGCAATGTTAACACATTGCAAAGGTTAAGCAACATCTAGTCAGGCCAGTCTTAGGATGGGTGACCATTTCTTAAGACACGGAGACCACACCGTGCCTCGGAGAGCATGTTAAGCCGTCGGCACAGGTTGTCATACAAACATCAAAAATCAGATAGGTCTAACTACAGAACTTCGATATCGTCCGTGGGTTGTGGAGGTCAGATGGCAGTCACTTCACGGAAAATATCGAAGTTCAGTCGAACAAATATCAAAATTCTTTCTTGTGAAAATCGTATTGATACTTCTTTGTGTCGATCAACGCCTGTAGGCGTAGCTGCAAGTATCTTGAAATATGTTTCTGAAATCATAAAAGTACATAGTTGTTTGATATTTTAGTAAACACGAATAAAATAATAAAACTCAATATCTGATTTAGTAATTTGATCTGTACACTGTAGAGTACTATTCCCTATTCTGTGACTGTAGGTTGCCGTCTCTACCACAGAGGAAATTAGTGTGAATTCTATAAACTAGAGATGTAAATATAAAAAGAAAACTGTTTGATTCAAAGCAACCGCTTTACCATTCAAAATGGTATTTTACTGATCAATCAAGTAGGTATTCAAATGTTCAAGTTAATATTTCTAACACGTAGCTTGACGGGCGGCATGTACCAATGCGGCTTTTGAATTTTTTGTTCTTGCAACATCCCATCAGGTACGTGATTTAAACCTACGTTCAAGGGTTATTATGAACTATATTCTGGATGATATTTTTATATAAAATAAATAAATACTTTTGGACATTCTCAAACAATATCATCTAGCCTAAATTAATGAGCTATTATGGGATCTAGACAACTGATAAACATACTTATTTATTTATAAATACATAAATATTTTACAAACCCCCAAATTCCGAAATTAACATTTTTGTGGATCACACAAATATATATGATTCAAAAGCCGATGAACTACCGACCACGCCATCGAAGCAGTTTATAAACCTACAAGATTAAGGTAAGTCAATCTATGGTTAATAATTCATTATTTGGGAGTTGTGTAGAGATGTTTCTTGAAATCAATTGGAGTCAACAAAACAGATCATGTCGGGTTATTTTATAATCTAGGCTAAGAACCGAACTACGTCAAATGAGCTTCTAAGCTTATACTAAGGGTTAGAAGCTTATTCGACATAGTTCGGTTTGTTTTTGCTAAAAGATAATGATTTATCGATGTAGGTATCGTCACTATTGAAAATTATAATAGGTAAAAGTAATGGTAAGTAAGATGTTAAAAACTTTCAAAATATAATAGCATTAATTTTTCACAAAATTAAAAAGGACAAACAAACGTCGACAATTGTTTCGCCTCAAAACGAGGTATTATCAAGACTGTCTCAAAGAGAACACCAAAATTTGTAGCCAGAACATATTTGCTTATAAGTAAGAGTGTGCAAATATCGCTAGCGCGATGTAGGATTTGTCACAATAACTAACGCGGGTAGAAACTGCAAGTCATACTAACGAAATTCAAAATAGGTATTCACCGATACAAGACATTACCTTTTTTATTTATTACATAGAAACGCAAAGTAACAAACACAAACCAACAAACAACTACTGTGTATGTCTGTTCACAAACAAATTAAGTAAAGGAGATGTATGAAAATCTATTTGTTCATTGAGTAAGGTGTACTCATCCCTCCTAACTATTTCTAACCTCCCCCAGACACTCAACTTGAACCCTTTCTCACATAAGCGTAAAACTTTAACTCGTGACGTACCCCGTGGTGAGGTATAAAGTAGCCACGAGAACTGCAACCAGGTTCCTTGTTCTCTGTCATATGATCTAACGACTCGTATTCTGTAATAAAATCACTATATTGCTTACTAAGGTCAGGGTTGGCCTTCAGTCTACGTTCTAAGCAAAATAAACAATTAGATGCCCTGTGATAGGACGTTCCTAAAACAGAAGGATCCTGTTTAAAGGGATTAAAGGTATTATTATTGTTCAAGGAATGACCGGTGTCAAGGAGATGCTTCGCGAAAAGGGACCTCTCTGGACAACCGTTGCGGAACGCTGATAAATGCTCTCTGTATCTGACCTCAAAGGACCTGCCAGTCTGCCCTACATACTGCATATCACAACTATCGCAAGTCAACAAATAAACTCCTGATTTGCGTGAAACCGACACTAAATCCTTGCCATTACACAACTCCCTCAAGGTGTTTTGGGTTCTAAAAGCTGTAAATAAATATATTGTTTTCCCTCCCTCAACGAAATGGAACCCACGAACGGCAAACATGCAGTGTACTTCCTAGGTGGATCCTGAGTTGGATGTAATAAATGAAAACTAGCATTTTACGTTTCTTATTTAATAATGAGTAAACCATTCCCACGTTATAGCCATTACTGAGCGCTATGTAACAAATGATAGCTAATTCTTCATTAAATGCCTGTGGGTTCAACGGTACTGCTAATAACCTACTCAATAAGCTGTGGAAAGCTGCCATCTTGTGTTGCCATGGGTGATTGGAAGAGTAAGGGATAACTGTATCTGTACATGTTGGTTTCCTATCGATACTAAACTCATGAACCCCACTTCTCCTAGGAATTGATAGGTCTAAAAAATTAAGGGTGGACTCTGATTCCACCTCTAACGAGAAATCAATTCTAGGGTGTATCGAGTTCAGGTTCGAGATCAGGACGCTGAGTTGGCGCTTTGTTCCTGTCCAGCAGATGATAATGTCATCCACGTATCTAAAATAATATAAAATATGAATGTTCCCAACTATGTGGTTTGTCTATGTTTCTATTCTTTGGTATGTTTGCCGTTCGTAGGTTCCATTTCGTTGAGTATAGCTAAAATCAAGAGGGAAAACAATATATTTACAGCTTTTAGAACCCAGAACACCTTGAGGGAGTTGTGTAATGGCAAGGATTTAGTGTCGGTTTCACGCAAATCAGGAGTTTATTTGTGTAGTTGCGATGGTTGTGATATGCAGTATGTAGGGCAGACTGGCAGGTCCTTTGAGTTCAGATACAGAGAGCATTTATCAGCGTTCCGCAACGGTTGTCCAGAGAGGTCCCTTTTCGCGAAGCATCTCCTTGACACCGGTCATTCCTTGAACAATAATAACACCTTTAAAGTTTTACGCTTATGTGAGAAAGGGTTCAAGTTGAGTGTCTGGGAGAGGTTAGAAATAGTTAGGAGGGATGAGGATACCTTACTCAATGAACAAATAGATTTTCATACATCTCCTTTACTTAATTTGTTTGTGAACAGACAGACACAGTAGTTGTTTGTTGGTTTGTGTGTGTTACTTTGCGTTTCTATGTAATAAATAAAAAAGGTAATGTCTTGTATCGGTGAATACCTATTTTGAATTTCGTTAGTATGACTTGCGGTTTCTACCCGCGTTAGTTATTGTGACAAATCCTACATCGCGCTAGCGATATTTGCACACTCTTACTTATAAGTAAATATGTTCTGGCTACAAATTTTGCTGTTCTCTTTGAGACAGTCTTGATAATGCCTCGTTTAGAGGCGAAACAATTGTCGACGTTTGTTTGTCCTTTTTAATTTTGCGAAAAATTAATGCTATTATATTTTGAAAGTTGTTAACATCTTACTTACCATTACTTTGTCATGGATTTTCGCCAGGTAACGCCTGCTTCCATCTAATATTTATAATAGGTAGCTAATAATAGAGTTTTACTGTGTTATTATGTACAGTCACGAGCATTAATATTTTTCAATGGACAGATCGGCAATTTTATCTGACCCAGGAACGAGTCCACTAATATCTGTCTGCACGAAGGCCGCACTAACATCTGATCGTTCATAATAATATTTATGCAGAATATTAAAGTGACAACATTCCAAAACAAAATTATACAGAATCGTACAATATTATTGAATGACGTGTTTGCTCTCCAAGGAAGTTAAGATCGTCACACAATTTTGTTTTGGAATATTGTGACTTTAATTTTCTGCATATGAACGATCAGATGTTTTTTTTTAATTATTTATTTATTTTTTATTATTTATTATTATATTATATTACATATTATTATACCAATGCAGAACTATGAAAGATAATATTTTGTTGGCGTTTTTTTTCATCCATGTAAAATGAGGTAACTTTATCTCACTCCCTAATATGGCACTATCAAAGACCTAATTTTATGTTAGATTATAGTGTTATATATAACTTATGCCCCCTTATTTATATTGTACAAAACACACACAATTGTTATTGTCTAAAAACCTGACAATCGGTACCTACTCGTGTTTTAAACCTTGGATAATTCTCATTATGAATAAGACCGGTATTTAGTGTTAAAATGCTAATTGAAGTGTCTGCATTCCTGTGCAATAGTAATGTATTTATTTGCCTGCACAGTGTGACATATCTTACTCAACTTTGTTATATTCTACACAAAAGCTATCACAACCTTTCTTGTATAGAGAACAGCAAATGCAATACTTCTCAAGTTACCACGCGCTCAAATGTTATTGCCAACCCCGCCTGTCAGTCTAAGGACCCCGCCCTATCTATAAGTCTGCATTGAATGAATATGACCCAATGGAAATGACGAGAGTATTTGCAAACTATCAATAGAATGAAAAGAGCGATAACTATTTATTAGTAAATAGTGGACGTCCGTGGCTACGTCCGCTTGACAAATTAAGTATTTAGATGCAAAAAAACCTTCCTCGAGAAACCACTCTATCGGTGAAAACCGCATCAAAATCATTTTTTCGGTATCTATTTAAAGCCTTTTGAGAAACTTAAAATTAAATTCTAAAGAACGTCTTACATTTTATTTATCGTTTATTTCGTTTATGAGAACAGTTACAAGATGTTATGTTAACTTATTCTACGGCCCATAGATATATACCTTAAACTTAAAAATACATATAAATATTACAAAAAAAATACCTTATTATAAGAATATTTATAAATATATCTTAACCTAATGAGCACGTTATGACATTGACGTGTCGCGGGTCGGGGGTGCGCGTATCGGCAGGTGTCCCCTGAAGCGCCGGAACTTCACCCCATTCGGCTAGAAAGCCTTCAAGCTTAATCTGTTTAGACTATTAGCATTTCCATCAAACATCATTATGTTTATTTCCAATGCATCGGCTTACGACTCCGGAGCCTCGGGTTCGATCCCCGGGTCTCTGTCCCCGGAGTTTGGGTGTTTTCTATATATTATGTACGTATTTATTTAGAAATATATAAGTATGTTTATCAGTTGTCTAGATCCCATAGCACAAGCTTATACTCGTAGCTTAGTTTGGGCTGGATGGCGTTGTGTGAAAATGTCCGAAATATTTATCTAGTCGACTGATAAACATACTTATATATTATAAGAATTCCGTAGTAATCGGAAACTAGTAGTTCCACTGACATAATATACACACTATACATTAGTATACTCGTACTAATATACACACAATAATGTGTTTACAAGATACAGTTATCTATAGGTAAATAACCGCTGTAGCAATTTCCTTCTCCAACCACAAGATATACGTGTTTGCTCCGGAAGAAAAATCACTGGCCTTGTCTCGGGGGTGCGGGGTTACCATTTATCAATGGGGCTTCACCGCCGTACACGATATAGAGATATAGATTATGTTGTGTAGGTGAGGTTTAATTTGCGATCTCTTTTACACTCACTAAAGATAGGTTCACGTGCTTTTAATTTTTGGTTCTGCTTAAGACTGTTGTTGGATACATTCTTTACGCTGAAAAAATTACTAATATTTCTCTGTTTAGATTTGGTACTTGGACAGTCCAACTAACTGTCAATCTGACAAATTATAGACAGTGAAACAAGAATGATATACAATGAAACGCGGAAGATTTAAATTTTGTACTGAAAAATATGTTTCAAAGTTTCAAATTATAACTTCAACGCAAGTTTATTTGGAGTATAAAACTTTTTTCCTATTAACTTCACTGAAGATAAATAAAATTCCTGTATTTCTTCTAAAACTATCGCATAAAGAGAAATGACGCGTTTTACTGCACTTATGTAATTGGCCTGTCACTTACTATAAGCGCCAAGTTGCTTCGCTCTAGAGAAATGACCATGACGTACAAACAGGCGCATTGTAATCGAAAGAAAGTAATTGGATGTGCTTTTTATGTATTATTTTTATTTAGATGGTGGTTTCCAGGTCGACGATGTATTTAAAAAATATAAGTTTTTTTGGTTTTTTACCTCGTAAGTTCCATTTTCGGTCACTACACTACTGCTTTGAACCCACTCCTAAAACAAGCACTTTCAGCTTGGCTGGATTGGCTAACAGGAATGCTAGTAACTTGGGTTTTTATTATGTATCTGTTACGGCTAAAGGTCTACAATAGCGTCAACACTGCTTCGGTGGCGTGGTCGGTAGTGCATCGGCTTTCGACTCCGGAGTCTCGGGTTCGATTCCCGGGTCGAATCTGATATTTGTGTGATTCAAATGTTTGTTTCGGCGTTTGGCTGTTTTCTATGTATATTATGTATGTATTTAGAACTATATAAGTATGTTTATCAGTTGTCCAGATCCCATAGCACAAGCTTATAGCTTAGTTTGGGCTAGATGACGTTGTGTGAGAATGTCTAAAAAAACTATTTTTTAGTCTTTGATAGCAGCATAGGTATAATATTTTTTTAGAATTTGATTATATTTGACACCCCGATTCAGAGCAATACTTCATCTCTGGATGATTTCTGAGTGGGTAAAAAAGATTTCTAGGTGAAAAAATAGCCATATTTAAGTGAGGTTAGAACCTAACTTGCTGGCTAAAACTAGGCGTGGCTGCACTTTATTAACCGTAACATACATAAATAAAAATCGGTAGAGTCGTTTAAGACAAGGGTAAAAAAAGCAATAAAACAAACAGCAGATAAACTCCGGGATACGAGATTTTATATTTTACAGTATTGTACCTATCTACGTATTATAGTAGATATAGCTAGTATTTTATACAACTGTAATATAGACAACCACAAACAGCTTTTAGTGTGAGCAAAGTATGAACTGTATGAAAACACACAATTACTACAAAACGAAGACAAGTTTGTAGTCACTCCATCAGTTGCGACGTATTACATTCCTCAAACTCTAATTTTCTACTCACACATTATTACTTCTCTAGTTGACTGGCTTTGGTTAGGTTGAATGAGTTTTACTTGATAAATGAGACTGCTTCAATAGACTTGAGTTTTTGTTGAGTGCGTGGCAGATAGCCTTTTAGGTTACCTCGGGCGCTGGGCAAAAATCCAGGTGCAAAAGCTCAAATTGCAATACCGAACAACGTTTCCTTGTCCCGAACCACGAACTAGTTTAGAGTTCCAGATCTTCTGTGCAGGAAAAATCAAGCATTACCTTGACATCGGCGAAATTATATCATAAATATCGATGAAGCCACGTTTTTAAAAAAGGAGGAGAAGACTGCTTCGGTACTGCCTCGTGTTTAATTCCCGGGTCAAAACAGTTATGAAAGTGGAAGAAGTGAAACAAGTATACCAGGATCGTAACAAGTGGAATTTTCTTACTGGTCTTCCTTTCCTAATAGGAAAGAAGCATGACTGTTTGTGTTTGTATGAAATAGTTATAATCCGCAGAGGTTTGTAACGAAGTTTCAGTATTGTCATGCCTCAAAGAATATTCAAAAAATTCATGCTTGCGACTGCTGCAATATACAAAAATTAATGCTATTATTTATATACATATCGGTTTAATTATTATTCAAATAAAATTCAGTTATAGACACTCTATATCTGAATTGTATTCTGTCAAATAAAGTTAGCCACAGTATGTTTACTGCAAAAGCCCAATCGCGAAAATAACATTTTGCTTAATTTTGTTACTCGTACTCGTCTAACGAACCTGTTTACGTAGAATTTATCAAACAAACCAAATACACAGACAAGTTAAAAATGTTTTCCCAACGTGAATTTGAACGCATTTGATTAAAATTTCATCAAAGTTTGTCCTGTAATGTTTTCTGTACACAGGACGTGGAAAAATCATAAGCCTGGTAAGCCAAGCGCAGCAAGCATTTTGGGCATACAAATTTAATTACATGTGATGTCAGTCCCTCGCGTTGTAAGCCCTATCAAACAACATCACAGGACTGTCTCGGTGGTACAATGAATATGACATGAGTGCGGTCCCGAGTTCGATTCAGGGTTCATGCAACTAATTAATGTAATTCGGAAACATATTGAATTTCCAATAATTTTTTTAATAAACATATTGTTTTTCCACTGTTTTTTTAATAGTGTAATTAGTAATACAAAATCTATGTGCACTAAATAAAAAATACATCGCGATTTACCTACCTACATGTAAGAGATCCGGGATCTGGAGCCGTATTTGCATCAATTTATTTTTGTTTGTTTGTGTGGTCGTAGCACGTAATAATCAGAGTGGATCGAGTTTGATTATTTTTAATCCCCTAGATAGTTCCGACAAAATGTTTCTGTTGGAATCGGAAACGAGATTGGAGTCCCGTTAGCTAACGGTGACAGAAAGAACTCCGTAAGCCTTCCATATCTGCACGCGATATACCTACTAAAATACGGTGCCAAAAACGGCAAAAGACATTAAACGAAGAAAATTTTAAGCGGAATGCGAGTATAACACACGTCTATTGATAAACCCATGGAAAACAACCCATGGAAAAAAATTGTGACTGTTTTTTTTATATTATGTTAGGACAATTGAAATCAACACACCCTTTCTCTAAAATACGTAGAGTTAGAAGAGGTATTATGCAAACAAGACAATATACCTATACTCACTTACTACTTAATATTGAAAGTTGCAATAGGACGAATATCCAAAGCGGCATTGTTAGAATCTTACCAAATTTGGCTCGGTAGAGGGAGGAATATGTCACATGAAGGTGACCGCTGATTATTCGCAATGTGCCCACCCTAAATCTACAACTGAGTCTCAAGTTTCAGCCGCCTGCGATGTTTTCTCCACTTATAGACCCGGCGGCGGCGGCGTCCGCACGGTAAATCCATGGAGTATTAGATTTCTAATAGAAAAACCCAAACTCCGAAACGAATATTTAATTTAGCAGATCGTGGAAATTGATCCAACCCGAAGAATGAACCCGGGATCTCTACGTTACTACTGAAACATTCACTAAATGTGTGATAGTGTACGAACACAACTATTACTAGCAAGCAATTTACGACATGCGACCGGCACAGAAAGTTCACTGCAGTCGTTATATAAACTGAGGAAGTTTTGTTTTGAAAATAAACTCCACCATATGTGGTTTTTACCTCAAAGCTTCAGTTAATATGCGGCTCTTGAAAGACTATGTTCTATGAGGATTTCATTTAAAATATTTAAATAATGAGTTTACTTATTGTTTTAACGAGTAGGTACATTCCCATGGGAACTATTTACCGTGATAAAAATGAAAATTGCTTATCTATATGTCAATCGTCATACAATTCTGTTGAATTTACACGTGACACAGTAACAAATGTTTTCCTATACTTTGACATCTACTCGTAATTACATCTGCGATTTAAGATTACCTACAGATGTATAACTATATGATATTACTGCTTGTAGTCAAAGTTTTCGAAATACAGAGCATTTCACTTCCATATTAAAATGAAAAATTCTTTCAACAATCGTATCGAGATGAGTTCCCCGAAGGTAGCCGAACCATACCGAGGGCGCATGGCATTCCTCACCTTTGGAAAACATCGGCCAATGCCGAATCAGTGCTCGTTCGCAGTTCGTCGCGAATGGATGCGGGCTCTTCATCCCGCTCCAACCCTGTCGTGCTTCTCCTTAAAATAATCGACAATTAAATTTGTGTTCTGTGACGTAAATATTGTTACCTGTTGATGTTGTCAGTTCTTTTTTGGTAATATAATTAATTAAGCAGTGATATTAATTCGATAGAAAGTTCAATTTATTATTTTTAGGTTGAAAATTTTAATAATATGATTGATTATGATGTCTTGGAGTTATGTCAAAAGAATTAAATAGGCGGTTATTTAGTGTCTATTAGGCGATTTGAATAGTTTATCGTTACAAAGATCGGAATAAAATGAATACCTATCATTCATAGAGCAACACGGTCGTCTGTTATCATTTTTTTTTTTTTTTTTATATTTAGGTCAACAAATTGACGCCACTCGCCTGATGGTAAGCTGAGGCGACGTCTGGCAATTGAGGGCGACTCTCACAGTACACAGGAATACTATAGAGAGTGGCCCTCAACTTGACGACCCTGTAATGTGCCTCTTCACGCTTCGCTTAAAGAAAGAAATCATTAGTCTAAGATGTTCTTAAATTTATGAAATATAAGTATTTTATGCAAGACCTACATTATTTAAGTCCATGTTTACTTACATTTACAAATCTATATATAGAAATAGGGAATGTCCCCCTTAGCTCTCGAGAACTGCTTATGCTCCAATGATGGTAGACCCCTCTATGGATAGCCCTAGATTTGGAGGCAAGCCAAAAAAAAAATGAAAATTGAAAATTTGACCTAGCCCTTAGGGGTCAAAAGTTATAGGCTAAAATCTATGGCGTGGTGCGGCGCAAAGCACCGCGCAAGACACCGTACTAGTTAACCTATGAATTATTAAAAAATATGATTACATATCTATAATTTAGGTAAGTAATCTGTTATCAATAACAAAAGAGATACCTATCACCATCTAAAAAATCATTTGAATGGAATATTTTCAAATAAAGTTGCGTTGAAATTTTGAAGGAAGACATAACTTTTAAAATCTTTGGTACAATTTACCATTTGAGGCGTTATATGTTTAAAAAAATAAGTAAGTTTGTAAATGATAAAAAGAAACCCACTGAATTAATTCTAACTCCGCCAGGTATAACTTAAGCGAACACAATGTAAGCTCCTGTGCACTTATATTTTTACAAGTCTCTTGACGTGTAACACGAAAATTGTAATAAGTACCAACGCACGCAAGCCTACCTCTCCAAGGACTTAAGAGAGAAACGCGATATAATTTGGTTTTGATTCTCACATTAACGTAACCCTATTGGGCGCTTGTAAAAATGTTGTAGCTTCCGCCAGTTCTTTATCTGTTCTTGTTAAACTGCTTCTCGGTTGCGTGGTCGATAGTGCATCGGCTTTCGACTCCGGAATCTCGGGTTTGATTCCCGGGTCGAATTAAATATTTATGTGATCCACAAATGTTTGTTTCGGAGTTTGGGTATTTTCTATGTATATTATGTATGTATTTAGAAATAATATAAGTATGTTTATCAGTTGTCTAGATCCCATAGCACAAGTTTATAGCTTAGTTTGGGCTAGATGCTGTTGTGTGAGAATGTCCTAAACATATATTTATTATTTGGTTTATTCACATGGAGGCCAGACTGAGAAACCTCCTAACAATACGGCACGTGTCGAGGAAGATAGCCTTCTGAATCTGACTCTTGATCCAACAATCTAACGAGTCTCTTGAGATGTTGATCGAGACTTTTTGCTATTAATCCGTTATTTATTGTTATTATTATGTATGTTCTAATGTATAGGTACACTTAAGGTGTTTAATACTCGGCATAAAGCATAGATTAAAAAAAAATGTAAGTGCTAGTTCTCTAGGCAGTTAACATTGAAGCAGAATATTATAAGCACTAGACGGTTTGTAGATATATGAGTGACAGAAGTGTAGAATGTGGATGTTAGTTACCTACTATTTCACGCGAAATAGCCACTGCGATAACCACTTATGTTACTGAAAATTTACATATTTACGTCACACATCGAAATCTTATCGGACTGCTGAGACTAGTGTGCAACATCGGTCTTGTCTTTTGGAATTTTGGTTCGGATTTCAGAATGGTTTGACCAGTATCTGCAATAGGTGTGACCATTGATGTATGGGGACCAACAAAATGTATATCAAAATAATTTTAAACAAAAAATAACCAACTTCAACCGTAAACTAAAAAGTTGGGATATGTATAGTTCTCTTCAACACAAATTAATCAAACCCAAACACAACGTAACTGCTGTAAATCGTTGATGAGTTCCCTCGACTGGCTTTTGGCTCCCTCATCAGATCGACTCCAAACCTTTATTAAATGGTAGTCTTTTATAACCTAATGAAAAAATTAACAAACGCACTAACGCGCTTTAAGTTTCCACTCGATTTTTCCGGGTTCCAATCATCAGATTCTGGTTTCCTTATGACGTGACCCCCTTGGAAATATCTCCTTTCCAACAAAAAAAAAAGTATAGTATTAAAATCGGTTCTTAAACGGCGAAGTTATCTGCGGACAAACATGAAAATAAATATACCTACAGTTGAATTGAGACACCTCTTTTTTTTAGACTGCTTTTAGGAATCAAGAACGAGAAATCTATTAAACGCGGGAGGAGCAGCAGTCATAAGTGTGATGTATAATGTGCTTTTAATTAATATCTTTGATTTTGGTTCTATCGGACAATTTCACTCCAAATTCAAATAATTTCAAAAATTATACACTCCTACTATTTGCCAATATTTTTAGTCCCACGTAATAGGGGGCAAGCCTATTGCCGTCACCAGGAACACAAAATGGGTTATATCCAAAATGGTCCAATGAATTTAAAAAAGAGTAGCAGCTATATTGTAATTTTGAAAAAAAAAATTAAACCCGTTGCCTTGCGATGAAATGTTGATGAAAAATAACAAAATCTTACGTGCCAGCCGCTGTGGTACAGCCAATTAAAGTCCTGGGCGTCTCGGACTGTAAAGATGCAAATTCTCGGCATTATAAAGATGGAAATTAGATTCCTTTAAGTTCTTTTTGTAGCTGTCTGTAGCTTTTTGTTAAATTTTCTAAAAAATAAATCAATATACTATCACAATCTGCTACTAGGTACAATAAATTTCAGTTTAATTCTTTACACCGGACCAGAGGTGTCTGCTGTACAAGACGCAGATTAGACCCTGCGTCGAATACTGCTCTCACCTCTGGGACGGCTCCGCGAAGTATCTGCTGGACGCTCTCGACGCTATGCAGCGACGGGCTATCCGTATTATTGGTTGTCCGGAGGTAACGGGAAGCCTTGAGCCGCTAGCTCAGCGCCGAACAATAGCTTCCTTGGCCGCATTCTACCGTATTTACCATGGCGAGTGTTCTGAAGAGCTCTTCAATCTGATCCCACCCTCTTCCTTCCGATCCCGAACGACTCGTGCCGGGCAGAGATGCCACCCCCACACAGTGGATAGCAAGTTCGCGAGAACCGAACGTTTTAAACGTTCGTTTCTCTGCCGAACGATAGTGGCCTGGAACGCCCTGCCTGTGCACGTGTTTCCTCCCACATATAATCCTGGGTTCTTTAAGCGGAGCGTGAAGAGGCACATCAGTAGGTCGTCAAGTTGAGGGCCACTCTCAATAGTAATGTGTGCTGTGAGAGTGGCCCACAATCGCTAGACGTCGTCACGACTTACCACCAGGCGGGCGGCGTCAATTTGGCGAACCAAATATAAAAAAAAAAAAAAAAAAAGTTTGATTTTGTCACAAAGGAATGAGATGATGTCATTCAATATTCGTTATTTGCGGTTATTAAATCACACTCACTTATGTAGATTTATGTTGTACGTGTATAATTCGGTTTTTACGATTATGATTGATGAATAAAAACACGATCGTACAAGTAATTTTTTTTGTATATTTTAGTAGGTAGATAAATAACTAAACCTTCGGCTGTACAAGAATAGGACTTAAAGATAATAATATAAAGAAAAATGCTCGTTATTGTACACAAAAACAGAGATTATTATTGACACATGCCTTCAAAAAATAAGTACAATAGGCGGCCTTATCACTAAAGAGCAATCTCTTCCAGGCCACCTTAGGATGCAAAGAGTATCGTGAGAAATTATAGGGGTTGTTTACAATGTAATACATATATGTATTACACACATAATAATATAGTAGCAAGAAAAAAAAACATAAGAAGAGATTGGATAGCTAAATTGATAGAAATGGAACTAGTTGTTCAGATATTAAGTGCAAAACAGGTGATTTGAAAAATGTATACGTTACATACATAATTAGACTTCGTGAAGCTTATTTTCTTTTTAAATCAATATTTTTAAAATGACTAGCGGACGCCCGCGGTTTTGCCCACTTGACAATTGATATACTAAAAACCTTCCTCAAAAACCACTCTATCTATTGGTAAAAACCGCATAAAGATCCGTTGAGTAGTTTTATAGATCTAAGCATACATAGGGACGGTTGTGACTTTGTTTTATACTATATTATGATAACCAACCTAGGCATACCTTTTTTTTTTTTTTTAAATCCGCTCTAACGTCCGTTGCCGGGCGCCACTGGAAATACGTTCTGCTTGTAACCACCAGTTACAAGCAGAACGTATTTCCTAGGCATACCTAGGTCTGATTCTAATGTGTGAGCTTTATTATACTTAAGTAGGTAGTATAATTTCATGAAAATCGTTCAGCAGATTTCGCATAAAATAAGACCTACGTAACAAACCTCCATCCAAACATCAATACTTACAAACTTTTGCGTTTATATTACTAGTAGAATTGCACAACAACTCTTTTTGAAGGCATGTGTAACATATTTATCTCTGTATTTGTGTACAATAAAAAGTATTTCAAATCAAAATTCAACCTATCTTATCTTATCTTTATTTTATTTAAATTTAATTTATTTATTTTATTTATCTAATATTTTCCGATTTAAATTATTAATTTCGTGAAATAGTGGTGTGACTATTTGAGTAATGTTTTTTTTTAATAAACCGCCTCCTAACAAACTCTGATAATTTTATAAATTTTACTCTAGTCAACCGTGCGTTATTACTCTTAGCTAAGAGGTACTCGTAATACGATCCACCCCTTAGTGTGCATCCAATATCTTCGAGAAGCTTGACGCTAAAAAGAAAAACTTATTAGATATTGTCGCCCTTTACAGGTAATTCTTTGGAGCCGTATCGGGAAAGTATTAAAAATAAAACAAAAACAAACTTCTTTGAACACAAACAGAACAGGGGCATTTTTAATGAAGTATTGCTCTTAAAATGGCAGGATTTTTTAATTTTTTTATAACATTGCTACACTTTGTTTTGGTTATACAAAATATGTTATGACTAACGGACTCACACGACAGCGTTTGCTCTCAATAGCAATTCATAGTATTTGCCAATGCTGCTCCTGTTTGACGTAGCGTAATGTTATATAGCCTAAAGTTTTTTACCATAAACGATTCATCACAAAGTGTTTTTTTCCGTATGTTATAACATGACATAACATAAAGTATGATAAACAAACAAACTCTTCTGTTTTATAATATCAGTCATCCACCGAGCCTTTTCCCAACGCAGTTGGGGTCAGCTTTTTAGTCTAACTGCGATTCGGCTGAACTTCGATATTTTCCGTTAAGCGACTGCCATCTGACCTCCACAACCCACGGGGCAATATTGAAGTTCTGTAGTTATACCGGTCGAATTTTTGATTTAGGGCTCCAACTACCCCTAACGACTGCCATAGATGTTCGTATGACAACCGGGACCGACGGCTTAACGTGCTCTCCGAGGCACGGAGAGGTCTCAATGTCTTAAGAAATGGTCACCCATCCGAAGACCGGCCTGACTAGATGTTGCTTAACCTTTGCAATGTGTTAACATTGTCGGTTACCACTAGACCACGAGCCCCTCTGCTTTATAATATTACTATTGATTTAAAATTAACCACAAAACTGAATTTTGAAAGGTTCAACATTGTAGGTTATAAAACTAAAAGTTCCATCAAATGAACAGAAATAATATGCCTCTTCCAACTATTTCCGAGAAACAGTAGTGATTTATATGTCTGTATCATTACAATTCAATAGTTGTCGTATTATACAGCAAAAATGAACACTTTAAGTACCTATTTAAAAGTCTTTCAACTCCGTAACCACAGCGAAACTCCAATTCCCAACTTAAGTAAAGATTTTTGAGGTGTCTACCCGTAACGACAGTTGGAGATTTGGGGATCGTACGCGTACGTGTTTTTTAAGTACGGACACGTTTCTGTATGTAAACAAGGGTCATCCACTGAATATTTGATCCTAATTATGTAGTTTACTGACTCTGATTTCATACTTTATCTTTACTTTTTCTTTATCTTTTAAACTAGCTGATCGCCGCAGCTCCGCCCACGTGATTTTGTTTACTCGTTCCCTGTTCCCGTGGGAACACATTACCGGGATAAAAAGTAGCATATGTTACTCAGGGTGAATGTAGCTTTCCAATAGTGAAAGAATTTTGAAATCGGCACAGTAGTTTTTGAGTTTATTCAATACAAACATACAAAAATACAAATCTTTCCTCTTTATAATAGTAGTATAGACTAACGGACTTCTCCGCGGTTTTGTCCGCTTGAAATAGTATTATAGCCTAAAACCTTCCTCGAGTACCGTTCTGTCAGTTCAGCATGAAATTCAGTGCAGTAGTTTTTAAATTTATCGCGAAGAGACAGACGCAGAGGGATGCCTATGTTTTTAACCGATTTCAAAAAAGGAGGAGTTTCACAATTAATTTGACTGTATTTTTTTATGTTTATTACCTCGTATTTTTCGACTTGTTTAACCGACATTTGATTTTTTTAATTAATAGCTACTGCTTCCCCTGTGGTCTCATTGTGATTTGGTCCCATTCTACCTATTATATGGACCCAGTTCCGGTAATTTGAAGTCGGTTTTTGTGCCAATAAGTAGAACACAGTTTTTTCATGGTAATGTAAAAAATATAACCCCCATTATAGGTTAACAAGGTACTTATTCTTTTAGATTTAACAAGATTATTTTATGTGAAACGTATTTTGCTTAATTTGACACTTTTCCGATAAGGAAAGCCCATTCATTCCATTTCCCGAATATCTACGTGAGATTTTCTTATTACTGACTTAATAATTTGTGTTCAAAGTTCGTCTTGATTCCAGTTAGGCATCTTGTTTAATTTAGGCAAATAGAATTACTGTTTTAGGTAGATTTTATACAAATTGTATGTCACCAAAGCTTTACTTGACGACGGGTGCTTTAAGAGGTAGGAACGAATTTCCTCGTAAAAAAGAATAACGAAATTATAGTTATATAATTACTACCAGATGCCCACGGTTTCGCATTCCCGCCCGCTTGCCATTCCTCGAGAACCACTCTATTCATTAGTGAAAACCACATCAAAATTCGTTGAGTAGTTTTAAAGATCTAACCATACAAGGACGGACAGACAGCGGAAGCGACTTTGTTTGACTGAGGGAGTGAAGCGACCGAAGTCTCCGTTTCAACTTGCAGACTGGGGAGAATTTCTTTCGTCTGTACCTCTACATCTACTGGTTCTGTCAGATCATATTTGAGGCCGTATTCATCAACCGATTTGCATGAAACTTTAGACACACACTCCTTGCTTACAATGAATAACATTTGAATGATATTTTTTGGATTAGATTGATGATTGGATGAAATGAAAGAGTAATAAAGAAAATTGAAAAATAAATTTTCTAAACAAAGCCGCTCCCGAAGTCTACGGTTCACAGAACCACTAGTTTATACTATGTTATCATTTTTCATCTAAGCACTGGAAGTTATTGGATTTAGTATAAATATACTAACATTATTCAATTAATCAAAGCCTCTGTACCGCCTAGCTGCCATGACCTCAATATTACATCAAATAGCTAGGGATCTCTATGATTTTCGGTGGCGATGTCGGTTGATCTTACGACCTTCATTGCGGTTACTGTTTTGTATAATAATAATAACTAGGTATATACTATTATTGTGAAAGTATAACCTTAGATATAACCTTATAGGTCCGAGACGCCTATGACTTTAACTGACTGTGCCATAGCGGCTGGCACGTAAGATTTTGTTGCCTTTCATCAACATTTCATCGCAAGGCAACGTATCTCCAATTTTTTTCAAGATTAAAATTTGGCTGCTACTTTTTAATAAATTCATTCGGCCATTTTGGACATAACCCATTATATGTGACGGCAATAGGCTTGCCCCCTATTACGTAGGACTGAAAAAACTGGCAAATTGTGGGTGTGTAATGCACCTCTGCCTACCCCTTCGGGATATAGGTGTGGTATTTTTTTTTTTTTTTATTTAATTCCAGATTAGGCATTACATTTTTTACTTATATAATATCTCGCCAAACTGCAGACGCAGTTTGTTGGCAAGCTTGCACTCCTTACCTATTTTTACAATTAATATCTAATATCTATAAATTATACCATCTAAAAACCTATCAAACCTTAATAGTAAATGAAGATGAGAACTATGTAGCATTGTAAGTTTCTAGTAGTGCTTTTCTAACCCTTCTTTTCAGCGTATTCTTATATAGTCTCCCTTCTTCCCTTAAAAAATCTCTTTTATTATATAATTTTGGTAACAGGTACTTATTGGTTCGTTGACCATAATAATTTTTTACTTTCGGGCATACATATGTTCTTTTCCTAGCTCTTTTAGTATTATATCTATTGGTAATTAATTTCCTAAAAAAGTCACAGTAGTAGTTTTCTATAATAATTAAATATTCGACCTTAGCCTTCACAGGGAGTATCTTAGTTACAGAAAAAAGCTGGTCATAATCGCCACAGCATTTTCTTTTAACGCTAGGACTAACTAAATATTTAAGAAATCGAACCTGAAGGTTCTTGATATCTTTGAGATATGTATCGAAAGTACGCCCATAACTACTTAGGCAATAGCCGAGTGTCGAATCCACTAACACAAAGTATACAGTACGTAGCAAACGTTTGTTAAGAATAATCCTAAGGTGATAGAACTTTCCTAATAGCACTCTCAACTTGGAGCATACCTCACCTACGTGGACCTTCCAGCTAAATTTACGGTCTACGTGCAAACCCAAGTACTTAATTAAATGTGTCAACAAAACAAAGCTTCTCGCAGCGGCAATCGCGACCGGCCGAGTGAAAGCATTCATACGTATGACCCACAATACTAAAATCGTCAACATTCAGTCTAGCAGCCGTTCTATTGTATGGCGAGTGTATATGTATGCATTTGGTTTTGGACTGATTAATAATTAACCCGTTGTCGTGGGCCCACTTTGCACAAACAGTATTATTTCATTAATGTCCTTTGCTGAATAAAGTAAGCACATATCATCCGCATACATATACACACGACAGTACTGTACCACGTTCGGCACACTATTTACGTGCATGACGAAGCCCATAGGCCCAAACACAGAGCCGGTCGGGACTCCCAGCACGACTTCACGCTCGGCGCCCTCCACCCCGTTGACCACAGTGCGTATGGTACGGTTCTTAAGGTAATTTCGGAACCAATTATTTGTAGGCCCACGGATACCACACTCGTCCATTGACTGCAATAAGATTTCGTGTTCCAAAGTATCAAATGCCTTTTTATAGTCTATGAAGACACAAAGCACTTGACACCCCTTATCGACACTACTGTTGACCTCATCCGCAAAGTCCGTCATCGCCGTGGAGGTGCTGCGGCCGGGCCTGAAGCCGTGCTGAGCGCTCGATAGAATGCTATACTTTTCTAAAAAACCACTAACCTGATTAACAATTACTTTTTCCACTAGTTTATTAATTACAGATAAAATTGCAATCGGCCTGTAGTTTCCATAATCAGTATAACTTCCTTGCTTATGTATGGGACGGATTATGGATTTCTTAAGGTCATCTGGATATGTACCCTGGGACAAACAAAGATTAACAAACAACGCCAAGACAGGACTTAATTCTTTCTTAACAATCTTGATGTCTTGTACTCTTATCCTATCAAAACCCGGAGACTTTTCCACGCTAAGATTATCTAAATATTTTTCCACTACAGCACTACCTACCCTTCCATACCTAAAAGACACCATCGATGGCTTAACATATTCATTCCTTTCTAAGAACTGTGTACTGCAAGTATGCTTAATGTTTACAATTTCCCGTGTAAATGTATCCGAAAAGTTAGTACATATATTATATAAATTATCTTTCTTACCCAAATATTTCATAATCAATTTGTCTACACTACTTTTGCTTCGCCCTATCCATCCATTAATTTTACTCCATATTTTCCGCGTATCCCCATTACAATTTTTAATTTCTTGCTGACGATAATTATTTTTCGCAATATTTATCAATTTATTTAACTTATTTCTAAATTTAGTATATTCAAGCCGATTACACATATTATCTGGTTTAGATTTCCATATTCTAAAAAGTTTATCACGGTGTAATATCATTGTATGTAGCTGCTTATCCACCCACGGTTGCTTGTACACTTTTTGTTTTACAGATATGTAAATTTTACTATCCTGATATATTTTACTAAAAGTGCTACTTAAAGCATTATATAACAGTAATGGGCACGTAAACAGTAACAGATCCGACCAATTAAATGTAATTATTTTTTGTTTAACTAACTTGTCACTAATTATAGTTAGTTTATCGGTCTTACATTTCGTAAACACTTGTGAGTCGTCAGGTACTTGTATCGAAAAGCCAAGCATATGATGATCTGATAGATGACATTCAATGACTGCTGCAGCATGGCTAACTATCTGTCTCGGTCGCACCCATACGTGGTCTATGCACGAGCAAGTATACTGGCCATCGACTATCGCCTCGCGCGTTATCTCTGTGGATGGTATTACGAGTTGCAGGCCGTATTCACACAACATGTTTTTGTAGCGCGATATAGTCGGATTTATTTTATTTTCATATAGGTCAATATTCATATCTCCAAGTATAATGAGGTCTCCCGTCGGTGGAATTTTCTTTATTCGGTTGGATAATTCTTCGAAATACAATAACCTGTTCTTATTAGGCGGCCTGTAGGCTGCAATTAAGTGTATATATTGGTTATTTAAATTCCAGCGAAGTTCTACAAGTTCTACAGATCTGCTTTTTACTTCATTAAATTCTATGTTTAATTCATTATTTGTATATATAATAATTCCGCCTCCCTTCTCAGTTACCCTTGTTCTGCTCCATGTGTCGTAACCATCTATTTTGTATATGTCTACCTCTGACTCTTTAATATTAACTTCCGATAGTATGAGAATTTCGTATTCACATTGTTGTAAAATTACTAAAAGTTGATTGAAATGTTTCCTCATGGAACGCACATTTAGATGCAAAATGCGTAGTTGGTTTCTGTTGTTGCAATTATCATTATGCTAAGCTAGAATATCGGTATACCTTTTATAGTATGTATTTAAACTATTTGTAAAAAATATATCATCAAGATCGTGGAATGTTAAAATTAGGGTAATTTTCGACTAGAGTGTTCACGCACTATTTAGTTTGTGCTTAATGAATGGTTCGCCTTGCCAGGCGATGTTGGCGGCGGCACAGGGAGTAGAAGTTTATCAATATCTTTCTCACATCTAATTTTATAAATTTTGCTTTCATCACTATTTTTTCTAACCAGTACATTAGTATTCTGTATCCAAATATATTTATATGAGCCCCTTAGGCGCATTTTGCAGTTCCACAAAAGTTGTCGCTTATATCTGGTTAGATTTTCGTTAAGGTAGATACGTGTTTCATTTCCATTCTTAAATAAATCATTATTAGAAATCACAGTTCGCCGTGACGATAGCCACTGATCTCGCGCATCTCTGTTAGTGAACGTGACCACCACTGGCTGGTATTTGTTTTCTGCACTTTTCTCTCTACCCACCCTTTTAACACTCTCAACTTCACTTTGATTTTGATTTAGTTTTTTAGCAATTTTAGAAACCGTTTCATATAGATTCTCGTTTGCCACTTTCTCAATGCCAATAATTTCTATATTATTCTGTAATCCTTTCTCTTCCAGTTCATGTACTCTTTCTTCCAGTGCAATGTTGCACTTTTCTAGATAGGTGTTCTTGTGTTCTAACGCCACTAACTTTCTTTCCGCACATGCTTTAAATTCCGTGAGTTCTTGGTATTTTTCAGCATAAAAATCCACTGCCTCCGAAATATCTGTCAGTTTCTTCTCTATTTTATAAACCACCTCAAGTTTTTTATTCATTTCTCGTAGTAGTGCCTCAACAGACATTTCAGATGGATTCATGTTCAACTGCGGAGTTTGGGTTGCACCCTGCTTAGGGCTATCGACCTTGTTACATTTGGCACAAACACTTGATTCCATGAACTGTTTTATATTCTTAACACATTTCCTATGGAAATATCCTTCACAGGCACCTCGGCACCTCACTGTATCATCCTTGCTAAGTGAAATAAATAACTTACACTTTGTACACTGCACCATTTTAGATAATTATATTTATATTTTTTTTCTTTTTATGTAGGTATTATTTAGTACAATGATCACGCGTCCGCTCGCGGAGTGCGCTCGCGCAGAATGCGCATGAGTATGTGTGTATAACCTTATACACAAATCGCTAACTCAGATAAATTAATAAAGCACTAGAGATACAATAATGCATGGATATACCAGCTAATCTATTTTAATCATAATTAGAGATAATGGTGCAGAACCGCAACACCGTGGGAATTACTGACAGCTATAGCGTTCAGTACGTTATTAATAAGCTATTAATTGATAGTAACTTGCTAGCCATGATTGAGAATTGAGTTTATCATAGCCGTTACGTTATTAAATAATATCGTTTAGGCGCAGAATGTCCAATTCGCAAAATGTCCAGCGGACGCTAAATGTCCAAAACTTTTTCCGGCTGTCAGTAGGTGCACCGCTTGCTTGTTAGAAGGACTTGCGCCACGTAGGGCTCTTTAGCATCTTAGAAATGAAAAATAAGTGACGCAAAAAAGTTAAAGGAGTAATTATGTTTTCATAGCACCAATCAGCCACCGAAACTGAGTAATTGCCAACTTGTTACTTAAGACCGACGTGAAATAGTTTATATTGTCTTTCATACGGCAACTTGCTGGAAACCTATTCTTGGTCTGTTTTTATGGCTAAATAGTATGAAATAAAATGATTTATATATTTGTATAGGTTATTAAATGGCTCTTACAAACGTCAGTAAGTACTTAAAATAAAAATATTATTGCTTCTATATTTACATGTACTGCCAGATTCGCAAAGCAATAGGTAGAACCGAGAAAAAGAAACTGGCAATAAAACTCTCGGCCACTCTTTTTATATAACTGACAGGTAAATTACACATTTTCTTAAGAATAAATGTGGACAAATGTACACATGTTGGTCTCGTGTCAAAATCAATAACAGTGTGTATAAGACAAAAAATAATTATAGTCACCTAATTCAAAATATGCTACAACTATAGCATTTTAGGAGGTGCGTGCACCATGCTCAAGCCAGACACTTTTATCGTTAAGATCAACTGTCTTATAATATGTTTTTTACATAAAGTGGTTTTTATAAATGTTTTAAATTTATTGTCGGGCATACAAAGGCAATTTATTATAAAATCGTATACGTCCCCCCTTAAAAGAATGACTAACCCTTCTAAATATATAATATGGTATAAAAGATATCACTACGTATACTTTGAAATACCTATTATATTTAATTACCATTGAATAATTTTAACTAACAAGTGTTTGATATTAGTATTACTTCTTAACAGAAAAATGTTTAGGGTTAAAGTTATTTCAACACTTCGGCATATTTATAAAATTAAACATTTCTTTCATTCGCGTTCATAAATAAATTCATTATTCATTGAATTGATTTCATTTTTCATTTCCTCATTACGTTCACTTCCAAAAAATCTAGAGCCATACAAATAATCAAATAAATTATTTAATTGGACAGTTCATACACGGTTCTCCCCTCTCGTCTTTAAAAAGAAAGACTGAAACGAAAAATATCAGGTGCTTTCCTACCTACGCACGTTCTAAGGGTCATTTACTTACTATTGTAGGTATGTACGTCATTCGTAGTAAACTGCTTTATGTTTATTCTCTAAACAGACACCGTGTTTATTATACTATTCAAGCTTTAAACCCTATACTTACGTGTTATTACATGTCATAGGTAAGGTTTGAACTTTCTGGTTTGATTACATACTTAGCTGTTCGTGTGGTGTTATTTTGTTTGTGATTTACATCATTGTTAATAGTGTTTGTTTTGGTTGATAATAAATTCTGGTCAAATATTATTAAAGAAAAAGGTAAATATGAAGAAGTTATATGTCTAGATTTAGATCTATAGAGCTATAAATCCAAATAAACTTAGCTAGCACCTTGATAATCTAGGGCAAGTTGCTCTTGAAATGTCTTAACACAATAAGTATATAAATAACACAATAAGCATATAATAATAAATTAATTATCAGAGCGACCAAAGTGTCTACAATTTTTGCTTTGCACAAGTGTTTCTTCCTAACAATTTTTTCACCGTGCATTTCTTGTATTGGGGGCAGCTTCTTTTGGAGTGGGGGGGGAGAAAAATGGGGGCAAAATATTTTAATAATGGTTTTACGCTAACAAGGATGATTACCATTAGATTTATCGAGATTTAGTATCGAGTTTCCGTTAATATGTCGACACTGTTGCAAGCGCCATTTATAATACCTACTTATTTATGTACTCGTAAATACATAGGTACCAAAATAAATATAATCAAGTAAATATCCTAGGCAGAGGTGCATTAACACTCACATTTTATCACGAGTTTTGTGAGTCCTACGTAGTTAGGGGCAAGGCAAGAAAATGAAATCAATAACCACTCTATACCCAAACCGAAATTCCATAGTCAAATCTCTGTATGAACTATAACTATTGATAATAGTATAATTACAAAACCTCTCATCATTTTAAATATTGGTTAAGCCTCCTATTGAGAAATTACAGGTATGACGTACGAAAAAGTTGATGTCAGACGCACAACTTGTAATCAAACTGCCAACTAAGCAACGACCCATGACTGGTTAGGTAAATTTTTAAATTCTTTGTTTTAAAAAAAAAACTATCAATAATATGCGTTTTTCTATTGGAGAAGTCAGAGACGACATTTTTCAATTAACTATTATTTTAACCACTACTAAGAAATATGTGGTATTATAGACAATAGGTATTTTTGTTTTCAAAATACGACATAAATTTTGAGGCTCTGAATCTCCATTTTAGCCATCGATAGTACATTTTTATCTGCCGTAGTAACATTTTTTAGACAAAAAATATAACGTTTGTACATTGAAAAAAATTAATCACAGAGAGCCAGTTATGGAATATATTTATAAAAGAACAAAACGATATCCCTATTTTAGTTTTGCTCTTTGAATATTACATATACTCACACTCACACACTCATATCACGCCTATATCCCCGAGGGGTAGGCAGAGGTGCACTACAAACCCACAATTTGCCAGTAGTTTTAGTCCCACGTAACAGGAGGAAAGCCTATTGCCGTCACCGGGTACTCTAAGGCCAAAATGTCCGAATTAATTTAATAAAATAAGCAGCTATAATTATAATTAGATATATAGTCATTTAAACAAAATATTTTGTATCCAAAACCCTTTTCATTAAAGGTGGTTTCAATTCGTACTTTGATAGATAACTTTCTAAGGTCTGCCAAGACAAAATCTTCTTACCAAACCTTAGAAACTACGTAGTAGGAATCCAGATAGCAAATTCAGTGTCTGAAGTGTTCTTTCAGTACTAGAGGCTACGAACACTGCCTGTATTAATCTCCGCCTTCGAAACTCCCGCTAAGATTCGAATCAAGAGACGGGTTAGTCACTAACTGGACACGAACTAAGTCAAATACTTTGAAAAGTTACTATCAAACCACCAGAGCCTTTTATTCCCATAATATAAAATAAATTGTTTGAAAAAATATATGGCACAAAATGACAGCCAGTTAATAACAATGCTGCACTCTTAATACCACTGAAATAAGTCCTTCTCGTTGTAGACAATTCTATTAAATAAATAAAATTGTACGATACCTTTGTTTCTCGATTAGATCTCGAATAAAACTCTCTAAGGAACACAATATAGCGGTTGGTGTAGTTTTATAACGACGAAAATAGAGAATGACTTCAGTCATGCGATGTGATACCACGATATCGAGCAATTTGTATGCTTGCGTATGCTAAAATTGTATGAATGAAATTCGTAAAATGTTTCCTCTAGTGAACTTTTACCTTCAACATCGAACACGCTAACCGTAAAAACTAGCAATTTGTTAATTAATGTTAATAAAATTGGGTTTTTCTTGTCATATTTCATTATGATCTATAATTGTTTGCTAATAACTAGAAAGTTCCCTTTACGATGTCAGAAATTGGTACGAGTAGTGACGAATGAACACTGACGCGTCAAAAGCTTCACTACAATAGACATTAAACCCACTTTTGAATCCCTAACCCCCGACACTGACAGTGCTCCCTCACGCTATAGACCGCGAAACCACACAGTGTACCCATGAAATGCTAACAATTCCCTCACAACATTGTCATTACAACTATAGTTTTTAAGCATTGATAAAAACAATATAATGGATTGAAAATGTCCAAAGTATGTCCCAAAAGTTTTAGCATTACTGAAAATCAAACACCATATTGAAAATGTAAAATTTCACTAAACTGCTAATAAAGTATGTGTGTATTAAAGTAAGCTCATCAACTTACGCACATTTCATACTTTTTTTCAACTAAGCATCTCTTTCCCCTGGAATCCCCTGGGCCCACTGGAAAAGGTTTCTTAGAAATAAGTGGTGCCTTTGTACTAAAACTCTATCCTACTGTTCTTATCTCGCTCTTCCTTCTTGTGTGTACATAAATAAATAAACTGTTAACTTTTAAACAATCACGTTTCATAATCTATATTGTATTATTTTACGATAAACATAAAGGTTAAGAAACTAGTTTCATTTCGATCCAAAACGGGTTAACCAACAAAACCACACGGAATAATGACAAAATTATTTATAGGTACACGTACCAACTTTCCTTCTCCGAGTATTACAAATAAAACGAACGTATACGTCTACTTAAAAACTTTTGCCGATTCCAGCAATTTTCTACGGTACCTACACGTATTCAGCTGAATTCAATTCGGGACTCACATATTCCACGTGCAGAAAAATAGTCGATTCGGCTCCCAGTTGGGATCGATGGGACTGCGCCCTGAAAAAGATGGTGTAATATCACAACAGATGTCGACGACGGTTATGTCAACTGGGCGTCCATTCACTAAACTAATAAAAGATTCAGCATTGTCGTTTGCCCGAAAGAGGGTTCTTCCAAAGCATTGACATCCATTCCGAGCGGTATGCGTGAGCCTCTTACCGGACCTTCGCTGTTATTATCACTGGATATGGTTTAGAATGAATATCGCATGTAATCTTTCGCTTTGTTCCACTTTTAGAGTTCACCTTTTTAAATTGTAGATACGCTTTTGTAGAATTTATACAAACTAAACGGTGAAAGCGTTTATATGCTAGAGAATTGTTATGAATTCTGTTACGTTACTGAGATCCACCATATTATTAATTTACTTTGCTTAAACAGGTTGCACAGCTATATTGTCAAACAGTTAACATATATTCTTACCCTTGTAATATAATTAAACCGAGATTAGGTACGTGGTTGTAGGGTGTATGTATTTAAAGATACAGATTATGATTTTAATAACATTATTTTTTAACGTTATGTTACATAAAACAACCTCAAATAATGCCTATTTACTCTTGCCTTGATTGAAATCCCAAGATTATATGTATCGGGGAACAATGACGCTGGAAGGGAATTCCATTCCTTAGCGGTTCGCATGATGAAATAAGAAGCGAATCGAGAGGTACGAAGAAGTGGTATATCGATCACATAGGTACGGATGGAATCTCAGACCACGCCTTGATGTCCGATGATGGAATGGTGCTGGTGGAATTAATTCATGCAATTCCTGCGCACACTCTCCGAAATGTAACCTGTAGAAGACACACAGACTCGCAACCAGACGGCGATGGTCGAGGCTCTGAAGTCGGTTGCTTGTGAGCGCCTCATCGCTTATAAGTTTTCTGGCGCGTCTGTCAATAGCTTCCAGGGCCTCAAGCTGGTAGCGGGTGGATCCATCCCAAAGGTGCGAACAGTACTCCATGCAGGAGTGAACCTGTGCTGAGTAAAGACTCAACAGTTGACTCGAGGTTAAATATTTACGCACCTTAGAGAGGATGCCTAGTTTTTTCGAAGCTGTTTTAGCCCTGGATTCTATGTAGCTTCCAAAGTTCAGGTTGGATGATAAGTCCACACCAAGGAGCTGAAGATGCTGAGTCACAGGTGCAGGGACATCCCGGAAAGTGGGAGCCTTGAACGGGCTCTTTTTGGTGGAGAAAAGACACGCCTGGGTTTTCGTAGTATTGAATGTGAAAAGGTTAGTATCGCCCCAGTCAGACACTGCCTGAAGGGTTAAGTTAGTTCGTTTAACCATTGCCACTCGTAAGATCGTCAATTTCCGGTTTTTTGGCCTTTGCGCTGGAGAAATATTTCTCTGCAACCGTGCTATCGTCCGCATACCCAAACATTCGGGTGCGAGCAGGTCGTATATATGTAACAGGAATAACGTTGCCGAGAGAACAGATCCCTGTGGTACCCCAGCGTTAATTGCTAATAGATCAGACGAGCAGCCGTTAACAACCACTCGAATAGATCGTTTCCTTAGTAAATCTGAAATCCAAGCACAAAGACTAGCCGGAACTCCGTAAGCAGGGAGCTTGGTTATAAGGGCTTCGTGCCAGACTCTGTCGAAAGCCTTCGAAATGTCAAGTGTCACAGCAAGTGCCTTACCATATCTTTAGAGAGCCTCATCCCAGAGGTACGTGGCATATACTAGATCTCTTTCTCTCTTTATTCACATCCAGAGTGCGTAGTATTTTGAGAACCTCCTTTTGATGAATGCGGATTTCTGCATGGTCTGTTTTCTGGTAAGGGAACAGCCACTGCTCGTGGTGGTCATTAAAGTCCCCTAGAAAAACGATTTGTGCGGTCGGACACCTCTGTTGAGCCACATCGGCGGCCTCACTCAGATGATCAAATAGTCTAGTTGTCTCCTGATCTCCGCTGTGCGATCTGTAGACACCCACATAAACATTTTTTTCGATGCCCGTGTCTACAAGCGCTCAGATTGAAGAAGATGAGGGATCTTCTAAGTTACGGAGACGCCTGGCGCAGATGTCATCACGCACATAGAAACAAACCCCTGCTTTTGAACGGAAGTTGTGCTCCAGGGTGTAGTCTGGGTAGTTAGGTAGGAAGTATCAGCAGGGGTTGAGATTTGCTTCTCCGTAAGTAAGAGCAGATGCGGTCTAGCAGCCTAAAGGTGATGGTGGACTGGGACGAGATTGGAGTGCAGTCCTCGAATGTTAGTGAGGTGCACTTTCAGTGAGAGGCCGTGCATCCGCTGCAGATACCTCATTTTCTTATATCGTTTCTGCATAATTTGTTTTTTTAAAGGTCAAGGGAGGAAATAGGCAAAGAGTGGCAGTTATGTGAGGCACCAACCGGACCCCAACGAAAGTTACAGCACTGCCGCACGGTGAGGAAACCTAGTTTGGAGACCGCGGGGACGCCCGGACCCCCCCAGAATTGCCTGTTGAGGCCTCTCATCCGGTTGCCAATCGGCCCAACAGGAGCAACTCTGGGATTATGCGCGAGATGGCGGAGCAGCCTTTCGCGGATGGCTAGTCCACAATGGGGCTCCCAACTATCGGCGGGCGGCTAGCGGAAAACCGTTTCTCCGGATCCCGCTGCCCTCCAAACTAAGTACCGCGTGCGGCAATACTGCAAGGCACGTCTACGGTACACCAGAGGGTGCAACTACATAGACCCACTCTTAGAGGGCTGCTCAGGGTTCACAGGGTGGAACGCACGAACGCTTGGCACTCTGACTTCAAACCAGATGGTGGTGACCAGCCACGGCCGAAGCCTACCACCGGAAAGAGTGTCGCTCTTTAGCACCACCCGGGGGCCACGTGTAGGGACTCGAAAACACAGTATAAAACAAAGTCGCTGCCGTTACCTATGTATGTATGCTTAGATCTTTAAAACTACACACCGGATTTTGATGCGGTTTTCACCAATGGCTAGAGTGATTCTCGAGGTAGGTTGTTGTGTACACATAATTTGACAAGCGAGCGAAGCCGCTGGCGTCGCTAGTTCAAAATATAATGCAATCACGTAATATAACACAGAAAAATATAAGATGGAACAGCTACATTGGTACACAGTATATTATATCAAAAAGCGATTGGTATTTCCGGATAGGAAAGGTTCAGCCTATAAAGTACGTGAGGCGGTCAAAAACAAACTTGTGTAATAAATAACCCCATCGGATAAGAGATGGTACCTACGCATTGAGGCATTTTATAACCAGCAGACGCCCTTGACTCAATTCAGAAATGGAATTCTCACTAAAACTTGGTTCTTGATGCATTCCTAGACATAGTGGAGCACTCCACTATGTCTAGGAATGCATCTAAAAAGATTGATAATTCCTTATTTTCAATTTTGAATAAAACTAGTGGAACAGTAGACCTCGCAAGTATTAAAAACTTTATTTGAGACCCCCCCCCCCCACCCCACTTCTATCCAAAAAAGTTCACGATGAAAAAATTGTATTTAATCAAGGAACACTTGTGCCAAGTTTCGTGAAGATCGGATAAAAACTATGGCTGCTAGCCCGGAACACACATTGTCTGTATGTGTGTTCCGGGTTAGCAGCCATGAAGATGGATGAAAGCAAAATTGTCCAATCTCGAAATGTAGGCGCTTTGCTCGCTCGGTCAGAAATATTTTCTAGATCTTAGTTTCTATAGTGGTGTTCATTGGTTTCTATATTTTATGCTGATAGTTATTATTAACAATAAGAATTACAATATACATAATTAATATACTAAAAATAAACTTAAAATATTTATATTACAAAATATGGCTTAAAAAATCTTCCGCGTCATTGCCGACTGGGAATGTTCCCAGAATGCTGGCTGTGTTGCCACGTTTGATGGCGATACTTATTCTTTGGACCAGAAAATTGCCAGCCTTCTGGTCCTGAGAAGCATCGATTAAGCTTTTAGCAATGTGTCTATAAAGGCAGCGAGCACTCGGAACCTATGACCCCAGTGTCTCAACCCCAAACGGCTCAAATATGTAATGTATGTATGCTGATTGATTTTGTAGCTGACTGCGTAACTAATTCACTCTTAACAACTGCGAAAGCTAGTTTATAAGAAAATGTGATCAACTGATAAAAAATGCATTCGATACAAATTAGACATTCGATATAAATTAACATTTCGATATAAATTAGATATCACAAAAACTGAAATGTCATCGACAGGACTTATAAAATATTTTTTTATTTTGTAAAGATTTTTTCGTAATTGTATTTTCCTGTTCCTTGCATATAAACAGGAAAATACAAATAATTAATAATTACGAAAAACTTAAACAAACTACAAACTAAACTGGACTGGAACCCACGGTATGGACGAAATCTAGTCCGTTTATAATGTACTAGCAGAATACCCCAGCTCCACCCGCGTGATAAAGTTTTCTCGTTTCCAATTCTCATGGGAATACACTAAGGGGATAAAAAGTAGCCTATTATAGCACTTAGGGATAATCTATTTAGCTTCATATTAGTGAAAGAGTTATCGAAATTTATTTAGTTCTATATTATTTATTCTTTTCTTGCATTTACCTTGAAGTGTGGGGTATCTTTCATTAGATAGGTTGCTAAGACGTTTTTTTATTTAACTTTATAGCTTATTTTAGGTAAAACAAAGCACCCCCCTCCCCCCCTTTAAAATCTAAACAGCTGGCTCGAAAAATCTGAATTTTTTTTTGATGGTAGTCCAAGTCATGAACTTTCGCCGGGTGCCACTGGAAACGCCTGGCGCCGCTGGAAATACCTTCTGTTTGCGAGCCAAAGACGCCCGGCAACAGACGTGAGAGAGGCCCAAGGCTGCGGAATTTAAAAAAAAGTCACAGGAAAACTATATCGGGTTAGACAACTTTGTTTGTTCAGGAGTTATAGATGCTAATATAGGTGACTGCGAAACCCTATTCTATGCGTGGCCCAAGACGCACTTGACCGGTTTTTCTCTTTATAGGTACTATTAATACCTAATATTTCATTTTATTAATGGTCTTACAATTTAAACAAATATAATGAAAGACAAATCTATTCAATTAGTACACCTAAATAATGTTTCCAACCGAATCTACAACTATCAACAAAGAGAAAATTCCCTTGACATGCAACAAGTAAAAACTTCGAAAACAAATGTTACTTATTCTGAGAATGAATTATTATAATTCGTATACTCCCTTATCATACTCGAGACACTCTCTAGTCCTTTCTGGTTGACTGAGCATTACGTAGTATAATCGAAAAATAAATTTAACGTTGCTATTTCTAACCTTTATGGAAAGTTTTTATTCCCCAGGACAAGGGTCAGACGCTTTTGTAGAGATTAAAAGACATTATTTACCCGTGTGTATATGTAACAGCAGTCAAAGTTTTATATTTCTGACAGGGGACTAAAAGCTTACCCTTTGAACATGTGTTTTACTTGCTTCATTGTTATCATGACTGTAGAGAAATTATCATAATGTCAACTATATTTTTAGCATTTAGTACAATTTTTCTAATATTTTTACTATTGAACGCTAATAAATATTCCTCACTATCTGTCCCGGCGAACGTCGTACCGATTGAAAAAAACACCTTTTAAACCTGCCCTGAGTCTGTACGAATATTTAAAGACCAAAATCAGCCAAATCGGTTTAGCGGTTCCCGAGTTTTAGCGAGACAAACGAATGACGATTCATTTTAATTTATACAGATTGGTCTTAAAAGAGACTTTTCTAATTTTAGCTATGTTATAATAATGGTATGTTGCTAACTGTTTCCTGTGGCTACGCTTAAATTGCAGGTCATCATACACTATGATAACTTCCTAACAAAATTACTTTCCTCTGACCTTATTCAATCGGTACAAATCTCAATATCAAATTGAATCAGGGAATAGTCACCTATAACTTATACACCTACATATAACCTACGTATTAAATATTTCATTAAAGGAGTCATATTAACATCAACTTTCAAGTACCTAGTCTATTCACAAAAGTAATATTTAAAAATGGTGAACACCAATAATAAATCAGTGGTTAAAACAAAAGTGTGGACGCTAAAAGCCTCTTGTGCCATGTGATTGTGAAAAAAAATAATGTTACTGTGTGAATGTCTATGATGCGGTGTAAACCAGTTTTTTAAACGATGTGTTCAGTCATGTGGTTGCGGTTATTAGTGATGCTCGCTGCTTGTTGGGCTCAAGAAGGAGAATGGAGTGAGGACGCAGAAGACTTGGGTATGACATTTTTGTATTAATTTTTTTTTTAGGATTTAAAAAAGTTTAGTTCCAAGTTAAAGTGACTTAGAGTTTAAAATAAATTATGGAAAAGTATAAGTGTTTTGTTCAATATGTGTAGCAAGTTCCATCAAGTGTACAAGTGAGTGGTAAATTTGCTAAGCCTTACTTAATTACCTTCTTTGAAGTCACAAAAAAGTATCAATTTCATCGCCCCACAAAAATGCCAGTAGATGATTGTCTTAAAAAGTCCTTTTTACACAGGGAAATTATAGGATACTTGAAGTACAAATCATGCGGAGGCATAGTTGCAAGTAGAAGCTATAGTACTTATAACTTAATTTTTAAATATTAACTATTCATCTATTGTTTAATATTTTAAAACTGATGGCCCTGAAAAAAAAAGTTTTAAATTTTAAACATGGAATAACACAGATCGTTCCAATAGTCATAGGCTTGCCACACCTCACAGTGAATCGGTGAAACGATCAAAATGAAACAAATCGTAAAAACTCAAGTGGGAATCGCATTCAAACCATTTAACGCGATTGCTTGTCGAAAATAAAAACGTACAAATATATTTTCATTCATTTGATCGATCGTTGTTACATGTTTTCATGTGATTTTTATGCAATCCATCGGGTACTACATTTATACGCAACAAATTGCTCACTTGGATTGAATGAACAACGATGTCCTGAATGTAATGTTAGCGATAACTTTACTGGAGTTATTAAATACAAGTTGGTACTGTACATAGGTAAAGTAAGTATTTTGTTTGTAGAAAAGTTCAATTCAAACTTATGCATTATTGTTTAGAACTATATAGGGAACCAAGTTCTTTAAGTCGTGACTTATGTAAGTACAATTTATAACCTCGGGTACTTATGTCATGAATTTGGTTTGAGAATTAATGAAACCAGAAGAATGCTATAAGAGAGAGATGTAAAGGGAACTCTTTAAAGTTGAACTTTTGCAATACAACTTACTGCTTGTTTTTTATTTAACTAGTTATTTTTATGCATTGCATCTTTAAATATTGGTTTGTTTTAAAACTACGTATACCTATGCGAAATGTCATTTCAGAAATGTTTAAATGTATAAACAGTCCGTGATAACCTTAGCTAATATAATACTAGGTATGCAATGCATTATGCTGTTGCAATAATTGAGCTGAGTTTGTCGATCCGGGTCGAACTCCTAAATGACTGGACCGATCTTTATGAATTCAGATATATGCACTCATGGTGATGGTCACTATGACCGTGCCAAATTTCAATTACCTTTCTAGAACTCTGATAAAGTTTTTCGGGCACAATGAAAGACGAAAATAATAATAAGAAACTGTGGTCTTGAATCCGGTCTTTAATAACCTCATAAGACCTTCAGAATTTGAGATATGATGTCTATGTTGCTGCAAATACAGCAGCTCAGCGAACGTCAACCAATTTTACTTTTCGTGGACAATACTGTGATGCAACACTTTGAAATGCTGACACATGCCAACAATTTAATTGGGGTACGCTTTACAATAGCCAGATAGGCAAATTTCCTGGAGTCTGTGTGTACCTACGCCGTGTTACCTAATTCTCAATCCATTATTACTTTACTCGACGAAGTGGTAATGAATGCCTTCAGTGTGCTGATCGCTAGCTTACGCTTGTTACTGACTGCACTAATTTGTACCGATATTATTGTTTTATATCAAACCCTATATCTGTTCTAAGTTCAAAACTATCGCTCTACCTCTAAATATCATTAAAATCAGTCCACCAGTTTTTACTTCAACAGTTTTTTTATTAGATTTTTTGGGATGGGTATTGACCAGATTTTACGTTTTTTATAGTAATATAGACAACTTCCAAGACTTCAGGTCCAAGTACCTATCATATTTTTCTTAATTACTATGCGTGCAAAAGCGCTGCCAAACGCTAGTAATCTTAGGCGCACTTTACACAATATTTTTCACCTTTCATATTAAAAGCAAAGCAAACAAAAACCTTTGAAGAAACTACCAAAGGGATGTTCTAATTATTTTGGCCAGCTCATGTTGAAATTTGAATTATTGTTCATTTGGCAGTTAAAATTATAAAACAAATTATTGAAATGAATTTATACTCGAATGAATTTACCAAACTAAAACGGTAACTTTCTCAAACACCAATTACTCTTTGGGATGCTTAAATATGAGAGGAGTAAAAAGAGCTACCCAATTAAAAAGTGTTCATGCATGAATGATTCTATCGGCTTCGATTTTATTGGAACGATTAATTTTATCGCGAAAATTTTCGAAGAGCGGAACGAATGGAAAATGAGAATTCGCGGAAGTGGACTCGTTGCACATTATTTTTTGGATTGGACTATGAATGAGTTTGTAGAACACCAAATCTAATCAAAGACCGCACTGATGAAAAAATTCTTCTATTGTAGACCTAACAAATAATCTGAAATTGTAATGTACCTAATAGAATATCGGGAATGATAAACCACGGAACCATTTATAAGGCATGTTTTAAAATTATCGACTTTGTTTATTTTTTAACTTTTACCTCAGTAATTTCCAGTTTCTTTAAGATTATGATCTGATTGTTGACTTTTTGGACTCTTTAAAAGTTTAAAACTAGGGTCAGGTTTTACTTTGCTGGTTCTTACTCTCTACAGAAATTATAATTAATCGAATTGAAATATCACGGCCGTGGAAGCTCAGGTTACAATTTTACGCAACAATTAAGCTTTAACTGCTTATTATAATTATTATCAGCCTACTGAATTACAAACTACTTAGTTTCCATATATGGTAGAGACGTGACAAGAAATCCTTTTGTCTAGGGTTATCCTTTTAACTTACGACGGCCTTATAAAAAGCTGTTCTTTTAAAGTAAGTTTAAAACTACACGACTAGACTGTGTTTAGAAATTTAAGTAATTTGTTCCACTTTATAACCTTTTTGCGTAATAACTAAATCATTAAACAACTACTTCAAGAAATACGGCACTGTGCTCGTTATGTAACGCAAGTGCAAATAATTTGTACACGTCATGTGTTAGGATCTTTACAACGTACATTCACGGACAGAATCTCCACTATAAGTAATGTGACACTTTGTGTACGAAGACACAGTAGCAGCGAATTTTCAAAGGTTACCAACGAGCAACTAACAATCGGTACCAAAAATTCAAGTATTTTGTATTGAATATTACTAATAATATCATATTCAGGTCTGTATCTGTATTGGGTGCCTTTTTTTTTTTTTAATTCCGCGGCCGCTCTAACGTCCGTTGCCGGGCGTCTCTGGTTACTAACATAGGGTATGTCCAGTGGCGTCCGGCGGACTTTGACCACCTCTGTGGACTCTTCGGGTGTTGGGTCGGGACGAGAATCCCGCGTCGTTGGGGAAGGGTTTTATCCCGCGTCAGTGAGTGAATCTGGTTGCGTGCTATGGGGCAAAGGCCCCGCAGCACGCAACCCTTCTAGCCTGCTTCTGTAAGGACGGCGGATGGCGATCCCGCCGTCCTCAGGCCCCGATCATGGAGTCTTGGCGTAGTCGCGGAGTCTGGGGCACCCTGGTCGCCGACTACGGAACTCGGCAGGGAGGGTACGCTCCCTCTCCCTCCCGGCCGCCTCCTTCGCGAGCATGACTTGCTCGCAGAAGGACACGGCCGCGTTCCACCTACTCCGGCTGGAGACCATGGCTTGAAGCATGGTCTCCAGCGAGAGGCTATCCACGCCCAGACCAACTACGAAGTCCCGGCGCTGACTCGCCCACGCTGAGCACTCCACCAACGTGTGGAGTCGGTGTCGTCGTCGGAAACCTCGCAGTGTTGACAACGGGGTGTGACCTCACGATGCATGCGAAACAGATAGCTACCGAAGCATCCATGCTTGGCAACGATCTGCGTCGCTCGGTACGTGAGGTCACCATGCTGCCTCTGCAGCCAATCGTCCATGATCGGTCTCACCGCCGCGATGATGGTGGTACCCCACTTGGGTTGCTCAAGTCGCACCCTCCATGACTCCATGAGATCCTGGCGGAGTTGGGACCGCTGGTCCTCGATTTCTCGAGACGCAGGCCTGTGGTCCCGCTCCAGCGCCTCCTGGCGCCATTGGAACAAATACGCAAGGGCTCTCGCTTCAAGGTCCCATTAAGTGGTCCCGGCTAGGAGACATGCAGCCTCTCCGGAGATCGTGCGGTACCCCCGTATGGTTCTGACGGCCAAGGTTCGAAGTGGTCTGTTTAACAGAGTCACGTTCCCCTTGACCGCCAACCTATCCGCCCATACGGGAGCCCCGTATAGGGCCATACTCCGCACGATCCCCAGGTACAGTCTCCTGCAGGAAGCGTTGGGTCCTTTTAGGTTGGGCATCAGTCGCGAAAGCGCGACCGATGCCTGCGTCACCTTGGGGACCAAACTCCGGAAATGTGGTCCGAAGTTCCATCGGCTATCAAGTACGATCCCTAGGTACTTCATCGAGGGCTTGATGCCGATGCTAACGCCTCCCACATTTATGCTGGAACCTTCGGGTGGACCGTTCCGAGGTCTGTGAAAACACAGAACCTCGGACTTGTGCAAGGCCACCTCCAGTTCCAGCTGCCGTATCCGACCCACGACTCGAGAAACACCCGTCGTGACCTTGAGTGCTGCCTCCTGGTACGTTGCACCCCGCGCCGTGACGAGGGTATCGTCGGCGTAGCACGTTACGCCGACGCCCCTAGGCAACGCACCCAGCACCCAGCACCCAGTCGTAGCCGATGTTCCACAGTAGCGGACCACCGACCCCTGCGGAACACCGCACGACACATCTCGCCGAGCTGGCCCCAGCCAGCTGGGGAAAGCTATGGCCCTCTCCGAGAGATAGGCCCCGACAATACGACGGAGGTAGAGAGGCGTTTCGTGATACACGAGCGCCTCCCTAACGCAGCTCCATGGCAAGGTGTTGAACGCGTTGGCGATGTCAAGAGACACCGCCACCACCAACTTGCCCTGCGGGACTGCTTCCTCCGTCAGGCTCTTCACGCGCATGATCGCGCTCACGGTGGAGCGTCCCCGACGGAAACCGAACTGGTTATCCGCCAGGTCTGGCCCCACACTCGTGAGATGCTCGACGAGGCGTTCCGCGATAATTCGCTCAAAGAGCTTACACACCTCGTCGAGCAACACGATCGGCCGGTATCCGGACGGTGAGTCCACCGGCCGCCCCGCCTTACGGATCAGGACCAGTTTCCCCGTCCTCCACACCTTGGAAAACTGGCCCCTTTCGAGGCATGCGCTAAAGAGCCCCATCAGTCGAGGCCCGAGTTCTACGAGGGCCAGGACCCATGCACGGCCAGGAATGCCGTCGGGTCCAGGGGCAGTGATTTTCCGGCGTTTAAGCCGGAGTACTGCCGCACCTAGCTCCCCCACGCTGACTTCGGGTACGTCGTCTTCGCTGGTGCTATCCGCGTCGGGCAGAGGCGGAGCCATGCGCGGAGGTACGTGCTCCTCCGCGCTCGTCGGTAACAGGGAGCCGATGACCCGCTCCAGCTGCTGCGGCTGGAGACTCTGGGTCAGTGGGGGCGCCCTAGGTCGGAGTTTCTCCCTGACCTGTAGGTACGGGTGCCCCCATGGGTTCTGCTGCAGGGTCACAGTGTGCATCAGTCACAGCCGGGTGTTCGTGGAGGGAGTTATCCTCTCCAGTTCCCCGTTGGGTAATATTATTCTTCGTATTTTCCAAAGCCATTTTGTTGTTGTTTAACGTCCGTCCACGGGTGACACCCTAGGCGTGAAAGCTCCCCTGCACGATTCATCCCCTCACCGGGTGTCAGAGCTTGGGATTGGGTTAATTTTTATAGAGGTGTTCATCCTCGCGGCCCCGAGGGGCCACCGGTCCTGTCAATTCAGGATTACGGCTGGGCCGGGCGGGGGTCTTCACAAGACCGTTCCGCCCGACCCGTTGGTGATTTTTTAAGGAGGTTTTCTTCCTCGCGGTTCCGAAGAACCGGCTTCCCGCCTGCTGCCAGGCGGGGTTCGGCCGAACGGTGGTCTCTACGAGACCGTGTCCGATGATGATCTCAGTGATGTCGGACCCGTCGCCCTGGTGGTTTCTCCGCACAGCAGCACTCTGCTCTGCAGAGTGTCGGCGGAGAGACCTGGGCCTCAAAAGGCCCCCACCGTGGTGGGTCTATGCTCCTCACATTCTGAGGAGACAAGACCCCCACCTTGGCCAGAATTTGCCGTAGTAGCTACAACTCTACGGTATGTTGCCGCCGAGTTGCAGCCACTGCCGTTGCCCGGGGTGCACCGCGTGGAGGATCTGATCTATGCACCCCGTATTGGGTGCCTGCCATTTTGCCGAAAAGATTTTGACAAAATTTCATTACCCAAACAATTTTTGGCAACCTTTTTTTTATACCATTGCAATATTTCGAATGATTTTAGTACGCATATTTTTATTTGGTCAAATTTTTACTTGGCAAAATATTACCAAGTATAATGTCATTATGGCATTTGGTCTTTAATCAAATGATTTATTACAGCAAACAATCTTCAGACAATAAACGTTTGGTGAAATGATGTTGGTTGTTTGGTGAATGGTTAGGTTAGGTTAGGTTAAAATTGTGAGGGGCGGGGCCCCAAGTGATTAGTGACTACGTCCTCGCCGTCCGCCCTGGACCCCAACTTGACCACGGTAACGCAGTGGCTCGTTGGGTGACCGAACGTCCTAAAATGAACTTGTGACAAAAGAAAAGCGATTTAATATATTACGATATGAACCCTGAAGAGACCCCCGGTCCCCACACTGCCCTTTCCCGGGCAGTGTCTACCGACGACCTTATGCACGAACAACTGATTCCGATGCCATTTGATTTGGGGACTCGCGCCGCGCCGCCTAGTTGCGCGATGTCGACGCCCCAAGGAACTGATGCTGCTGGGGCTGACGATGGGTCAGCTCCCAGCAGTGTGAAGAAGAAGGACCGCTCTACCGCGACGAAGAAGAGGACCCTCGAGAAGGAGGGGCCGCCGCGCGACCGAAGCACCAGCTGCTCCGGGTGAGGGTCCCTCCTCTCCAGCGATTCGGAGGAGGAGGTGCCGGTCAAGACAGTGCGTACGCGTCTCGACGCGTATAGAAGGCGGCCACCAACTCCTCCTCCGTCCTCTGTTCTGTCCCAGCGAAGTCGCAGGGAAATCGGTGGGCCACCCGCGCGGGAGCTGATGAGCGTTTTTGCCCGCATGAACGCTGCCATGCGGGGCAACAGGAACGTGGCGGGGAGGAAGTAGATTGTGGCTTCACTGGTGGGTGAAGCCCAATCTTCCGTCGACAAGCTCCTCGCGCGGAGCGTCATCAAGGAGCAGGCGAGGCTCCGGAAGCAGGTGACGAGCCTGGAGGTGGAGCTCGCTGCTTCCCGGAAGCAGATGGACGACTTGCGTCGGGAGGTCGCTAACTTGACCAAGGTGGTCAAGGCGCCTCCCGGTCCCATGCTGCCGCCTCCTCCTCCGACGGCTGGACCAGCGCCGAAGACGGCGCCTAGGACCGCGCCCACCACGGCGCCCACCACGGCGCCCACCACGGCGCCCACCACGGCACCCACCACGTCGCCCACCACGGCGCCCACCACGGCGCCCACTACGGCGCCCAACACGGCGCCCACCACGGCACCCACCACGGCGCCCGGATCGCCGCCTAAACCTGTGCCGACTATGGTACAGGTCCTGACGGCGATCGAGAGGCGCCTCGCGGTCCGTGAGGACCGGGCGTACCGCCCCCCACTGGCGCGACCAGCGCTCTCTTTCGCTGCGGTTGTTGGCGGTGCTCCCTCGCCCGGTCCAAGCGGCACACCACCCGCTGTCCGTCGCCCCGCTCCGCCCCCGTCCGCTTCCCAGCGATTCGGATGCCGGCCGAGACCGTGGCCCAAGCGAGAAAGGCGAAGGGGCGGGGTAAGAAGAGTGGAACCTCTGCCACCCCCGCTTCCTCCAACGCCGCTCCCGCTACTTCTTCACATCCCTCCAGACGGGAGGGATGGGAAGTAGTGGGAGCAAAGAAGAAGACGACGAAGGCCGCCAAGAAGGCAGCCAGAGCCGCCGCGGCGAAGGCGCAGAAGAGGCCCCGCCCTCCACGCTCCACAGCCGTCGTCCTTACAATGACGACGGAGGGTGTGGAGAGGGGTGTGGGATACGCTGATGTCCTGAGGCAAGTTAAAGCCTCAGTCGACCTCTCAGCCCTCGATATCCAGGGGGGTCTCCGGTGCAAGACGACACGCACCGGGGCTCGCCTCCTCGAGGTCTCCGGCGCCTCCAGCGGCCCCAAAGCTGATGCCCTAGCGGCTCAGCTGAGGGACAAGCTGGACGCAGAAGCCGTCCGCGTCACCAGACCTACCAAATGCGCTGCATTGCGCGTCTCCGGTCTGGATGACGCGGCCACGACGGAGGAAGTGATTTCCGCCGTCGTGGAGGCGGGCGGCTGTCCCCGTGACCAAGTGAAGGCTGGAGAGATCTCCTGCAGCCTCACTGGCCATGGCACGACAGTCGTCCAGTGCCCCGTCGCGGCGGCACTGAAAGTGGCGGACGGACGAAGCCGCCTCGTAGGGGGCTTCCTAAAGGCGCAGTTGCACCTCCTTCGTGCCCGGGAAACCAGATGTTTCCGGTGCATGGTGGTGGGGCATGTCGGAGTGCAGTGCACAGCGGAAGTCACCGTGGGCGATCGGTGCTTCCGCTGCAGCCGGCCCAGTCACAAAGCAAGTGCCTGTGATGCCCTGCCTCGCAGCTTTAGATGCGAGGCGGAGGGCAAGACTGCGGACCACCGGGTCGGCAGCACAACCTGCGCCGCCTCGAGGCCAAAGCCTCGTCCGTCCACTGAGAGCGGTGGGGGTGCCGCTACTGCACGGCCAGATGTTTCTCGGCGGGATGCTGATATGGACGTCCATTAATGTCTGACACCCATATCCGCATCCTGCAAGTGAATTTGAACCGCTGCCGCGCTGCTCAGGATCTTCTGTACCAGAGCATCTGGCAGTGGTCCATAAACTTGACCGTGGTCGCCGAGACGTACTACGTCCACCCGGGAAGCCCGGTGGACGAGGACGGCTCTGCCTGTTTTATCTTCGGGGTAGTAATTTTTTAAAAAGTTTTTAACATCTTACTTACTATTTAGATTAGGTTAATTTCTTCTTTAAACAAAATGGGTAGGTTAGGTTAGGTTAAAACTGTGACCTCCTACGCACGAGCCGAGCGAGTGAAGCGAGCGGTGCCGCGGCAGCGGCTGGCGAGTGCCAGACACGACTTGCAATATTAGAAAAAAAATATTATTTTAGTAGGTTACCCGGAACTCAACTATTTAGATTAGGTTAATTTCTTCTTTAAACAAAATGGGTGGGTTAGGTTAGGTTAAAACTGTGACCTCCTGTGCCAGAAACGACTTGCTTACTAAATATTTGGCTTATTTGATTTTGCGTAAAAACTGTTATTCCAACTGAAATATTTGACTAAATAAAAAATGTTAATAGTGTATAGTTCTTTATTATCTATGGTCAGCTGACTAAATCACCCGGCGTCCGATGCAGTGTGTGGCGCCACTGTCTTCGTTTTCCGTCCGCCATCACGGGACGTTCAAACTGTTTTCTCCTCGAAATAATCAATATAAAATCCAATAACTAAGATAACTATTTAAAGTGAACGTGTGTGTGTGTAATAACAGCATCCAAGCACCGGTACCGGGTTCCACCAGTATTCAAGACACGCGGGTGAGTCAATTGATGCTGACCATAATTTTCAGATTCTTCAGATTCAGATACTAGTTGGTAAACAAGTTATAGTTTAAGCGTTCATTTCCCAAACATTAGGTTTGCGTTACAATTTTTTGGGAATAGATTTTTTGCTAAGTAATAATTTGGCAAATGAAATAATGCGAAAATTTTTTTGGAAAGTGAACATTTTGTCAAATTCCTTTCGGTCAAACAAGGTCAACAAAAACCCATCTGTATTGAATACTATGTGCTCCTGTCAAGTCGAAAATATCGAATTATGATTTCAAAAGTTGACACAGAAAGCCTATGATTATGCACTTAGGCAAAATTATTTATATTAACAGATTTTCAACTGGTTGCAAATACATTATTGCATTAACATAGTTATAAAATACACAACTGGTGTTATAATTTGCGGTACAGTCGACTAACAGTGGAGTAGTTGGCGCGTGAGATGAGTAGGTCAGGCCCGAGGCTTGCGACGTGTCTCAACAATAATTTTATTAATATTACCCCCGAAAGCCTGTCACGCGCGAAACCGCTGCTCGTTTATCTTCAACGTCTGCGAAAAAATATGATATATTGAGAAAACGAGAGACGTAAGAGCTTTCTTAGCTTCCTTTTACAGAGTTTAGCGTATTTTAGTGTACTCGAGGAGGTTGTTAGATTTGGGTTTTACCTTGAAAGTCTAAAGTTTGTCTGAAAAAATATGACATATTTTATTTCTTCATGTCCTATTTTCGTAAAGGATTTGGTTCAAGTTGCTTTTGTTTCTAATCTTATTATGTATATACCTACCATAATTACAAATTTGTGTATATAATAGGTATTGTAGAAATATACATTATTCCATTTTCATATAAATTATTACTGTGTAAGACGCGTTAATTACTCTAAAGCCTCATTAATTTGTGTTTACGACGCATAATTATGTTGGAATTATACTATAGATAGGAAGGAAGTTTAATCTCTAATAGGACTTTCTTTCATGTTTCATTAGTCAACTTACAATCTAATCCTATGGATTCTAATATTTACATCATCATTCACCGAGCCTTTACCCAACTAAAGTTGGGGTCGGCTTTCCAAATTAACTGCGATTCGGCTGAACATCGATATTTTCCGTAAAGCGACTGCCATCTGACCTCCACAACCCATGGGCGACATCGAAGTTCTGTAGTTAGACCGGTCGGATTTTTGATTTAAGGAACCAACTACCCCTAACGACTGCCATAGATGTTTGTATGACAACCGGGACCGACGGCTTAACGTGCTCTCTGAGGCACGGAGGGTCTCAGTGTCTTAAGAAATGGTCACCCATCCTAAGACCGGCCTGACTCGATGTTGCTTAACCTTTGCAATGTGTTAACATTGTCGGTTACCACTAGACCACGAGCCCCTCTATTATTCTAATATTTACAATATTCAAGTAATTAAATTTATTTATGTAAGTTGCCCAAGTTTGCCATGGTACTTCTACATTCAATCAAAATATAAAACTAGTAACCTATCATTATATCGACATGCAGTAGCAATTAATTTTGTACGAGCTGTCCTGGCGAACTTCATGCCGCATATTTTTTTCGAATGTTCCACCAAACTTTTTTTTTCTTCCATAAGTACCTTCTCCTGATAGTAACGATCACAACAAAAAAATAATTAGCGAAATCGGTTCAGCTGTTCTCTTGATTTTCGTTTAGCAACACATTCAGCGATTCCTTTTTGTATTATAGATGTGTAAGTGTATAAACTCTATGACATAATCGTTCATAATTATACATACGCAAATCGCATATCGTGACATGACCGTGCCACTTATCCCGGTCACATTTGGCACCACAATAATAAGTGTCGCAATTCTTTAGTGCCCTCCAACACGACACAATCTCTTCAGGCGCGTTATAGCCAGCCATTACACGAGCGAACCCCCAATCTAATATAATTTATATTTCCGATTCCTACATTATGCGTGACATTCAGCGTTGGAACTTGAGGCTTTGTCAGAACAGCTTTATTGTGAAATTATTCTAACTCAAGCGGAGCGGTAACATTGGAATAAAAGCAGAGCAACAATTTGGAATTTCATTTCTTTGCGCTTATCTAAATGTGTCTGGCTGTTGCGTCCCTCGCTGTCTGTGCAAAGATTTAGTTTTCTCTTCTTTTGTTTTAAACCAAAAATCTTTTAACTTAATTATCAAGTTCTTTATTTGAATTTTTCATACAATACGCTTTTTCTATTTAATTTATAAAGATTACTTAAAGGCTACTTCAAACGTCTTACTAAAAACAAATTTAAAAAATAAAATGGCAGAATTATTACCGTTGTTTTTAATGATAACTGCAGTGCTTCGATATCACCCATGGTTATGGAGGTCAGAGGACAGGTGCTCCACGGAAAAAATTGAAGTTTTGCCGTATCGCAGTTGGACTGAAAATCCGACCTCCAGAGGGGTGAATAAAAGCTAAGTGGATGATGATGACTTTTATTCTAATGAGTCCTATAAAGGCAACGTATTTCAATCTCCGACTAAAGTTACTTTGTTCTACGGTGTTTTTTTAATCCGCGGCCTACGTATTTACACCTACGTACATTGCCAAGTGCCTCTGATAAGCACTGAGAGAATTCCCAGTGGCGCCCAGCGGATCTTGGCCACAGCACGCAGTCCTAGCCTGCTTCTGTAAGGACGGTGAGTAGCTAGTCCGTCGTCCTCAGGCCCCGATTATGTCGATGGTCCTGCGCGTAGTCACGTCTGCGGCGCCATCGCTGCACGCTTCGGAACTCAGCGGGAAGAGTCCGCTCCCTCACCCTACCGGCCGCCTCCTTCACGAGCATAACCTGCTCGCAGAAGGAAACGGCCGCGTTCCACTGGCTCCCGCTAAAGACCATGGCAGAGGATATCTACGCCCAGGCCCATAACGAGGTCCCGGCGCTGATTTACCCATGCTGCGCATTCCACCAACGTGTGGAATGCCGTGTCTTCGCCGGCAGCCTCGCAGTGTTGACACGTGGGTGTGACCTCACGACGAAACAGATACTTATCGAAATTTCCGTGCCCGGTTCTAAGGTGGTAAACTACCATTCGAGTTTTGGTAAAGCAATCAGATTTATTAACTAGATACAACAAGCCAGTCACTGTCAGAATAAATTTAATAACAAATTCCAAAATAACTTAGTTTTATAGGCCCATTACAACAAAAAACACTTAAGTAACAATAAACTGTAATGTACCAAGTATGTTGTAAAGATCTCCCGATAAGAGAACGTATTACGGTTTCAGCATAAACATTATAAATAGCGATTGGGTCTCAAGGTTAGTTTCTTCGCTACTGAAGGCTATTACGCGTAATTTGTTCAGAAAGTAAAAAAGTTTGGCACACAACAAAATATTGGAGACACAATACCTCTAGAGACCTCAAACAAATTGATACCCAACCGGTACCATGAGACCACGTAATTCGTCTTTATTAGGGTCGTCTTCACACGGGGTAAATTGAAAATTCCTTCTAAGTATGACTGATGGTATACATTACTTGGCCCCAACACTGTGACAGTTTTCGCGTTAAGAAAAGTTGATTATTTCTCGCGGTGCGGATACGAAACGTTTTAATATTATAGAATATAATAGAATGGGATGTTTGGAGTTGTAATAATGTAAATATTACAATAATACTGATGTTCAGTTAGAATGGATCCTTTGTACGGTTGTGAGGCTGGTTTCATGTCACTCAGTGGAGAGTTATAACTTGTTGAATGAATGATTTAGAGTAGTGATATTATCTTTCATCCTAAACGAAATACAACTTCAATGTTATGTGTCATAAATCATTCTAGAACAAAGACATTGTGTTAATATTACTTATGCGGCTCGTTGTAAGGGATTCCGTAGTAAAAGTCTCGGAACCCTTATAGTTCGTCGTGTCTGTTCATCTGTCCATTCTCGGCTTTCCTCCCAAATGGTTAGTATTAGAAACATGAAACTTTGCATGAATATTTATATTTACATGACACGTTTTTTCAGCAGAAGTTAGAAACATATGCAGATTTGAATCCCATCCAGATCATTGTTTCATGATTAATCAATCTTATAAAAAAAAACATTCACATCAGAAAGAACGTTTTAAAAAGGACAGCTTTTCTTTGTAAAATATTGGAAATGGAGTTTCATAGGATCATTCAAATAGAATATTACCTATGCTCTTGCTGGCAAGAAAATTCTTGTAATTTCGAGCACTTGTGCAACAATTTATAGCTGAGAAAAGTTGAGTAATGAGGGTTGTTGAGTGTATTCACACCGGGTTATATTATATAACTTGTAGGTACTATGTTTGTGAGGGTATGACTTCCTAAAATTACGATAAAGGGAGAAATAAACTGTTTAAACAGAGAATTTTGCTGAATACACGGTTTAATATTTATTTATTTTATTTATTTATTCGTTTTCAGGCTACTTAAGATAAGTTACAGATCTTATATTAACTTGTTCTAGGGCCCATAGAGATGGACCTTAAAACTAAAAATACATATAATTACTAGCGGACCCGACAGACGTTGCCCTGCAAAAAAAAAGAACCAAATTGTGAATCTAAACCATTCTCTAATCCCCTTGAACACACACAAAATATTTCATTAACATCGGTCCAGCCGTTTAGGAGGAGTTCACTGACATTCACACGTACAGATTTTTTTTGTTAATAATTCCGCGGCCCAAGGCCGTGGCCGCTCTAACGTCTGTTGCCAGGCGTCTCTGGTTACAAGCAGAACGTATTTCCAGTGGCGTCCGGTGGACTTTGACCACCTCTGTGGTCTCTGCGGGGGTTTGGTCGGGATGATAATCCCGCGTCGTTGGGGTAGGGTTTTATCCCGCGTCAGTGAGTGAATCTGGTTGTATGCTTTGGGGCAAAGGCTCCGCAGCACGCACCCCTTCTAGCCTGCTTCTGTAAGGACGGCGGGTGGCCCACCAATCCCGCCGTCCTCAGGCCCCGATCATGGGCGTAGATGAGTCTGCGGCGCCCCCGCCGCTGATTACTGAACTCGGCGGGGAGGGTACGCTCCCTCTCCCTCTCAGCCGCCTTCTTCGCGAGCATGACTTGCTCGCAGAAGGACACGGCTGACTTCCACCTACTCCCGCTGGAGACCATGGCTTGAAGCATGGTCTCCAGCGAGATCCACGCCCAGACCCACTACGAGGTCCCGGCGCTGACTCGCCCACGCTGAGCACTCCACCAACGTGTGGAGTGCGGTGTCGTCGTCGGAAACCTCGCAGTGTTGACACCGGGGTGTGACCTCACGATGGATGCGAAACAGAGAGCTACCGAAGCATCCATGACCGGTAACGATCTGCGTCGCACGATACGTGAGGTCACCATGCTGCCTCTGCAGCAATGACGCAAGGGCTCTTGCTTCCAGGTCCCATGGAGGGGTCTTGGCTAGGAGACATGCAGCCTCTCCGGAGATCGTGCGGTACCCCCGTATGGTTTTGACGGCCAAGGTTCGAAGTGGTCTGTTTAACAGAGTCACGTTCACCTTGACTATCAACCTATCCGCCCATACGGGAGCCCCGTATAGGGCCATACTCCGCACGATCCCCAGGTACAGTCTCCTGCAGGAAGCGTTGGGTCCCTTTAGGTTGGGCATCAGTCGCGAAAGCGCGACCGATGCCTGCGTCACCTTGCGGACTAAACTTCGGAAATGTGGTCCGGAGTTCCATTGGCTATCAAGTACGATCCCTAGGTACTTCATCGAGGGCTTCCACATTTATGCTGGAACCTTCAGGTGGACCGTTCCGAGGAACAGTGAAAACACAGAACCTCGGACTGAGAAACACAGAAGCTCCATGGCAAGGTGTTGAAAGCGTTGGCGATGTCAAGAGATACCGCCACCACCACCTTGCCCTGCGAGACTGCTTCCTCCGTCAGGCTCTTCAGGCGCATGATCGCGCTCACGGTGGAGCGTCCCCGACGGAAACCGAACTGGTTATCCGCCAGGTCTGGCCCCACACTCGTGAGATGCTCGACGAGGCGTTCCGCGTTAATTCGCTCAAAGAGCTTACACACCTCGTCGAGCAACACGATCGGCCGGTATCCGGACGGTGAGTCCACCGGCCTTACGGATCAGAACCAGTTTCCCCGTCCTCCACACCTTGGGAAAATGGCCCCTTTCGAGGCATGCGCTAAAGAGCCCCATCAGTTGAGGCCAGGACCCATGCACGCCCAGGAATGCCGTCGGGTCCGGGGGCAGTGATTTGCCGGCGTTTAAGCCGGAGTACTGCCGCACCTAGCTCCCCCACCCTGACTTCGGGTACGTCGTCTTCGCTGGTGCTATCCGCGTCGGGCAGAGACGGATCCATGCGCGGAGGGACATGCTCCTCCGCGCTCGTCGGAAACAGTACACACGTACAGAAGAATTATATATATAAAGATATCTTATAGTAGAACACTAAATTGTCTGTTGTTTTTACACGGGTATCGTGTTACACTTCTCGTTAGGAAACGTGCCGCGAAACCGTCAGTGTTCAATAGAACGTCTGCCTTCACGATTTTAAATCTCTGCTTCAAACAGCTGTTTGAAACTGTGTAGTTCCCCCTTAAGAGTAAAAACGATATTGAAATAACTAGACAAGCAGACAGACATATATCCCGCTTATATCTCAGAAGGGGTAGGCAGAGGCACACTCACACTTTATCAGTAATATCGTTGGCTCCTCGTAATAGGGGGCTTACTTATTGTCATTACTGGACCCTATAAAAAATCTATAACCACATGTAATTCAGACCCAAATCCCAACAGCCAGGACAGAGGTTACATACCACTAAATAGAGTCTCAGCAGCAGCGAAAAAAAATGCAAAAGAAATATTGAGATTTACCTAATTCAAGACTATTCAAACTTGCTGATGCTCATGTCACTGGTGTGTGCATATAGTATAATTGTACCCAAGTCTTGGTCACATATAATATAATATATATTGTTTACTAGCTAATGTCCGCAGCCACGCCTGCGTGCAATAACTTCGCAGAAAGACAAACAAGTTTTAAAATATTAAGAAAGAAATTATAAATAAATCACAAAATCTGATGTCATGGGCAGAACTCGAGACCCCTCCGTACCTTGGAGAGCACGTTAAGCCGTCGGTCCTGTTTGTCATACGAACATCTATGGCAGTCATTAGGGGTAGTTGGAGCCCTAAATCAAAAATCCGAATGGTCTAACTACAGAACTTCGATATCGCCCATGGGTTGTGGAGGTCAGACGGTAGTCTCTACATGGAAAATATCGAAGTTCAACCGAATCGCAGTTAGACTGGACAACCGATCCCAACTGGGTTGGGAAAAGGCTCGGTGAATGGATGCCATTTTTATTTGCACAGATATATAGAATAAGACACACATATAGCTAGATAGCTGTATTGTATTTTAGAAATATTATTTATTAAACAAAAGTCTTCAAATAAGCAATAGTAGATGAATTAATTATTTTTTTTGTCATTTGTTTTAGTGTCAACAGTGGATGTGGACGCAGTACTCGGTCGGACTGCGTCGCTTCCTTGCGACGTCACACCAGATGCAAACGAGGACCGTGTCTATATGGTTCTCTGGTTCCGAGCGGGCAAAGCTACTGGGGGCAAACCAATATACAGGTAAGAATATATTAAAAGTTCAAAGACTATTTTAATCAACTTCAAACAGAAAGAGATTCTTAATTCGTATCAATATTTGAGGTATTTATTTATTATGTATGTGCATCGAAGACAACTAAACCGATTTATTCCTGCATTATGTATCTCGTTTGTGGCAAGACACAACTTGAAATTTCCGTAAAATGACAAAGACCAAATCTACACAGCAATAACTCGAGGTTCTACGAAAAGCTACGCTGTAGATATTCTCGTAAGCTGACTCTGTAGCACGCCACGAAAAGCTAAGTCGTAGATTATATTTTTTGTACTTGGTGACTTGTAAAAATATTACGAAGTACTTTTATCATTACGCTTCATGAGATACAGTCCCTTTATGAAACCGTAAAAAGTAATTTAATAAAAAAAAATATACCTACATCAATTATTCACAAACACCGATCAATTATGTTACTGTTGTAACTGGTTGGAGCCTGCAGCGTATGATAAGCCTCACAGAATACAAAACATCAATCAATATGTTGACAAATTTATGTTATTCCAACATCAAATCTTGTATGTAAACAGAAACTCCACTTCATCGATTGTGAACAAATATTGTCGCGAAGCTTTTGATCAAAGAATTAATTATAAAGCCTAAAAGTTGTGAATATACATAGATGTAAATTTATATTATAATGAGGTAGGCAGAGGTCTCATCAATAAAGTCTAGGGATATTTGTAAGTAAGTGTTGGTAAATTATGTAACTTAAAAAGTACTGGTTAGAATTAAAATATATTGATAGGTGTGGTTTTTTGCAGTATACACCCATACTTTGCCAGTAATTTTCCACGTAATAAGCTCTGTTCATACTACGTGGATGTTCACGGATAGACAGTAGACTTGCCAACGCTCTACTGAATCTGCCAATGAGAATTTTGCGACTGAGTGAAGTTTTATTGGCTGATTGAGAATTCGCCAATGAGAGTTCACAAGTCTATGTCGTGGATATCCGCGTAGTGTGAACAAAGCTCAAGGTGGCAAGTCTATTGCCGTTACCGGGCGCTATAAAAAAACCATAACCACCTGTAATTTTAACCTTTTAGAGTTTTCGAAACGAAAATCTCTTATACAACAGTAATGTCCGTCCGTCCGTCCGTAAACAACTTTCAACTCGAGAATGGTAAGAGCTAGAGACTCAAAGCCAGCTGCAATCAACTCAGCATGGTCAAAGACCTCTAAAATTAACTTGACCTTTGACCTCTGATCTCAAGGTCAAGGTCAAAACGAGGTCAAATCGCTATTTTTAATTATATTCATATTCGTTAACTTCAAGTCATGTGACATTTTTTAGATGTTATGAAAAAACTTTCGAAAACTAAAATATATGGCAAATTTTTGCCATATTTTTAACTTGTTTTATACGCAAAGAACAGTAGATGTATTTTAAACATCTTATCAGATAAAGATTGCTTACCTCAATAGGAAAGGTGACAGGTATGTATGTGTGTATCAGTGAAAGACTAGTTTGGATTCATCATCACAGTCATCTCAACCCCATTTGACGCCTACTGCTGGGCATATGCCTCCCCCAAAGAGGGGAGAATTCAGCTTACACATACCACGCTGGCCAGATGGGTTGGTAGAGGGTTATGTCGAGTTTTCCTTCTCGAAACATACTTCGATAAACATACTTATATAATTTGAAATACATTTATGTACATGCTAAATATACATTACCTGAACTGTGAAACATACATTTGGATCACACAAATATTTGATTCGACACAAAAATCGAACCTGGGATCTCAGGGACGGCAGTCGCATACACATACCACTGCGCCATGTTACCGCTGTGTTGATTACAGACAGGATATTGATTCTGGTATGTGTTTGCCTACCTCCTAAGAATTATGCGTGATTGTATATAATTCAAAACAACTAACATCAGCAAAAAATAAACAATACGACGCAAAAATGATTTCATGAATAAAATAAAGGAAAAGTATGTCATGTAGGAGGAAACAACTAAGGAGATACAACGGTTGGTATATGCTCCTCGGGATTGCGTTACTTCCCCCCACAAATATACATTTCCACTAATGCCGAGGTAAATATGAAATATGAGATGGCAGACAGAAATTGCGGATTGATTTAGTGGGCCGTCGCTAGCCGGATCTTTGGGAGATAGAGACTTCCGTACAACATATCTAATGTTACATAACAGGGCTGCTACTCACTTTAATATAATGTACTTATTCATGATTGATTTTAAGTTTTTTTCTATGTGGGTGAGATCTAAATTAAATGGCTGGGAACTCCTCTATTATCTGTTGTTTGGTGTTTGTTGTTTAGTGTTTAGTTTACGTAAATCAAAACGAAAATCTCTTATACAACAGTAATGTCCGTCCGTCCGTCCGTGAACAACTTTCAACTCGAGAACGGTAAGAGCTAGAGACTCAGTGTAAACGCCAATCGACTTAGCATAGTCGAAAACCCCCCAAAATGAACTTGACCTTTGACCTCTGATCTCAAGGTCAAGGTCAAAACGAGATTAAATCGAGAACGGTAATAGAGACTTAAGACCAGCTGCAATCAACTCAGCATAGTCAAAGACTTCTAAAATGATGTTGAACTTCATGTCATGTGACATTTTTTAGATTTTATGAAAAAACTTTCGAAAACTCTAGAATATATGGCATATTTGTCAATTTTTAACTTGTTTTTTTTTTCATTAATCTTGGTATATAATTTCACAAAAACTATAGTCTTGGGTTGGACTCGAACCAGGCGACTGATCCCTTTCCAGGAGGAACGTTCTACCAACTGACCAAGACACCACTACCTAGCATTTAATTTTTAAAATCGCGACTTACGGCGTATATAAGAAAAAGTTAGCGTACTTCACAGCTTATAAAATATACGAGTATTAATTAATCTTGGTAGTTTATCAAAATATTTTGTGTGGAATCTATCATTATAAAAGATATCTGGAAAATATTAGTCCGTGGCGATAAAGATATATATTTCCCATATTTTTAAAGACCACTTACTTTTTTTTTATGTGTACAATAAATAAATAAGAAAAGAAATCTTTTGACTGGCCTTTAGTAAAATATTTTGCTGCATCGCTTTTAAACAGAGACATTAAGTTTATAACATTTTTAAATACTGAATGGAGTCAGGCGTTACCTGGCGAAAGTCCATGATAAAACAATGGACTATATAATGTTGGTTTTTTTTTATATATATAATTGCACTAATTTCGCTAAATAGAAGACATTAGAAACGTCGACATATGATTCACCTACTCACGAGACACCAACCAACATCATATACTCCATTGTTTTATAACATTTTTTTATAATTAAAAATTAATCTTTTAAGCATTTACCTAGTGTATAGTTATACTTTCATTTACATATAGTAGATGTAGGTACTGTTCATTTGATTTTAATACCAAAAACTCCAATTTTATTTATTAAGTATAGATTTAAAGTGCCATCCCTAATATTTACACGAATGACCGACTGATGCGATTGGTATGTGAATCAAACTAAATTCATCCATATTTTATCTAAATTTGAGTTCAGTATACAACGTACAAGTTCGGAAGTGGATTGAAATATCGGTTTTGCAACAGACGAGGTATTTTTTCATATTAGATAAAGTCGTATACAGTGAGGTATGACATTGACAAGTATGTTATGATGAAATTAACCTAGTATATATTTGAAAACTAGTACGGTGTCTTGGGCGGTGCTTCGCGCCGCACCACGCCATAGGTTTTGGCCTATAAGTTTTGACCCCTTAGGGCTAGGTCAAATTTTAGATTTTTTGGCTTGCCTCCAGATCAAGGGCTATCCATAGAGGGGTCAACCATCATTGGAGCATAAGCAGTTCTCGAGAGCTAAGGGGGGGACAAAAATTACATTCACAATTTCTATATATAGATACACTTCAAAAATTGACATAGGAACCGACTAATTGATCGAATAATTTGAATTGGAATAGGGTAGATGCCTACAACTAAAATAATTCATTTAAATGTGTTTACTACATAAAGAATCCCAAAGTAACTATATACTATATTGTATTCAATCTTATTATATTTATTTTTAATCATTAGCTGAATAGTTACGAATTTGATGCTACATAATAGTGACGTCATTGTTGAGTTTTTCATACAAATTTCTTTGAGGCGTATCGTTTTGACATTTAATAAAAAGAAATTGATTTGATTTCACAGTCACCTACCCCATTGGAAGTTAAGAATAACATACATAAGCCCATTGCCGTTACCGGGTAGGTACTATATGCTAACTTTATCTATCTGGGCGCATATTGATTAATGATGTGACCATCATGTAGGATATTATCAGATGTGTACATATTTTACAGAATGAATAAAAAAAAAGCTGAAATAAAGCACATCTACAACAATAATCATTAAGACTCTTATTATGACCCCATTGAAATTTTAATGTTCACCCCTTAAACAATTGCTGTCAAAACGATTACTGGTTGCGGATTGAACCGTTTGGTTTGTATTCTGGTGAAAAAATCTGTTAGCTATTTGTATTCTACGGTAAATTTTTAGTTGAATGCCTATGAATACTGTGCTATGGACGTAGTATGCAGAAGTTAACAATCTAACTGTTAATTATTATAATGCACACACACACACACATATATGACGCCTATATCCCCGAAGGGGTAGGCAGATGTGCATTACACACCCACAATTTGCTAGTATTTTAGTCCCACGTCTCCGCAAGTCTGTTGCCATCACCAGGCACACATATAATGGGTAATATACAAAATGGCTAAATGAATTTAATAAAAAGTAGCAGCTATATTGTAATTTTGAAAAAAATAATTTAAAGCTGTTGCAAGATGGAATGTTGATTAAGGGCAACAAAATCTTACGTATGTCGCTGTGGCACAGCCAATTAAAGTCCGGGTGTCTTGAAATATAATGCTTCAGTAGAAGAATTGATGCAAAACCAGTTCTTCTGTGCGGGACTATAAACTAATCAAGCATTACCTTGACATTGGCGAAATCATCAATGAACATTGCAAGCACGTTGCTTGCAATGTTCATCGATGATTTCGCCAATATCAAATGTCAATGTAAAGAAAGAAGAATAAGAAGTTAAAAATAAACCGTAAACATACTCTAGTTTATAGATGAAAATCAACATTCAACCGCATATTTCACTTTCACTGCATCAATGACACTATGCTAACTGAATTTTAGGTGCACTAAATCACAACGCTAATTAATGTAAATAGCATCCGTTTTGGGCATACGCCAATTTCCAATAACCAATTAACGCTATGCTAATAATAATACATCTCTTAATGTGGTAAATTAAATAAATTGAACATCTACCTACAATTCAAAATGTAATAATAGTGTCGTTAATGTGCCTCAATCCGTCTCTACCTTTCTTGAGAGGCTTCCGTTGGGTACGAAGGACTTGTTAACCTTGTGGACTTAACAGCGGGTCAAGGAGACCGAGGGCTGAGGGCTGAGACCCTTCGTCAAGATGCCACTTTAGACTGGCTAGCAGCAATACTTAATTTATTATTTATTTAACTATAAATACCTTCCTTGTATACATTTTTTTGTATATAAAATTTTTTGATAACTATTTCAATGATTTGAAAGATGTACCGCCGTTTGGTTTGTAAAAGTAATTTAGTCCTGTTTATATAACTACAATTTTTTTATGTATTTTTTTACACGCTTCACAGATATATATCACGCCTACATCCACCAATTGGTAAGCAGAGATGCATTACACACCCACAATTTGCCAGTAATTGTGTTGGTCGTAATAGTTGGCAAGTTTATTGCAGTTACCCTTACCACTCTTTTAGTTTAGTTTACGCTGAAGCGATAACGATGGTGGTTATTTACACAGTTTCCTTCCTATAGATATCTACATGGGGCACACTAAAAGTTTTGCACTTCTGGCTAATCGGAACTATTTGAATTTCGAATGTTATATTTTTTTTAAACGTTGCAACCTTCTTAGTAGGTAATAAAAAAAAACAATTGGCGGGAAATTATTTGTCAATTGTTTTTTATCACACATCAAAGTTCTACGTATGCAACGAAAATGGAATTAAGTCGAATAGATTTTAGAGCGATGATTTTTTATGATTTTAAAAGTTCTCTCTCTCCGCACGACTGTGCCGCTCGTCTTCAAAATGCTTTTGGGAGAGAAGCACCTTGTTTTGAGCACCGTGAGGCGATGGTTTGCTGAATTTCAGCCTTCAGCCTTCAGCTGCCGTCAACGAAAATAATGTGGCTACTGTTAAGCGGTGAATTGAAGAAAACCCGCGGATTACCTATGAGACAATTCGAGGACTATTGGGGATTGATATGAGTCAAATCCAGAAAATTTTACATGAAGAATTGAAAGTTCGGAAACTTTGTTGTCGTTGGATCCCTCATGAACTGACAGCGGAGCAGAAGCGGGCTCGCGTGGAATGGTGCTCACAGATGCTACTGAAGTACGACCACTGACATTCTAATGCTGTTTATGACATTGTCACAGGAGACGAAACGTGGATTTATTGTATTGAACCCGAAATAAAACAGCAATCTTGTGAATGGGCGTTTGAAAATGAGAACAAGCCAACAAAAGTGAGGCAGGCGAGAAACGTTGGTAAAAAAATAATCGCGTTTTTTTTCTCAGCTACAGGTCCCATCTGTACAATCCACTTGAAGAGAAGAGTGGTATACTACCATTTGTTTACCCAGCCACACAAGTGGCGAACTTTTGAGCGCGAGCGCGAGCTTTTGAGCCGCATTCTCCTACACCATGGCAACGCTTCTTCACACACGGCCAACAAAACAAAGTCATATTTAGCTTCCGAAAAAGTACAACTCGTCACCCATCCTGCGCATAGCCCCGACCTAGCACCCTGTGATTTCTGTATTTTGCCCAAAATCAAAGATTTGATGAGAGGTTTCACTTTTACCAACTCCGAAGAGGCAGTGATAGTGTTCAATCAGCACGTAGAAAACATGCCTTCAGATCTGTGGTCCTCCTGTTTTAAAAAATGGTTCGATCGCATGAAAAATGTTTAAAATGTAAAGCAGAGTATTTTGAAAAGCAATAAACATAATATTTTGGTTTTAATATGTTGTTTTTTAAGTTACGCAAAGCTTATAGTGTGACCTACGTATACTAATACTAGCGGACCCGACAGACGTTGTCCTGCAAACCCAACAGACTTTGTAATTGAACTCCTCCTAAACGGCTGGACCGATGTTGATGAAATTTTTTGTGTGTGTTCAAGGGGATTTGAGAATGGTTTAGATTCACAATTTGGTTCTTTTTTTCTTTTTTTTTGCACGACAACGTCTGTCGGAACCGCTAATGACTTTTCCATCTAAACCTAAAGGAGTAAATGCCATTGTTTCAATGGCTCAAGGAGGCGCTGGAGAGGGACCACAGGTCTGCGTCTCGAGAAATCGAGGACCAGCGGTCCTTACTCCGCCAGGATCTCATGGAGACTTCGAGGGTACGACTTGAGCAACCAAAGTGGGGAACCACCGTCATCGCGGCGGTGAGACCGACCATAGACGAGTGGCTGCAGAGGCGGCATGGTGACCTCACGTATCGTCCGACGCAGATCGTTACCGGCCATGAATGCTTCGGTAGCTATCTGTTTCGCATCCATCGTGAGGTCACACCCCGGTGTCAACACTGCGAGGTTTCCGACGACGACACCGCACTCCACACGTTGGTGGAGTGCTCAGCGTAGGCGAGTCAGCGCCGGGACCTCGTAGTGGGTCTGGGCGTGGATAACCTCTCGCTGGAGACCATACTTCAAGCCATGGTCTCCAGCGGGAGTGGTGGAACGCGGCCGAGTCCTTCTGCAAGCAAGTCATGCTCGCGAAGGAGGCGGCCAAGAGGGGGAGGGAGCGTACCCTCCCCGCTGAGTTTCGCAGTCAATGGCCAGGGCGCCGCAGATTCATCTACGCCCAGGACCATCGACCTCCATGAACTGGCCTGAGGACGGCGGGATAGCCACCCGCCATCCTTACAGAAGCAGGCTAGATGGGCAAGCAGGCAGATTCGCTCACCAACGCGGGATAAAATCCAACCCCAACGACGCGGGATTTTCATTCCGACCACACCCCTGAAGAGGCCACACAAGTGGCTTAAGTTCGCCGGGCGCTATTGGAAATACCTTATGGAGTCACCAGAGACGCCCGCAGCAATGGACATGAGAGCGACCGTGATCCCGTGGAATTAAAAAAAATGGGAGTAAATGCGTCGATAATAGCGCACATAAAAGTTGTCCTGTTAGAGTTTTCGAAACGAAAATCTCTTATACAACAGTAATGTCCGTCCGTCCATCCGTCCGTGAACTATTTTCAACTCGAGAACGGTAAGAGCTAGAGACGCCGTGTAAACGCCAATCGACTCAGCATGGTCAAAGACCTCTAAAATGAACTTGACCTTTGACCTCTAATCTCAAGGTCAAGGTCAAAACGAGGTCAAATCGAGAACGGTAATAGTTAGAGACTCAAGACTAGCTGCAATCAACTCAGCATGATCAAAGACCACTAAAATGAATTTGACCTTTGACCTCTGATCTCAAGGTCAAGGTCAAAACGAGATCAAATCGAGAACGGTAATAGTTAGAGACTCAAGACCAGCTGCAATCAACTCCGCATGGTCAAAGACCTCTAAAGTGATGTTGACCTTTTTTTTTTAGATTTTATGAAAAAACTTTCGAAAACTCTAAAATATATGGCAAATTTTTGCCGTATTTATAACTTGTTTTCTGTCGTGTTTATTAAATAATTTTGGAACAAGCTTACAGATTGATTAACACTTAGCTACAAAATATTATAGTTCTAGGACTCGGTTCTAGACGAAGCTAGCCTCTGCACTTTGTCACTTACTGCCGCACCAAATATCGCCCTGTCTTCACGCTTCCCCATATTTCACAATGACAGTGCAACAATATAATAGACGGTACACAGCGGCCCCTAGAAACCCCACAAAGTTGACTTCGTTTGAGGTGGAGTTCGCGAATATCCGCGGACTCCATGCAAACCTCGATACCGTCCACCATCACCTGGAGTCGGCACGGCCTTCTGTGATGTTCCTAACGGAGACACAGATACGCCGCCCTGACGACACGTCGTACCTCTGTTACCCGGGCTATATCATTGAGGAACAATTCCGCGATAAAGCCGGGGTGTGCGTGTTCGTTAGGGCGGATGTTTGCTGCCGCCGGTTGCGCTGTCTGGAGAACCCCTCCTACTCCGTCCTTTGGCGGCACGTGGATCATGGCTCCATGAGCCAGATCTACGTGTGCGTCTACCGCTCCCACACAGGGGACACTGGGACAACAAGGCTTTTCGAATACCTCAGCGAGATGGCTGACGATGCGCAGGCGCGGTTCCCGAACGCTGACCTGGTTTTCTTGGGGGACTTTAACGGTCATCACGTTGAGTGGCTGGGGTCCCTTAGGACCGATCATGCGGGACGAACCGCCCATGCATTCGCTCTCTCCCACGGGCTGACCCAGATGGTACGGGGGATCACCCGGATACCTGACAGGTCAGACCACACGCCCGCCTTGCTGGATCTACTGCTGACGAGTCGCCCAGCCGAGTACAGTGTGTCGGTACGCGCCCCACTGGGCACTTCCGACCACTGTGTGGTGCACGCCAGCTTCCAAGTGCCACCACCTGCTCGTGCTGAACAAATGACTCGACGACTATGGCACTACTCGTCGGCAGACTGGGACGGTCTCCGCGATTACTTTGCGTCCGTCCCGTGGAGCCAGCGCTGCTTTGTAGGGAAGGCGCCTTCGGATAGCGCTGCTGCCATTGCTGGCGAGATCAGTCTAGGGATAGAATATTATATCCCTTTCACTGATGTCGCCAGCATCCGCAAAGCTCGCCCCTGGTTCGGGCGTGAATGTGCCGAGGCTGTCCAGAAAAAACAGTCGGCATATCGCGCCTGGGTCAGGGCTCGGGCGGCACGTGACCCGAACGTGAACCGCCTCAAAGCAGCGTACAATCGGGCCACAAGGTTCAGCAAGAGGGCCTTCAAGAGAGCGGATGCCCAGCGCGTCGCGTGGCTTGGTCAGGAGCTCACATCCCATCCCACGGGCAGCCGTGGATACTGGCAACTGGCCAAAGCCGTACAGTCAAATTTTTGTCAACCCTTGCTGCCACCACTGCGTTTTCCTGATGGATCACTGGCTCACAAAGCCCAAGAGAAGGCGGACATGCTCGCAGACCTCTTTGCGGCTAATTCCCGGGTCGATGACCGTGGCCTGCAGCCCCCCGCCATCGCCAACTGTGGCCACACTATGCCTGATATTGTTATCAGGCAATGTGATGTACGGGCAGTGCTGCGGTCACTCGACACGCGGAAAGCCAGTGGCCCTGACGGCATTCTGGCGGTGGTGCTACAAAAATGTGCTGCTGAGTTGTCTCCAGTATTAACGCGTCTGTACCGCCTGTCATACTCTACAGGCCTCGTGCCGGAGGCCTGGAAGGAGGCGAAGCAGCTCATGCGATACCTGGAGGATCACTCGCTAATCAATGATCGGCAATATGGTTTCAGGCCAAAACGATCAACGGGTGACCTCCTGGCATTCGTCACGCATGTATGGGGTGAGGCTATGGAAAAGTTCGGCGAGTCCTTGGCTATTAGCCTGGACATCGCCAAAGCTTTCGATAGGGTCTGGCATGCTTCGCTCCTTTCCAAGCTTCCGGCATATGGTCTACCTCCTCAACTGTGCAGCTGGATTGCCAGTTTTTTAAACGAGCGCCGAGTGCGGGTCCTCTGTGGTGGCCAGGCTTCTCGCTTCTTGCAAGTGAATGCCAGGGTACTGCGGGGGTCCGTACTGTCACCAACTCTCTTTCTTCTGCATATCAATGATATGCTTTCCCTCGGGAACATTCATTGCTATGCAGATGACAGTACATTGCACGGGAGTTACTCGGTTCGTCCGACGGCGGGGCGATCTGTGATAGAGGAGGAGAGACGACATCTCGTGGGTGATCTCGACCGAAACCTCGACAGTATCTCCCAATGGGGTGCCGAGAACTTGGTCGAGTTCAATGCCCACAAAACACAGGCGTGTGCATTTACAGCGAAAAAATCCCCTTTCCTTCCCCTACCCACTCTTCAGAATGCAATATTACCAATGAAGGACAATCTAGACATCCTTGGCATAGACGTTCGTCGAGAGCTCAATAACACAAAATACATTGAGAGATGTCAATACATCAGAAGCTAGCCCAATGGCTAGCTTCGCGGAAACTAGGAATACTGAACAAGGTAAAGCGATTCTTTACACCGCACCAGAGGTGTCTGCTGTACAAAACGCAGATTAGACCCTGCGTTGAATACTGCTCTCACCTCTGGGACGGCTCCGCGAAGTATTTGCTGGACGCACTCGACGCTATGCAGCGATGCGCTGTTCGCATTATAGACTGTCCGGAGGTAACGGGAAGCCTTGAGCCGCTAGCCCAGCGCCGAACAATTGCTTCCTTGGCCGCGTTCTACCGTATTTACCACGGTGAGTGTTATGAAGAGCTCTTCAACCTGATCCCACCCTCTCCCTTCCGATCCCGAACAACGCGTGCCGGCCAGAGATGTCACCCTCATACCGTGGAAACCGTCTTCGCGAGAACCGAGCGTTTTAAACGATCGATTAAAGTGAGTTAACCTTTTAAGGTTAACTCACTTTAATATGTTTTATGGAAATGAAATTCGTTCTAAAATAATTATTTGCGAAGTTATTACGGGTTACGAGAGGGGAACAATAATTACAAGCGATGGAACGGTAAAAATTCCAAATTACCATGTGAGCGAAGTCGCGGGTGACCGCTTGTATATTTACATTATACATGACTTCGACTGTTTGCTAGCCATAACAACAATCAAATAAAATCAAATCCAAACCTCAACTAAAATACCTACTTAACTACGTATACGTAAGGTAGAATTAAAGAATCATCTTGTAGTATCAAGACTAGTACGTACCGTTGGAAAGATGACCTTTTCACTTAACGACGGTTCCGTAATAAATCGTGGGCTTTGTGGACCTAAGTGACATATTTTTTCCTGAACCGTAGGCTCCTGTAGTTATCTGCATAATGGCAGGTGATTGGCATAATCACTAGACCATTTGGTCTTTCGAGTCATCGGTATGGATACCTAGCTTTTTCAACACGTTAAGTGACTTTTTATTCGATAAAATTCACATTTTTCTTTAACAAACTGATAGTTTAGATATAGATAGTATTGATTTGAAATGTATAGAGTCATTGCTTAACGCCTAATCGATGCTTCTGAGGACAAGAAGGCTGGCTATTTTCTGGCCCAAAGAATAAGTTTCGCCACCCAACGTGGCAACGTGACAGCATCCTGGCAACTTTCTCAGTGGGCAGTGAAATTTTTTTAGAAAAGTAGTTATATTAAAATATTTAATGTACATAATTATGTATATTGTAATTGATATATTGTGAATAAAAAAATTTTATTAAGCTATTTACTTATTAATTTTGATTTCTATTGAATGGACTGAGATCTATTTTATTAATGTTTAAGTTATTTAAAGCATTAAGATCATTTTTATATAATTTTACTACATGAATCACAAAAACTATGACTATAGTCCAGCCCAAGACTTTGGGCTGGACTCCTAACTACTTCAACCTAACGATTCCTACTTCAAACAAACTTGTATATGGCGCTCTGGCGACGCCGTAAGTCGCGATATTAACACAATGTGATCACAAAATTAGATGTCTTGGGCTAGTGGTGTCTTGTTCAGTTAGTAGAACCTCCTGGAAAGGGATCAGTCGCTGGTTCGAGTACTTCACTGCTTATAAAATATATTAAGATCAAAGTAATGGTAAGTAAAATGTTCAAACTTTTAAAAAATAATAGCAGTATTTTCACAAAATTAGAAGACAATAAAACGCCGACAAATGTTTCGCGTCTGCACGAGGCATTCTCAAGATCTCTGAGACAGTCTTGAGAAAAACTTGTCTTGAAAAAACAAAGATAGCCTGTTCTGTTGAACAGGCTTTTTTTATTAAATGAAATGAAAAAAAAAATCCGTTGTCTTCTAATTTTGTGAAAATACTTTGTCATGGATTTTCGCCAGGTATCGCGTGATTCTATCCAATATATTAAGATCATTTTTATAAAGACTAACAACTTTGTGTAAAGTGTCATGCTGCCTTCTAAAATAAACCAGTTGTAAATTCGTTTAGTCTAAACCCGATGTCAAGTACAATGCTTCTACACTTGAAGACACTGAGCTGTGTCTATGCACAGATACTGCAGTAATTACGTTTACGAAGTTAGTTTGCAACTTGAACCATGACTTTGAACGTTACTGGTCTGAGTTCTCTTAAGTACTTGAATTTGTAAACTGCACTTGTGTTACTAAATACAAATAGTTTTCAACCGACTTCCAAAAAAGGAGGAGCTTCTCAATTCGACTGATATTTTTTTTTAGCTTATTACCTAGTTGGACTGGGCCAACCGATTTCGAATTTTTTTTTATAACTTCACAAGTGGTCATTTCAATTTGGTCCTATTCCGACAATTATTTGGTTATTTGGTCCGAAGTTTTTTTTGGTCAGACATAAATTACATGTTTAACCCCGAAAGGGTAGACAGAGGCACTTATTACGCCCACAGTTCGCCATATCTAGATGGCGTGCCTATGGCCATTTCTGGGCTTCTTCATATTTGCCAGTGTCTCGTTCGTTGGGCTTGGGACTTGGGTTCTGGAGATGTTGGTACCCTTAGAACCCAATAAAAGGTAGCGCAGAGGCCACACATACGGCCAAGGTCCGCCGGGTGGCACTATAAATACCTTTTGATGCGTACTAGAGACGCCCGCGGCAATGGACATAAGAGCCGCCGCGGTCTCGCGGAATTAAAAAAAACATCCAATAAAAAGTAGGTACGTTACCCCTACTTCCTTGCATTCTGGTACACATGACGTGTAGTCCTAAAATGCGAGTTTATCCATACAGATAAATAAAAATGAAATGTCTGTGTGTAATTTCTAATTAACAGCTTTTCACTAAATGCATTTGAAAGTATATACGATACTTACATATAAAAAAAAAACATTTTTTTTTAATTTTGTCTGTCTATTTGATACCACTAATCACTGCAACGGATGGACCGATTTCAACGGGACTTTCACAGCCAGATAACTGATGAAATAAGGTATAATATAGTACTTTTCATCCCGGGAATGTATTCCCGCGGGAATTGGGAACTATGAAACTATTTCACGCGGGCGTCCGCTAGTAAATTATTTTTATGTAAGTCACGTGTTATTTTCTATCATAAACTATCCCAGAATATATAGAAAATCGTTAGAATTAATAGCACCCTTATAATATGAACAATCCGTCTTTCCACCATTAATGAGAAACTACAAATAGCAATTAGCTATGTAATTTTATACAGTACACAGTCAGGCACGTTATTCGACGAAGAATATTATTTACCTGCGAAATATATTGCCTCTTTGGTATGTTGAGAATCTTCAAAGGGGACAACATTGCCTTTCATGTTTCTTTTGCTACAAAAATCCTAATATTTTACATGGTAAGTTACATTGTACAAAATGTTTACTCATGTTGAAATGCGTAATGAACAGTATGATTGCTATTAGGCTACTTACATTTTAATCTTTCTTTTTTATAAATCTTTGATAATATTGCCTTACGTTTTAACCAGGCTGTGGCCACGGTCGTGCAATCTACGTAATGTTCAGACGTTTATAATATCGGCATTGTTTGTTTACCTATTGGCTTTGAAACTATTGAACTGATGTGTAAATTTCTTTCACCTATACCTACACCGTGAAAGTACCACGGTCAAAAAAAAAATTTTTTGGACTCGGTTGCGATAATAGAACCGACTGGAAGTCTTGTAAAACAAACACATTTTTTTAATAAAATTATGTCTATTGCATAGCAACTCTGGATAGCACTAGGAATATTTTAGGGAAGCTACCACGAGTACTCAATTGGTGTCTAGAGACTACATAAATTTTAAGATTTTTGTAAAAAAAAGTGTTTGTTTTTCTAAGTAATATTTCCAGTCAGTTCTGTTATCGAAACGAGTTCAAAATATTTTTTTTGTAAACGGTGGTACTTCACGGTGTATAGTACATAATTGGTTTGCGCAAGTCTGATTTGTACTAGGTTTGCCCAAGTATACCGTTACGTGTATTTGATGCTTTAGGTATGTCCGATTCAGTTTAGATATTTATCAACATGTCACTCGATTTAATATTTTATTGCGCATTGCGTTCTAACCATAGAGCAACGCGGTCGTCGTATACGCGGTTGTCGTATAGTTCTAACATAGAATGATGGATGTGGATGACATAGATAGGAATATTTTGCAGTTTCCACTTTCCACCAAAGTACATAAATTTGGTCGAAAGTGGAAACTGCAAAATAGGAATAAACTTTAATTTATTCTTTACTTTTTCGATTCTTGTCGTTTTATTTTGGAAAAAAAATCGTAAAACAAGCGATGACATTCTACATGACGTGCATGTTAAGGTGAAGCTAAAACACACTGGTCCTTCACATACGACGTATGCCATGCAACGTGGCAGACAGCGACACACCGGTCCTACGTACTACTTATACATGGGGCACACTAAAAGTTTTGCACTTCTAGCAAATCGGAACTATTTGAATTTCGAATGTTATATTTTTTTAAACGTTGCAACCTTCTTAGTAATAAAAAAAAACAATTGGCGGGAAATCATTTGTCAATTGTTTTTTATCACACATCAAAGTTATCACACATCAAAGAAAATGGAATTAAGTCGAAAAGATTTTAGAGCGACGATTTTTATGATTTTAAAACTTCTCTATCTTCGCAAGACTGTGCCGCTTGTTCTCACGGTGCTGAAACCTTGTTTGAGCACCGTGAGGCTATGGTCTGCTGAATTTGAGAGAGGTCGAGTTTCTTTACATGACGAATTTCGTGAAGGGCGGCCTTCAACAGCCGTCAACGAAAATAATGTGGCTACTGTTAAGCGGTTAATTGAAGAAAACCCGCGGATTAGCTATGAGACAATTCGAGGACTATTGGGGATTGGTATGAGTCAAATCCAGAAAATTTTACACGAAAAATTGAAAGTTGGGAAACTTTGTTGTCGTTGGATCCCTCATGAACTGACGGCGTAGCAGAAGCGGGCTCGCGTGGAATGGTGCTCACAGATGCTACTGAAGTACGACCACGGACATTCTAATGCTGTTTATGACATTGTCACAGGAGACGAAACGTGGATTTATTAATTTGAATCCGAAAAAAAACAGCAATCTTGTGAATGGGTGTTTGAAAATGAGAACAAGCCAACAAAAGTGAGGCAGGCGAGAAACGTTGGTAAAAAAATGATCGCGTTTTTTTTCTCAGCTACGGGTCCCATCTGTACAATTCCACTTGAAGATCAAAGGAGTGTTAATGCCGAGTGGTATTCTACCATTTGTTTACCCAGGGTGTTAGAAAAAGTTCGCGAAAGACGACCCAAAAGCCGCGTTCTCCTACATCATGACAACGCTTCTTCACACACGGCCAACAAAACAAAGTAATTTTTAGCTTCCGAAAAAGTGAAACTCGTCACCCATCCTGCGCATAGCCCCGACCTAGCACCCTGTGATTTCTGTTTTTTCCCCAAAATCAAAGATTTGATGTGAGGTTTCACTTTTACCAACTCCGAAGAGGCAGTAATAGCGTTCAATCAGCACGTAGAAAACATGCCTTCAGATCTATGGTCCTCCTGTTTTAAAAAATGGTTCGATCGCATGAAAAAATGTTTAAAATGTAAATGTAAAGCAATAAACATAATATTTGGGTTTTAACATGTTGTTTTTTTAAGTTACGCAAAACTTATAGTGTGACCTACGTATATACTACGTCTTACGACGTCTGACGTGTTTACGTTATTTGAAAGGTGGTGTCTGCACGCGTAAGATACTCTTACGCGTTAAGACACTTTAACGTGTGTGACAGTGTCGTACGCGTGGTATACGAAATCATGGGAACATGCGAATCTGGTGCAGTGACGCGTAAGACAGCATGGTGAATGACCATTGTGTTTGTTATCATACAAATTGTATAGACCAGATCCGGTTCAGATGTCATAATGCGTGGTATACGTCGTATGTGAAGGACGAGTTTGCCGGTGCCTACCTTGAAAATGATATCTTACAGAATGATGTCGAGAAATGCCGAACGTTACGGTTAATAATATGGATAACACACTCATATCATACCTATATCCCGAAGGGGTAGGCAGTTGTATTACACATCCACTTTCTATATAATATCCATATAATTTGCCAGTATATTTGGTCAAAAAAATGGCAAAATGAATTTATTAAAAATTAACAGCTATATTGTAATTTTAAAAAAAAATTGAAATCCGTTGCCTTGCGATGAATAAATGTTGATGAAAGGCAACAAAATCTTACCGTCCCAGCCTCTATGGCACAGACAATTAAGTCCTGGGCATCTCGAACTATTATATAATATGAATAAGTGAATAAAAAAATTAAATGCACTGTAGGGTTTAAAAAAATAACAAATATCGTTGTTATGTTTGCGCGTAGATGACGTTTTTTGCCTCCTAGGTTGTACTCGTATTAGAACAAGACAAGACAAATTCAAAGCGCCTATTGTGCTATTTTTTTCGTACCGAAAAAAACATATGCTGTCAAAATTAAGTACTCCCTGGAAAGGACATCGAGAAATCTAACTGGAGTACAAAATAAAAATATTTTTGTTACAGTTTCGACGTACGCGGACGATCATTCAACAAAGCGCTTCAGTGGTCAGACCCCAATGCCTTCGGACCACGCGCATACTTCGCAACGGTAGCAAGACCCGCTGCTCTGACCCTTGATACAGTACAGCTGGACGACGAGGGTATCTATCGATGTCGGGTCGACTTCAAGAACTCACCGACAAGAAACTTCCAGATACGACTTTCTGTGATAGGTAAGTTATAAAGTAAGCTATGATGAAGTTCAAACACCTCTACATATTTCGTATTTCCTTATTGTTTTTAAAATTGGCTTTAATAATAGTGATTTACATGGAAAGGAAACTAGCTACCTACACATTTGCTTATATAAACTAGCTTAATGACTCAAATCTGCAGTGAAACTGACGAAATTGTAAATAACCTAATAATGGACCCTAAAATTGACTTTCAATATTTGGTAAATATAAAAACGTAACCATATTAGTAAAATACCTAACAAGCTTTCAAAGCACAACACGTCCAATTATCATTTGCACATATTATAATTGCCCCTTAACAAGCAGAGCAGTTTCGCAAATAACTCAGCCACAAAAGGCCGACCCGCCAAACTAGAATGGGAATTGCAGCAGATGTTCACTTTCCCACACTGAAAAGTTTACCGTAAAATGTCTGCTCTATTCTGAAAATTTATAAGAGAACCTTATCTAAAAAGCCAGCCTTTCAGCGGCTTTCGTCGAGCGAGTGAGGCAAAACAAAGCTTTGTTAGAACTCCTTTGAATTTCGGTAAGGAAGGTTACACACGAACCCTCTTCCGTCAAAGCAGAACCCGAGTGCTGTTATTACAATAATGTACTGCGATATCACGTACCAAGTGGTGCTACATTCAAACAATAACGGCTGACATCTCGCTGTCCCGTTGTTCATTTTAAGCGTTATATTATGAGTATAAGCAGGAGCAACATAAACAAGTTAATGTTGTAAATACCATCGATGTAGGTACATATGTAAGTGCGGTAGATTTTAGAATTGCATTTGGGAAGGGTGTCTCTTACTTAGTCACTCGCAAAACATTGAACAGATTTTGATGAAAATAAGCTAAGGTTGGAAAACAGCTTTCTGCTGTTCATACGCTTGTCTCCAAAAGGGAGTACCAGTCCACATCCGGTCACAAAAAGTTTCCCTTGCACCTGTCTATTTTAGTCGAGCAGGACTATTATGCAAAAAAAAATCTAAATCACATGTGCCGTTTTCGAGACATGGGTATGCGGAGGAACAGACAGCGAAAAATGATAGTCGGAGACAATTAGCACATAGACAGACTATTTCCTGGTCAGACAAAGCATATTTTTATTATTTATTTATATTTTTTTATTCCGGTAATTGTGTTCCTGTTGGGGAGGAGAAAACTATTCTGCTGAGTCTTATTCTAAAGCCATATGGTATGCATAATGGTAATGTCATTGAGCGGAGCGAAGCAAAGCTCTATCTTAGACGACAAGTGTAAATCGTTTGTGTACCAACTCCTCCGAAACGGCTCAACCGATTTTGACAAAATTTATCATGCTGGTCGACATCATACCCGGGAGTGCATATCTCTGAAATCATGAAAATAGAGCATAAAAAAAAATTAAGAAAATTTGGTCGCCCAACTTTTGCAATTAGTAGCATGCATTGCATACCTAGTTATAAATTAACACACTCGCTTTATGGAAATGCATGTTGTGAAAAATGTCCTTTGTTTTTTTTTTTACTTCAAATGTAATTTCAATTAAATATGGCGTCCCAGCCAACGAAGGGTTTAACGAAGTGTATGATACACATTTCCCTTTGGTTAGCAAAATGTGCAAACGAAGTGATATTATTAAGTCTAATGTCCTAGTAAGTCAGCGGGTGTTGCCACCCCGAGAATTTATTATACTCCCCCTATCTACATATGTTTATCACGTAATTTTAAATTGTAAACGAGCTCTACTTTAAAATACCAGTTCAGTTTCTGCAAGAATTTACGCTAGATTTTGTTTGGCGTATAAAGAGGCTAGTTATAATAATAAAGTAGACTTGTGTGCTCAATATACCTAATTATTACCTACCAAATCTTTATCAATTTTCTATGGTAGTGTCTATCAACATGTAATAGGTAAATTATAATTATGGCAATGACAACTTCTGAGAGTTACAAAAATAATTATCTTTAATTACTTTCCAATAACGGACAAGAGAATTATATTTTGTCAAATTAACAAAACATAAATTCTTAATACTAAATTATATGGTCCCGGTTGTCATACTAACATCTATGGCAGTCGTTAGGGGTAGTTGGAGCCCTAAATCAAAAATCCGACCGGTCTAACTACAGAACTGTGATATCGCCCATGGGTTGTGGAGGTCAGATGGCAGTCGCTTCACGGAAAATATCGAAGTTCAGCCGAATCGCAGTTAGACTGGAAAGGCGACCCCAACAGAGTTAGGAAAAGGCTCGGTGAATGATGACTAAATTATATTATTTCAAATGGCGCGACTTAAACGCGTAAATTTACATTGTTCATGGGCTGGCGCTATGGCGTTCCGAAACGATTCAAATAATTAATTTGAATACACACATCTATAGACCAGGGTTCAGTTTCAAAAATAATACCTTCGAAGACCAGGTTTAAGTGAAGCAATATGTAACAGTTAAGTAGTGGTTGCAGCGGTGCTGTAGTCGTAAGTCATCGTCTCTACGACCACTGGGCCACGCCGACCTATTGCACAGCAAACCTATATTTCATGCTGTTTAAACACAAGGTTCTTTACAAGTTCAGCGTTAAGTTACGTTCAAAAGCATGGTGTATTTAATTTACTATGCATATTGCCATTTTATTTTACAACTATTTCTATATTGTATTGTATTTCTGTATTGTATTATCTAACAAAGCCTTATTTTCTTCTTAAAATAGAACTGCTAAAAATTACATGTACTGCCTTACAGATATTTTTTACGTACAATTAAGTTTGGCTTCGCGTAGACCTCAATTTTCATGTAAACGTTTTTGTTATCTTATTATCTGCCATGTTACTTAAATTTTAGAATGATTTCTAGAAATATGATTTTTCAATAAGCGCATGGTTGATTTTGTTGACATTTAAATGGGACCAATTTCAAGCTATACCCTCAACAAAAAAAAAAGTATGAATAAAATTGGACCACTCTGTTAAAGGTTTTGCGTGGTAATCCTACTAATATTATAAACGCGAAAGTTTGTGAGTATGTATACATGTATGTATGTATGGATGTATGGATGTTTGTTACTTTTTACGTAAAAACTACTGAATGGATTTTAATGAAACTTTACAATAATATAGCTTATACATCAGAATAACTCATAGGCTACAATTTATAAAGATATTGTGTGAATTGTTCAAAATATGATGCGGCGCGACGGGAACGGGAAAAAATCCAAATTTATACGCGGACGAAGTCACGGGCGACCCCTAGTATAATTATAAAAAAATATTAAGAAAAACGAATTGTATAACTGCTTTTGTTTTTCGTCTAAAGACTAAAATAATAATTTTATCCACAAATAAGTTCGTATTACTACTATTCCTGGTTATTATAACTGTGCTGAATGAAAAAATTAATAGGTACTGTTTCAGTAGATTCTACGAACTAAGTATGCTTATGATCTTTGTATTAACATTTAAAAAAAACTTAATTAAAAACAAGTTAGAACCAAGGAACAGAACATGGTAATTATCACAACACTGTGCAACGAAATCTTTTTTGGCACTGTGAAATTCCTTCAAAACTTTGTCTTGAGTTAGTGGTTACGACAAGAATATAAAAAGCAATCGCCTAGCCGTACCGTGACGAGCGCGAGAAACGCTCTCTTGAATTAATAAGTACAACACGAAATTTGAATTTAATGAAACAAGTTAGTAGCAAGCTGCTGAGTGTGTATCGATCTCAGCTTTCCTGTTGCTTGTTGCGTTCATCGAGAAATGTACGTTATATTCAGATTTATTATAAATATATATGAAACGTATTTGCTCCTATCTGAGGTTTTTTTTATTTTTTTTGGACATTCTCACACAACGTCATCTAGCCCAAACTAAGCTATAAGCTTGTGCTATGGGATCTAGACAACTTATAAACATACTTATATATTTCTAAATACATACATAATATACATAGAAAACACCCAAAATCCGAAACAATTATTTGTGAACCACACAAATATTTCATTCGACCCTGGAATTGAACCCGAGACTCCAGAGTCGAAAGCCCATGCACTGCCGACCACGCTACCGAAGCTGAAAAACTCAAAAAGTCAGATTATTTATGTTAATTAAGTGAACATGTTAGAAAAGTATAGGAATATATTATAGTGGTAGGAGCCCCATTGGGTAGTTCCGACCACTGTGTTGTTCACGCTGGCATGAAGGTGTCACCTCCTGCACGTCCTGTACAAACGTCACGACGACTATGGCACTACTCGTCAGCGGATTGGGACGGTCTACGCGGTTATTATGCATCCGTCATATCGTTATTATAAGCCGCTGCTTTGTAGGAAAGGCTCCTTCGGATAGCGCTTCTGCGATTGCTGGCGAGCTCAGTTTAGGGATGGAATATTACATCCCTTTCACTGATGTCGCCAGTATCCGCAGAGCCCCTCCCTGTTTCGGGCGAGATTGTGCCAAAGCCGTTCTACAAAAACAGTCGGCATATCGCGCCTGGATCAGGGCCCGGGCTGTGCGCGACCCAAATATGGGCCACTTCAAAGTAGCGTACAACAAAATCCAGTAAGAGGGCTTTTAAGAGAGCGGATGCCCAGCGCGTCGCGCGGCTTGGTCAGGAGATCACTTCCCATCCCACGGGCAGCCGTGAATTCTGGCAACTGGCCAAAGCCGTGCAATCTAACTTTTGTCAGCACTCGCTGCCACCGCTGCGTTACCCAGATGGAACACTGGCTCACAAAGCCCAAGAGAAAGCGGATATGCTCGCAGACCTCTTTGCGGCTAATTCCCGAGTCGACGACCGAGGCCTGCAGCCCCCCGCCATCGCCAACTGTGGCCACACTGTGCCTGATATTGATATCAGGCAATGTGATATACGGGCAGTGCTGCGGACACTCGAAACGCGGAAAGCCAGTGGCCCTGACGGCATTCCGTGCTACGAAAATGTGCAGCTGAGTTGTCTCCAGTATTAACGCATCTGTACTACCTCTCATACTCTACAGGGCTCGTGCCGGAGGTCTGGAAGGAGACGAACGTACAACCGATCCCCAAGAAAGGGGATCGATCCGATCCAGGAAACTATCGACCCATAGCTGTCACCTCAGTCATTTGCAAGGTGCTTGAGCTCCTTATAAATAAGCAGCTCATGCGATACCTAGAGGATCACTCGCTAATCAATGATCGACAATACGGCTTCAGGCCAAAACGATCAACGGGTGATCTTCTGGCATTCGTAGCGCATGTCTGGGGTGGGGCTATGGAAAGGCACGGCGAGTCCTTGGCTATTAGCCTGGACATCGCCAAAGCTTTCGATAGGGTCTGGCATGCTTCGTTCCTTTCCAAGCTTCCGGCATATGGTCTACCTTCTCAACTGTGCAGCTGGATTGCCAGCTTTTTAAACGAGTGCTGAGTGTGGGTCCTCTGCGATGGCCAGGCTTCTCGCTTCTTGCAAGTGAATGCCGGGTACCGCAGGGGTCCATACTATCACCAACTCTCTTTCTTCTGCATATCAATGATATGCTATCCCTCGGGAACATTCATTGCTATGCAGATGACAGCACACTGCACGGGAGTTACTCGGTTCGTCCGACAGCGGGGCGATCTGAGATTGAGGAGGAGAGACGACGACTCGTGGCTGATCTCGACCGTAACCTCGACAGTATCTCTCAATGGGGTACCGAGAACCTGGTCGAGTTCAATACCCACAAAACACAGGCGTGTGCATTTACTGCGAAGAAATCCCCTTTCCTTCCCCTAACTTCTCTTCAGAATGCATTATTACCAATGAAGGACAACCTTGATATCCTTGGCATAGACATTCGTCGAGAGCTCAATAATAAAAACTACATCGAAAGATGTATAGGGCTAGCTTCCCGGAAACTAGGAATACTGAATAAGGTAAAGCGATTCTTTACACCGGACCAGAGGTGTCTGCTGTACAAGACGCAGATTAGACCCTGCGTCGAATATTGCTCTCACCTCTGGGACGGCTCCGCGAAGTATCTGCTGGACGCTCTCGACGCTATGCAGCGACGGGCTATCCGTATTATAGATTGTCCGCAGGTAACGGGAAGCCTCGAACCGCTAGCTCAGCGCTGAACAATAGCTTCCTTGGCCGCATTCTACCGTATCTACCACGGCGAGTGTTCTGAAGAGCTCTTCAATCTGATCCCACCCTCGTCCTTCCGATCCCGAACAACCCATGCCGGGCAGAGAGGCCACTCCCACACAGTGGATAGCATGTTCGCGAGAACCGAGCGTTTTAAACGTTCGTTTCTCTGCCGAGCTATAGTGGCCTGGAAAGCCCTGCCTGTGCACGTGTTTCCTCCCACATATAATCCTGGGTTCTTTAAGTGGAGCGTAAAGAGGCACATCAGTAGGTCGTCCAGTTGAGGGCCACTCTCTATAGTATTGTGTGCTGTGAGAATGGCCCACAATTGCTAGACGTCGTCACGACTTACCACCAGGCGGGTGGCGTCAATTTGGCGAACCAAATATATTAAAAAAAAACAATTTGTTTCAAATGTGTAGCAGTTCCTATCAACAGTAGGAGCATAAATAGTAACGGAATATTTTTTTCATATTATTTTATACTAAGTATATAAATTATTAAACAATAAATTAATGTATTTGTTCATGACCAAAGCAGATAAAAATTATGCTTCGCAATTTTAAGTCAAGTAATGGGTACACTATTAGGCAGTTATCTGTTTTCTTCCATCACGATAGTATTACAGAAGCGCCTAGTTTTACCTTGACGATTCTGGTCGTGTGTCGGTCGGTCGGTCGGTGACGAGGCTGATTCCCTCCAATCTGTTATAATCTAGGTATTAAAAGGTTCAATACGTTCGAATATCTCCATCGCTAACATTTACGATGCGATGGTAAATCAGATACCTCAGTCTACACTAAAATTATGCCTGTTGAATTATGCATGGTCAGGTATAACAGTGGTTGTTAAAGTATTTTCTGATAGATTGGTATAACATGAGCAACCCGCTTTATATAGAAACCGTCTATATAAGTTGATGATATAAGTAAGATTTCAAAAGTTCCGATCAATACTATTAAACATCCATAGATTTATGAAGGTAAACATGTTTGCCATCACTCAATTATTTAAATAAAACACTGAAATAGTATCAAAACTGTATTAATTACTTTTTGCACATTTTCAGTCACTCTCGCCATGACACGTAATCCCGACCATCGAGAATCTTAAGGGATGTGACACACAGCTAGTGTGGTCATTAAATCTGACAATATTCAATGATGAAAAAATATTGAAGTGCTTATTTTTGCTTCAGGTTTAATTTTTTACGAGGGGCATATTAAAGCGGTCTTAATCCTAAAGAAATTGTCTACCAGTTAATAGACTGAGGGAGCAAAGCGACCGAAGTCTCCGTTTCAACTTGCAGACTGGGGAGAATTTCTTTCGTCTGTACACATCTCTACATCTACGGGTTCTGTCAGATCATGTTTGCGGCCGTATTTATCAACCGATTTTCATGAAACTTTACACACACACTCCTTGCTTACAAAGAATAACATGTGAATGATATTTTTTAGATTGGATGAAAAATGAAAGAGTAATAAAGAAAATTGAAAAATAAATTTTCTAAACAAAGCTCCCGAAATCTACGGTTTACAGAACCAATAACATAAGAGTCACATAGCCAATTTGGGTAGTTGCTCAAAAAGATAAGAGGGATCAATAAGACGTGGAAATTATGCCTTATATTAGGCATATATAATAATTATGTAGATAATTAGAAATTCTTATGTGTATTTCTGCTCATATAGCAGTAGTTTAATAGGTACGAAGAACGATGGGGTTCCTCTATGAATAATCAATATAGAGAATTAAATTAAACTACCTATAGATTTTTGTTACCCAAATATTTTTATATATTTTATTTTATCGATATGAGTTTATTTTGATATTAATATGACTATAATATTTTTTAATTGGATTTTTCACATGGGAATAGTTTTATATTTGACTATATTCAATTGCATTATCGTTCCATTAATTTGGTTTATAAAAAACAAACTTAATTTTGCTGTTCGATCCCTAGACCCGATTACTGTACCAACCGCAAATAATAAGTTTGTCGTAGGCTACGTCATCTGTAGTGGAGTTCACTAAGGGGCGCTGCACACGGCTAAGATACTATAATATTTTATCTTAAGACACAATATCGTTCAACAGCTATACATAATAAATCAGTAACTGGTGATCAAGAAAGCTATTACACGCAGGCGGAGCTGCGGGCAACAGCTAGTGTTTAATAATTTTATTATCGCGAGCTTATTTGAAATAGGTGGGAAATTGAGACACAAATCACAAATAGTGTTTTTAATATTTAACGACGATACGAATAATCCTGTGCTCGCGAGGTCCATTTCTGTGGTTAACCATTTGTAGTATAAGTGCACTTTATTCCGAAAAGAATAGGGACAAGCATTCTACGCCCAGATTTTTGAGAGTAACATTATTGATGCCCATAAATGAGAAGCTTATTGCCGTTGAGTACATTTATGTTTGACTTGCTGTTTTTTTAACAATAACTACCTAGCTATTACATTTTTCTCTCTTGTTAAGGAAATATTCTGCCTAACATATTTACTTGTCACATTCACAACGACTGCTTAAGGTTACACACTCAACTCGGGCTGTTATGATATATGTATGTCCTCTGTATATCTTCTTCTCCCCACACTCGGCTCCTTCAAAGGATTGTTTCATTGACATCTGCTTATTGAATCTGTCTCTTTATTTTCAACTGCTTCGTTGTCTGGTTTGTTAAGAAAATGAAACATTACAGTAATGGTATTGCTCTTTAAGATGTTGCTGACATTATTATAATCATAGCCTGTTTTGTGTATTGCGTTGCGTTAGGTACTTTATTAATTACAATTCCGTTTTATGATACGCTCTCGTCTGTTAAAAATATTTAAATACTAGCTGTTGCCCGCAGCTCGGCCTGCGTGTTACTTTAGATCTACATAACTTTTTTATTTATGAAGCGATTGAAAACCAAACCGCAAGTTCAAATCAAAAAATCAAATCATTTCTGAGATTAGCGTGTTCAAACATTCAGACAAACAGACAAAAGTTCTAAAAACCATTAATAGTGAACTCCACTGCGGGTGACGTAACCTGTTCTGAAGAGCTCTTCAATCTGATCCCACCCTCTTCCTTCCGATCCCGAACAACGCGTGCCGGGCAGAGATGCCACTCCCACACAGTGGATAGCATGTTCGCGAGAACCGAACGTTTTAACCGTTCGTTTTTCTGCCGAACGATAGTGGCCTGGAACGCCCTGCCTGTGCACGTGTTTCCTCCCACATATAACCCTGGGTTCTTTAAGCGGAGCGTGAAGAGGCACATCAGTAGGTCGTCAAGTTGAGGGCCACTCTCTATCGTATGTGCTGTGAGAGTGGCCCACAATCGCTAGACGTCGTCACGACTTACCACCAGGCGGGCGGCATCAATTTGGCGAACCGAATATAAAAAATTAAAAAAAACCTACGACAAACTTATTATTTGCGGTTGGTACAGTACTCGGGTCAAGGGATCGAACCGCAAAATTAAGTTTGTTTTTTATTGTATATACTTTTCCGGGATAAAAAGTACCCAGTGTGGTGCCCAGGATTTTAAAGAATAATTATACCAAGTTTCATCGTAATCGAACCAGTAGTTTTTGCGTGATGCCTGAACAGACAGACAGACAGACAGACAGACAAAAATTTTTTTAATCACATTTTTGGGTTCGGTGTCAGTCTAGTAACACCCCCTGCTATTTATTTTTTTGATATCTTCAATGTACAGAATTATCACTTCTACAGATTTATTATAAGTATAGATAAAGCACACATACTGAATATGTCATTGGCAGAACTCGAACCCCCAGGCTTCCATATTCCTTACCTGGTAGGACCCCATCAGAGTTAACTTCATCAGTTAGATCAGGTATTATTCTAGGTTCTCTTCTTCCTTGTCTTTCCTCTCTTATCTTTCATTTTCTCGTGGTTTTACCGACACGTATTAGTAGCTACCTACTTTCATATGTATTTAGCACTGACTAATTAAGAATTATATGATTATAATAGAACCATTATCTGTCTAATACTTGAAAGACGTCGAAAACAGTTTTTGTTGGGAATAAATATTTTTGAATCAATTTATTATTGGATAGAATCAGGCGTTACCTGGCGAAAGTCTTTTCTCAAGACTGTCTCAGAGAGAACAGCACTGTTCTCTCTGAGACAGTCTTGAGAATGCCTCGTTCAGAGGTGAAACATATGTCGACGTTTTAATGTCTTCTATTTTTAGCGAAAATAATGCTATTATTTTTAAAAAAGTTTTAACATCATACTTACCATTGCTTTTTCAATTTATTATTATTTCTGTCGTACACAAATGACATACTTTTCCTGTTTAAAATTCTTGTTTCCATAAAAACAAATCAACTCAATATTAATAAGTAATTCAATTCCCCTCGTTTATATTTCACGCTACTTCTTTAAAGTATAATTATATCAATAGCGACTGTTTTATGAGTTACCCTTAAAATTCCTTATTTAATTTGACGCGGTAGACAGAGGCGTTATATTATATGCTACTAGCGGACGCCCGCGGCTTCACCCGCTTGATAAATTATATACACAAAAACCTTCCTCGAGAACCACTCTATCCATTGGTGAAAACGGCATCAAAATCCGTTGCGTAGTTTTAAAGATCTAAGTATACATACGGAAGGGAGCGACTTTGTTTTATAATACGTAGTGACACTTTTAGTTTCTTATTTGTCGTTTGTCTTACGTAGTAGGGGATGAAGGTACGGGCAAACTCATCCTTCATATGCGACATACACCACGCTTTATGACATCTGAACAGGATCTGGTCTATACAATTTTGTATGGTAACGAACACACTGTATTACGCGTCACCGCGCCAGATTCGCGTGTTCCCATGCTATCCCACGCTTACGACGCTGTCACACACGTTTAAAGTGTCATAGCGCGTAGATAACGGCAACGTCAGACGTCGTAAGACGTAGGACCAGTGTGTTTTAAGCTTTATTGCCGAGTGTGGAAACTACGTGAATGCTTGCCAGAGTTTTGTACGTCTCACAGCAGCTGTAACGCTTGAAGTCGTTACTGCTTTGGCCTCCAGAGTTTTTGGTAATATAACCCAAGAATCAGAAATGTCTCTTTCTGATTCCTTTATTTTGTTTCTGTTTCATATTTATTAAAGTGAAAATTTTAACAAAAGTCCCATCCCAGTGTGGCTAAAGACATTGTAGTCCACCTAACAAAGGAGTGTAGCGTGCGTTAGCTGGCACCTAAGCAATTTCTTCAGAAAGTTGTTCAGGGTGCTTAGGGAGTAAACATACTAAAAGTCCCCGCGTCTAGGGGGGGAGCCGGAGGGGAGGGAGGGGTTTAAAGTTCCCATTTTTAGGTTTTTCACTAATAACTTCAAAACGGTGAGTTGTAGAGAAAAAGTATCTTCTGTGCAATGAAAGCTAATAAAATTACCTACAACTTCTGTCCTACAACAATAATAACATAAGCCCGAAGGTATGAGTGAAAATAGGAGTTTTGGCCAGTGAGATCACGTTTTCTACGACAGTGGGCATCGGAGATAAGGAAAGAAATTTAACGACCCGCTTCCACTCGCGTTACCCGCTTTTGATCGAAAACGCGATCTCAAACTGTTACCGCCTTCATCGCTTGGAGGTACTCCCAGCTTATGTTATCTATAAAGCACGGTAAAACACCTAGATTATAGTTTATCGTTCCGGCTTAACGGATGAAGACTTAAATTGTATAAAGTACATAGTTAAAAGTTTCTATAATTCAACGGCTGAACCGATTTCGATGAAATTTGGTAGGTAGATAGATTAGAACCTGGATTAACCTAAAAATAGGAACTTTAAACCCCCTCCCACCCCTCCGGCTCCCCCCCTAGATGCGGGGACTTTTTGTATGTTTACTCCCTATGCACCCTGAACAACTTTCTGAAGGAATCGCTTAGGTGCCAGCTAACGCACGCTACACCTCCCTTTCAGTCATTCGTTGAGTGGACTATTGATAAAGAATCAAAGAATCAATTTCGTTTATTCAGTTTAGGCACATAAAGATCACATGGATGTCAATATTTTACAATTTTATGTCAAGCAATATAAAAATACTAAATTAAGTAGGTACAGTCGGCCTCAAAAGTCGCTGAGCACATTCAAACTTCCAAAACATCTGAACACTAAAAATGTTATAAGTCAGTGACGCAACAAGAGAACAAAATAAACTCAACATACAAAAGGTCCATAAAAAGCTGAGCACTAGTATTCCAAAAGTAGCTGAACACTTGTATTCCAAAAGTAGCTGAACATCATTAACATCATAAGTAGATTAACAAATCATATTTTCAATGTTGTTGCCTGTTAATCTAATTTTGGTTTTCTTGATGTAACACGAATTTTGGTCTTTTGACATGTAGCATAATTTGAGAAAAGTTTTAAAGCTAAAATTAATCTCCATTGGTGCAGTGCTCCCTATGCCTAGGTTATGGGTACAGCAGGAAGTACTGTAAGAGTACCGAGCCCACGTGCAGCCACTGCAGTGGCCTTCATATGAAGACCAAGTGCCCGGAGCTGCAGGTGGGAACACAGACTTCCTGTTTTAACTGCCGTCGGGACACACTGGGGCACACACGGGCTGAGCGACACACGGCACAGTGCGATGTATAACACATACTCAGTAAGAATGAGATGGGACGAAATAGCACGGACAACCACTCACTACTACTAAGGGCATCTCGGGCATTGCTACCCCATACAGAATCGTGCAGGCAAACCTAATGAAGAAACAGGTGGCAACCCAAGACTTCCTACTCGAGGCCTCCAGGCGTAAGGCATCCATAGCACTCATACAGGAGCCTTACGTGGGCAATGGGAAGAGGATGCGGGGATAACAGGGCGTCAGGGTATTCCAGAACACTGGACAAGGAGATGGGACTGCAGAGGCGGCCTCGTATACTCGTCGTATACTCGTTGCTAATCCATCGTCCTCAGGCCCCGATCATGGAGTTCGATGGTCCTGGGCGTAGTCACGTTTGCGGCGCCCTCGCCGCACACTTCGGAACTCAGCGGGGAGGGTACGCTCCTTCACCCTACCGGCCGCCTCCTTCAAGAGCATTACGTGCTAGCTGAAGGAAACGGCCGCATTCCACTGACTCTCGCTAGAGACCATGGCTCGTAACATGGTCTCCAGCGAGAGCGTATCTACGCCCAGGCCCACAACGTGGTCCCGGCGCTGACTCGCACATGCTGAGCATTCCACCAACGTGTGGAATGCCGTGTCTACGCCGGAAGTCTCGCAGTGTTGACACGCGGGTCTGACCTCACGATGCATGCGAAACAGATACTCACCGAAGTTTCCGTGCCCGGTGATGATCTGTGTCACACGATACGTGAGGCCACCGTGCTGCCTCTGCAGCCACTCCTCCATGATCGGTCTTACCGCCGCGATGGTGGTGGTTCCCCACTTTGGTTGCTAAAGTCGCACCTTCCATGTCTCCATGAGATCCTGGCGGAGTTGGGACCGCTGAGCCTCGATTTCTCGAGACGCAGGCCAGTGGTCCCATTCCAGCGCCTCCTTGTGCCATTGGAACAATGACGCAAGGGCTCTCGCTTCCAGGTCCCATAGAGGGGTCGCGGCTAGGAGACATGCAGCCTCTAGGGAGATCGTGCCCTCTTATAGTTCTGACGGCCAAGGTCCTCAACGATCTGTATAAAACAGCAGCGTTGTTGCCCGTCAGTCTCGGCGCCCGTACGGGAGCCCCGTACACGGCCATACTCCACACGATCTCCAGGTACAGTCTCCTGCAGGATGCGTTGGGTCCCTTTAAGTTGGGCATCAGTCGCGAAAGCGCGGCTGTCGCCCCCGTTACTTTGGGGACCAAACTTCGGAAGTGTGGTCCGAAGTTCCACCGGCTATCGAGTACGAGCCCCAGATACTTCATTGTGGGCACGATGCCGATGCTATCGGTCACTACATTTACGCTGGATCCTGGAGGGGGCCCGCGCCGAGGTCCGTGAAAACACAGAGCCTTGGACTTATTCAGTGCCACGTCCAGTCCCAGCCGCCGTATCCGACCCACGACTTCAGCAACCCCAGTCGTGAACTTGAGTGTTGCCTCCTGGTGCGTTGCTCCCCGCGCCGTGACAAGGGTATCGTCGGCGTAGCAAGTTACGCTGACGCCCTCTGGCAATAAACTGTAACATAGCAGCGTGTGAAGGGGGAGGGGCGGGGGAATGATTGATGTTGTATTACCAGGATATAGCCCCCAGACCAACTCATAGAACCTAGATGTATAGGGGAACATAGAAACGAATAGAACATTTTTGGGAAGTGGGATGGGAATTGGGATTCTTTTTATGGAAAGATATGGAGTTTTATTACTTGGCGGTGTTCAAGGGGGGTCCGAAAATGAAGTCAAAATTGACCCAGGATGCTTAGTTTCCGAGATATCGGGTACTGGGAATCTTGGGTATTTTTGTGGGATGGGTATTCCCAAGATTTTCTTTTTGCAGGCAAATAGAATACGTCTCTGCTGGGTGCAGGGAACAAAAATTTGCTCAGAATTGAGCTGGGAAGCTCCGTTACCGGGATATAGGGGCTTCAAGTTTTGTGGAATGTGGGATGATAATTGGGAAGAATTTTTTTGCGGGATGATGGCGTTCAAATATTTACATAGGCCGGAAAAATTAGGCCAAAATTTTTCTGGGATGCTTAGTTTCCGAGATTTGGGGTACTGGGAATCTTGGGAATTTTTGCGGGATGAGAATTCCTGGGATATTTTTTGCAGGCGAATGGAACTTGTGATGGGAGGAGATGCAGGGGGAACAAAAATTTGCCCAGAATTTAGGTGGAAAGCTCAGGTACCGGGATATAGAGGCTGGTAAGTTGGTAATGTCGGGAGTAACTAAATCCAATTTAACCTAATGATGATTGTACTCTTAAGTCATTCGTTTTGATGCCTTTTGGCGCCATCCTGGCGCGTTGCTTGTGAGTTTAGCAGGCTACCAATTTTTTTACCAATTACAGTTGCAACGTAGTAGTATAGCAGTAGCATGGCGTTTTACGTTCATTACGTGACTTCATACTTACACTCATAAAGTGAGTAATTCTTTTGCGGGGAACTTTATTCGAATGTACAATACATTGCCAACCGGAATAGCAAATTTATCTGTCAATAAATTTAAAAAACTAATAAAAAGTAAATTATGCCATAAAGCTTATTATAGTATTAATGATTTCTTAGATGACAAGGCCGCCTGGTTGTAACACGAATTGCTCCTTTCTAAATAACTCTGTATTAGATTTAAGATGAAATATTTTGAAAAAAGCCGAACTGAGTTTCTTGAGGGCTCTTCTCAGTCTCGTTGCTTTTTGGAACCCTCGGTAGAGTCACACTAACTTTTGACGAATCTAAATAATTTGCTAAAAATTTCAAAGACAATAAACGTTATTTTATTTTATTTTACTTTAGGCCCCAGGAAGTCTGTGTTCCCACCTGCAGCTCGGGGCACTTGGCCTTCATATGAAGGCTGCCGCAGTGGCTGCACGCGGGCTCGGTACTCTTGCAGTACTTCCTGCTGTGCCCATAACCTAGGCATAGGGAGCACTGCATCAATGGAGATTAATATTACCTTTAAAAATTTTCTCAAATTATCCTACATGTCAAAAGACCAAAATTCGTGTTACATCAAGAACACCAAAATTAGATTAGCTACTTTTGGAATGCTAGTGTTCAGCTACTTTTGGAATACTAGTGCTCAGCTTTTTATGGACCTTTTGTATGTTGAGTTTATTTTGTTCTCTTGTTGCGTCACTGACTTATGACATTTTTAGTGTTCAGATGTTTTGGAAGTTTGAATGTGTTCAGCGACTTTTGAGGCCGACTGTACATAAATAACCATTTGAAAAAGATTCTTTTGCTGGTTCGGTAAGTTGGCTCTCCTGAGAAGATACCAGCAATAAAGGGCACATTACCGGGCATCACTGGAAATACTCGTATCTTCTGGTGCATACCAGAAACGCCCGGCAATGTACGTCATAAGAACGGCCGCGCTTGGGCGGACTTAAAAAAAAACAAATTTAACATTGAACAATAAAAAGCAAAGTATTTGAGTATTGTTTTACTTTCCCTTTATGCATTAGGTCCAAAGTTTTTATTATATTTCAGCAGCAATGTTTTCTTTGTGTTATTATTCTGTATCGTCACAACCATTTAGGCTAATAAAAATACACGTCAAAAACACAACAACCGACTTCAAGTGACCGAAATGGGACCAAATAATTGTCGGAATGGGACCAAATTGAAATGGGACCACTTCGAAATTACTTAATAGCTTTCATTTAAAAAAAATCAAAATCGGTGCACCCAGTCCAGAGATATGAGATAACAAACATAAAAAAAACATGCAGTCGAATTGAGAACCTGCTCCTTTTTTGGAAGTCGGTTGAAAATACTTTTTTTCGTTTATATTTCGGATATATACATATATTTATTTTTCGCAATACTCATTGTAAGTGCATCTACTTCTACGTACCTATCTACACATCCCATTAACAATAATTCTCAATATAATCCACAAATCTATTTATAAAAATGCAGTAGGAGTATAAATTTAGTAATTCATAGTTTCATTTCATTGTGATTCTGTGTAGGTAAAAGATTTTCATGATTGGCAATATCCTTCTGGTACACCTGGCTTATGGGTACTACTTTACTCCTTTATAAAAGTGGCATTCGGATGTTTGCGGCATGCGACACGGCAATGCTACTGTCGCCTGTCCAATTGCCACTTTAAACAGACTTGGTTAGAGTTATAATAGTGAGTCTAGACAGGTGTGGCAGTGCGTGGTAGCTATGCTATATCTACAGCCGCGCTCTAATGCCGTGCCTCTGTCTGGACACATCATTACTTCTTATGGTACATAATATTTACAGAGCGTACACGAACGTAGTGACAACACTTTCATATTTGTTACAGTGCCTCCCCATCAACTGATCCTGTACGACAAATCCGGTCGGGATGTGTCGGGTGTCGTGGGCCCTTTGGAGGAGGGAAATGAACTGGTTCTTGTTTGTGAGGTCAGAGGAGGTAAGACATTACGACGTAGGCCGGATTCGACAAGACTCAAAGTTACACTGGTGTTAAACTATCACGGTAATAATTGTATTCCGACTAAAATCTGCGAAATGTTATTTCTATTATTCATGTCATAATAATTTAATTTTGTTGGATAATACAGTGAAACATATTTTGGGTGCAAAGGGGCTCTACCAACATCTTTAGGGCCCCAGCGACCTCACCTGCTAGTGGCGCACCTGCTGATAAACGGACGAGGCTCGTTAATTTACGGTATCTATGGAGTGGCTTCGGCCCCTACGTGGGTACCAGGTGGTACAACAGTGTTGGTCCGGGGGGGTACCACCGTGCAGCTGTGCTAAATCCCCCCAAGTAACCCAGCCCAGGCTGGGTTGCGTTAGGGGTTCAGCAGCTGCACCGCCGGGCCCGGGGCGATGTATGGTGCAGCAGGCATGGGACCAGTGGGGGCGAAACGGAGTCTAGTGTGGGTGGCGTGGGTCGATTCGCCGGCCAGGGAGACCCTTAGCAACGGCGTTGCCGCGGCCGCCCGCAACACAGTCACGGGGCCCGCCTGGGGCCAACCACCCCAGGAGGCTGCCCCACATGTTGCGCATAATCCTGATGTGGGATCGCCGCTCCGGGTGGTAACCAGTGTGGGGTAGCGGTGGCCTTGCATCAGGGGGGTTTGGGAGCCCTTCCGTCCAGCGAGTCGGCTCCGACCTAACCACACTAGACAAAGCTAGCCCCTGCGCTTTGTCACTTACTGCTGCACCAAATGTCGCCCTGTCTTCACGCTTCTTCTTCTTCAAAATCTACAATGGCAGTGCAACAAAAAAGAAATAAACGTTACACAGCGGCCCTAGGAAACCCCTCAACTTCACATTTCGAGGTGGAGTTCACTAACGTCCGTGGACTCCATGCAAACCTCGATGCCGTCCACCACCACCTTGAGACGGCACGGCCCGCTGTGATGTTCCTCACGGAGACACAAATACGCCGCCCTGACGACACGTGTTACCTGTGTTACTCCGGCTATATCATCGAGGAACAATTTCGAGACAAAGCCGGGGTGTGCGTGTTCGTTAGGGCGGATGTTTGCTGCCGCCGGTTGCGCTGCCTAGAGAACCCCTCCAATTCCGTCCTTTGGCTGCACGTAGACTATGGCTCTATGAGCCAGATCTACGTGTGCGTCTACCAATCCCACACAGGGGATTCTGAGACAACAAAGCTCTTCCAGTACCTCAGCGAGACGGCTGATGAAGCGCAGGTGCGGTTCCCGAACGCTGACCTAGTATTTCTGGGGGACTTCAATGGCCATCACATTGAATGGCTGGGGTCCCTCAAGACTGATCATGCGGGTAGAGCCGCCCATGCGTTCGCTCTCTCCCACGGTCTGACCCAGATGGTATGCGGGATCACACGGATACCAGACAGGTCAGATCACGTGCCCGCTCTGCTGGATCTACTGCTGACGAGTCGCCCAGCCCAGTACAGTGTTTCGGTAGGAGCCCCACTGGGTAGTTTCGACCACTGTGTTTTTCACGCTGGCATGAAGGTGTCACCTCCTGCACGTCCTGTACAAACGTCACGACGACTATGGCACTACTCGTCAGCGGATTGGGACGGTCTACGCGATTATTATGCGTCCGTCCCCTGGAGCCAGCGCTGCTTTGTAGGAAAGGCTCCTTCGTATAGTGCTTCTGCTATTGCTGGCGAGATCAGTTTAGGGATGGATTATTACATCCCTTTCACTGATGTCGCCAGTATTCGCAGAGCCCGTCCCTGGTTCGGGCGAGATTGTGCCAAAGCTGTTCGACAAAAACAGTCGGCATATCGCGCCTGGATCAGGGCCTGGGCTGTGCGCGACCCAAACGTGGGCCACCTCAAAGCAGCGTACAACCGGGCTACAAAATTGAGTAAGAGGGCCTTTAAGAGAGCGGATGCCCAGCGCGTCGCGCGGCTTGGTCAGGAGCTCACTTCCCATCCCACGGGCAGCCGTGGATTCTAGTAACTGGCCAAAGCCGTGCAATCTAACTTTTGTCAGCACTCGCTGCCACCGCTGCGTTACCCAGATGGAACACTGGCTCACAAAGCCCAAGAGAAAGCGGATATGCTCGCAGACCTTTTTGCGGCTAATTTCCGGGTCGACGACCGTGGCCTGCAGCCCCCGCCATCGCCAACTGTGGCCACACAATGCCTGATATTGTTATCAGGCAATGTGATGTACGGGCAGTGCTGCGGTCACTCGACACGCGGAAAGCCAGTGGCCCTGACGGCATTCCGGCGGTGGTGCTACGAAAATGTGCAGCTGAGTTGTCTCCAGTATTAACGCGTCTGTACCGCCTGTCATACTCTTCAGGGCTCGTGCCGAAGGTCTGGAAGGAGGCGAACGTACAACCGATCCCCAAGAAAGGGGATCGATCCGATCCAGGCAACTATCGACCCATAGCTGTCACCTCAGTCATTTGCAAGGTGCTTGAGCTCCTTATAAATAAGCAGCTCACGCAATTCCTAGAGGATCACTCGCTAATCAATGATCGACAATACGGCTTCAGGCCAAAGCGATCAACGGGTGATCTTCTGGCATTCGTAACGCATGTCTGGGGTGGGGCTATGGAAAGGCACGGCGAGTCCTTGGCTATTAGCCTGGACATCGCCAAAGCCTTCGATAGGGTCTGGCATGCTTCGCTCCTTTCCAAGCTTCCGGCATATGGTCTACCTCCTCAACTGTGCAGCTGGATTGGCAGCTTTTTAAACGAGCGCCGAGTGCGGGTCCTCTGCGATGGCCAGGCTTCTCGCTTCTTGCTAGTGAATGCCGGGGTACCGCAGGGGCCCGTACTATCACCAACTCTCTTTCTTCTGCATATCAATGATATGCTATCCCTCGGGAACATTCATTGCTATGCAGATGACAGCACACTGCACGGGAGTTACTCGGTTCGTCCGACGGCGGGGCGATCTGAGATTGAGGATGAGAGACGACGACTCGTGGCTGATCTCGACCGTAACCTCGACAGTATCTCTCAATGGGGTACCGAGAACCTGGTCGAGTTCAATGCCCGCAAAACACAGGCGTGTGCATTTACTGCGAAGAAATCCCCTTTCCTTCCTCTACCCTCTCTTCAGAATGCATTATTACCAATGAAGGACAACCTTGATATCCTTGGCATAGACGTTCGTCGAGAGCTCAATAATAAAAACTACATCGAAAGATGTATAGGGCTAGCTTCTCGGAAACTAGGAATACTGAATAAGCTAAAGAGATTCTTTACACCGGACCAGAGGTGTCTGCTGTACAAGACGCAGATTAGACCCTGCGTCGAATACTGCTCTCACCTCTGGGACGGCTCCGCGAAGTATCTGCTGGACGCTCTCGACGCTATGCAGCGACGGGCTATCTGTATTATAGATTGTCCGGAGGTAACGGGAAGCCTTGAGTCGCTAGTTCAGCGCGGAACAATAGCTTCCTTGGCCGCATTCTACCGTATTTACCACGGCGAGTGTTCTGAAGAGCTCTTCAATCTGATCCCACCCTCTTCCTTCCGATCCCGAACGACTCGTGCCGGGCAGAGATGCCACCCCCACACAGTGGATAGCATGTTCGCGAGAACCGAACGTTTTAAACGTTTGTTTCTCTGCCGAACGATAGTGGCCTGGAACGCCCTGCCTGTGCACGTGTTTCCTCCCACATATAATCTTGGGTTCTTTAAGCGGAGCGTGAAGAGGCACATCAGTAGGTCGTCAAGTTGAGGGCCACTCTCAATAGTAATGTGTGCTGTGAGAGTGGCCCACACTCGCTAGACGTCGTCACGACTTACCACCAGACGGGCGGCGTCAATTTGGCGAACCAAATATAAAAAAAATATATATATATAAAATGTTGACATTGACAATACAATTGTCACTTTATTAACCAACAAAATTAAATTATCATGACATTTCAAGTAGAGTTAGTACAAATAATATCCCACATTATTCTAGTCGGAGTAAAATTAGCACCTGATAGTTTAACACCAGTGTAACTTCGAGTTTGGTCGAATCCAGCCTTATAAGGCTGGTATAAGGTAAATGTCACTTAGGTACTATAGTACCTAAGTGACATTTATTATTCATAAATTATTTCGGAGTCTCAGAACAGAGAGTTTCAGAACTATTTCGGAGTTTTTGTGATCTTCTGTAATAGCAACTTAGTGGTAAAGATATTCGGGTATTCACGGGATTACGCGTAGTTTATGTTAGTATAATTAAAAAAAAAACGACAGAAAGAATAATATTATATTTAATAATTTTTATTATTTACTATCTAAGTGTTAGTTTTATCTAGTTAAGTATAAAATCCTTACTTTGTTAGCATATAGGCACGGACAAACTCATCCTTCACATGTGACGTACACCACGCATTACATCTGAACAGGATCTGGCCAATAGAATTTTGTATGTTAACGAACACACTGGTCATTCACCACGCTGTTTTACTTGTCACCGCGCCAGATTCGCGTGTTCCCATGCTATCCCACGCGTACGACGCTGTCACACACGTTTAAAGTGTCATAGCGCGTAGAAAATGTAAACGTCAGACGTCTTAAGACGTAGGACCAGTGTGTCGCTGTCCCACGTCGTATGTAAAGGACCAGTCTGTTTTAAGCTTTAAAGTTATTATTATTGTACATTAGATTTATGTCAAACTTGTGTTATTCTGATGTTCAATTGAAGAAACATTTATGGTAAATGCTAATCGATTGATCAAACTATAACTAAACTATACCAAAAATAAACAAATTAATAATAGGTATCAAGTGTCTATTAATTTTAATGGACAAATTTAATAAAGAAAAATTGGGCCAGAGTCGAGGCCTTAATGCCTTTGTAATTATGGTGTAGGTCGGTAAGATTCTTGTAAATTGATAATTATGGCATTTATACGTTTACTAAATTATTAGTTAGTGAAGTTTCCATCATCATCATCATCATCATCATCATCTCAGCCCATTTTGACGCCCACTGCTGGCCCTTCCCCAAAATGATTCCTTCTCATATTTCTCATTTTTCACCGAGCCTTTTCCCAACTCTGTTGGGGTCGGCTATCCAGTCTAACTGCGATTCGGCTGAACTGATATTTTCCGTGAAGCGATTGCCATCTGACCTCCACAACCCATGGGCGACATCGAAGTTCTGTAGTTAGACCGGTTGGATTTTTGATTAAGGGCTCCAACTACCCCTAACGACTGCCATAAATGTTCGTATGACAACCGGGACCGACGGCTTAACGTGCTTTCCGAGGCACGGTCTCAATGTCTTAAGAAATGGTCACCCATCCTAAGACCGGCCTGACTAGATGTTGCTTAACCTTTGCAATGTGTTAACATTGTCGGTTACCACTAGATCACGAGCCCCTCTCCTTCTCATATTTCTATAAACATTATTATATATTTGCACCTGTCTTTCCTCTCGGGCATATGGCCCTGATAATAATTATGTAGGTACCTATTTACGTAGATGATATTTAAAATTTTATCAGTACGAATATGATTAGTACCTGTGTAAAATGTTTATTTCATTGACTTAAATAACCATACTATAAATAAATTATATAAGTGATCCTTCAGTGTGAACGGTAATCCTTCTAAAATGAAGGAGGAAACAATATGTTTAGGTGGAACTGTGTGAGCAACGACTCATACAACGACCTGTTAACAAGTCACTACAATATTAGTCAAGAAATAAGCATAAGTTCATACCCTAAATAGGAGATGAGAAATTAAAGCGATTACTTTGATATATCGCTCTTAAACTTACCGATAAGTCACCCTGTGAGAGATCGGCTCCAAGTGGCACCCTCTGTAAAGTTATCCATCGCCTCGAGATACGCCGAGAGGGGGAATAAGGAGGTCGGGTGGGGAAAAGCGTCGAAACGTTTTGCAAACTTTATTATTAATTATCTTTGTACCAATCTATTGGTTTTATTATATTCCGTTTAATAATTAGTACTCAAATTGATTAATATACGTAAAGTAATTAAGTTAGTATTTACTGGTTTTATATTTACAATGTTCATTCGTCCATATTTAGTCTTAAGGAAATATGTTGTAAATTGTATGGTAGAAAAAGAGTGGCTGTGAGTTTTATTGCCAGGTTCTTTCTCACAGGCTCAACCTATTACTTTGCGAATCTGGCAGTAAATTTAAATATAGAAGCAATTATATTTTTATTTTTGTAACTTGCTGACGTTCATAAGCGACATGTAATGACCTAAGTGAATAAATTGAATTGATTGATTGATTGATTGAAACCTTAAAAGAAAATATGTCCTCGAGTTCATAAAAAAAGAAAGAAATATGTTGAATTCACAGACGCAGACAGGAAAAAGTAGAAGTAGATATATGGACAGGGAAATCGTCTGTGTATCTGGGTCTCCTCTCAGCTTATGCTGACGTAGGCAGACCCACCATTGCCAGCGCTGGTTTTTAGAGGAAGCCAGCGACACTGATATCAGAAGAGGCCAGTGACACTGAAAAATATATCATCTACTGAACGTTATAGAGACCAAAATGTTGTTCTAATGAGTTAACCCTTCGTACAAACTTCGTACCGCCATTTTTATTCGTTAATATTTTCAAAACTTCTTACAGACGTGTTTTACTGTTTATACCAGATATGATATCTCACAAGCTTTGTATTCTTCACATAGGAACTCAATTTTAAAAAAGAAGTTTGATTATGGTGCTCCTCTGTCTGTCAGGGTTATTATGACGTTCGGAAGTTTTAGGCGCAGGTATATAGGCACATTTCAGCCATTTACTGTCTTTATCTGCATAGATTTTTGTCTCTACTAGTCAATACTCCAAACGCTAGTTATATACCAACATGATTGTCCCTTTGGATGATAGACTTAAATATATATTAGTGTCTGCCTTTTACTTTACGTTCAGAGACTCTGGAACCTTGTCACTTCATTTTTTTGAGAATGATTGATCACGGCATGGTTTAGAAAGATGTACGAAATGTTGTATGTGACACAGATAACATGAGAAAAACGATGTGTCATTCTCAGTATAGGTACATCAAAAACATCAGATATTTTAAAATATTCTGACAAGCAAGAGCCTTAATAATCTTTTCTTGATTAAAAGCATAATTGAATTCTAAATATGTATGTGGGATTAATTAAATGTTGAAGTCCCGTACACTTCATTGCGTAGGTTATTAAAATTAAATTAACTCAGTAATAGGGTTCCCGCTTTACCCTTTGGGTACGGAACCAATGATACGGAATCCGGTACGTATTTAATGATTTTTTGTATAAATATTTTATTTTTTACCCTTTCCACATTTTTCTAGTGACATCTAGTGGCAGAACAAAATTGGTCGTGCCATTGCAGCTTGCCACGAGAACCTATTTGTAATATAATTTAGAATAAGGAACCTGCTTATATAAATTGCATGTAATCCTTAACAAAGCTTAAAGTCTCAAGATGGGATTAGACAAGGCTCCGGGGATTTCTTGCTTGTATTTCGGTGATAATAGGGTGGTTGAACTATATCACCAATAGATTATGCAGAATGGCATTTAGATATACCTATTCAAACGAAATAACTACAATTGTTTTTTACACGCCTCGAACAGAATCCACGATTATGTGAGGAAAAGAACACATGAATGGTGCACGTGTTTCTTTCCTTCCACAACAAATTAGGAATTTCCGGATAAAGGCATTATTCATAAATTTAAAGATTTTTGGAACTACCAATGACTACGAATACAAATTAAAACCAGCACGTGGTTACATTGAATAGAATGGCTATGGTATCCAAAAATCAAAATTTTATTCTGTTTTCGTCTTTAACTGATATTTTCATCTTAATATGCCTGTAGTGAAGTACAAAGTTAGTAGGAATAAGTAAGTTAGTTGTAACATTTGATCAATAGGAGGGGCCGAGCTCGACCACGATAACGTAATTACCGTCAAAGCCTCACCCAACGAGCGACCTGCGCCACCCACACATTGTTTCTTGTCCATAATCTATTGGGTTATTTTGTGTATTATGATTTTCCATTAGAGTGGGAAATTTGAGGTCCACCGAAATAGGATGCATTACCGAGAGGTCTATGGTTTCGTCATGGATTTATAAAATGACTTTCTCGTAAAGCTTATGTTGTTAGTTATACTTACGTGTTATTGTCTGTTTTTATTATTTTGCTTTGAATTTGCTTATTTTTTAACTCTATTTTTACAAGACATAACGGATAATGTTGTTTGTAAAATACACGTCAAAATTTGACACAGCAATTGACTTCAAACTACCGAAATGGGATCAAATAGTTGTCGGACCAAATTGAAATGAACACCACTTGGAAAGTAGTAGCTTATAATTTAAAAAAATATCAAAATCGGTTCACCCAGTCTGAAGATATGAGGTAACAAACATAAAAAACAAAACATACAGTCAAATTAAAAACCTCCTCCTTTTTTGGAAGTTGGTTGAAGATAGAGTTAAGGTGGGGTAGAGATTTATTTTTTGGAGTAGAAGTTGCACAGTAAAGTCCAGTGTTACTCATATCCGTACTGTTGCCGGTAAAATATCACTTTTCCCACATCTTTGCTATCATATAGTTTCAAGCTCACGAGCGTGCTACGAAATACATACTTTATTATTTTGCAGTTTTCTAGTGCATAGAACGATGCTCTCTACTCACTACTGGTTATTGGAGAAGTACTTTCATTCAAGCAGCGCTATACTTTATTCACAAGGAGTAGAAACTAATAGAATTGCATTTACAATATTCCTGATATTTGTTAAATATGTAACTAGTGGGAGAATGTTATGAGAAATACTCCTGCAATTTGAAAAATACTTTATACTGCTCTAAGACCGTGACAGTGGCGGTACTGTCATACTTGTAGGCCTATAGTGGCATGATTCACCTTTATATTATACCTTCAATTCATACACATTTACAACTACTTGTATACCTTGAACAAACCGAATTTGAACCTTTTAAAAAGTTTATATCACCATATTTATATCGCGTTAGTGAATTAGTCTCATATTTTATACAAATTGGTTATTTAGGGTACGTTATCATATGGTGTATGTATGTCAATTTTAAACTGATATGGGTTTTTTTACTGTTTGCTGTAACGTCCATTGCGGAGCGTCCCAGATACGCCCTCATATAACCCCAGGGTGCCGGCTACACCTACGCTTAAGGTGCTTAACATGTATTTGTTGTTTGCAGGTCGCCCACCACCAACGGTTACGTGGTTGATAGACAACAAATCTGCTCCCCAGTACATCGGAGAGAAGACCGACACACACGTGGTAGTGAACAAATTAGAACTACCTCACGTGCGGAGGAATCATTTAAACACAACGTTTAAGTGCCGTGCCTCTAACACGAACCTCGTCACTCCACAAGAGAAGACTGTTAGACTAGAAATGAACTGTAAGTTTTATATTCTGTTATACTTATGTTCTAGTGAAGAGAATTAATTTATTGTATATTAAGCTAAGGCGACATTCTGTGAGTCGGTTCTATGGTAAACATGAAATATATTCCTACAGCGCTTTCAAAGCCTCAGATATTAGTTAGTAAGCAGTAGTGTAGCGGTAGTAGTAGTAGTGTAATATTTGGCATCAATAAACAAACTCTTCCACAGTGAAGCCGAATTCAGTAGAGATATTAAACAAGCCAGTAACGCTATCGTCAGAGAGATACATCACACTAACGTGTGCATCCGAAGGCTCAAGACCACCGGCCGTGCTCACGTGGTACAAAGACAACAGAAAATTCAAAAAAGGAAAAGTAGGTATATTTTATAACACCTTGCTTTTTGTAACTATCTTTTTATTTTGTATTTAAAGTTCGTATGTTTTAAACGAAAGCCTTTATTTACAATAAGAATTATACAATATACATAATAAAACAATACAATTCAACTAACTAAGTATGTACAATTACCTATACTAATTATACCTACTAAAATTACATCTATATATAAATGGGGCACACTAAAAGTTTTGCACTTCTAGCTAATCGGAATTATTTGAATTTCAAATGTTATATTTTTTTAAACGTTGCTACCTTCTTAGTAATAAAAAAAAACAATTTTTTATCACACATCAAAGTTCTAAGTATGCAACGAAAATCAAATTAAGTCGAAAAGATTTTAGAGCGATGATTTTTTATGATTTTAAAAGTTCTCTCTCTCCGCAAGACTGTGCCGCTTGTTTTCAAAATGCTTTTGGGAGAGAAGCACCTTGTTTGAGCAACGTGAGGCGATGGTTTGCTGAATTTGAGAGAGATCGAGTTTCTTTACTTGACGAATTTCGTGAAGGGCGGCCTTCAACTGCCGTCAACTAAAATAATGTGGCTACTATTAAGCGGCTAATTGAAGAAAACCCGCGGATTACCTATGAGACAATTCGAGGACTATTGGTGATTGGTATGAGTCAAATCCAGAAAATTTTACACGAAGAATTGAAAGTTCGGAAACTTTGTTGTAGTTGGATCCCTCATGAAGTGACAGCGGAGCAGAAGCGGGCTCGCATGGAATGGTGCTCACAGAAACTACTGAAGTACGACCACGGACATTCTAATGCTGTTTATGACATTGTCACAGGAGACGAAACATGGATATATTGTTTTGAACCCGAAAAAAAAACAGCAATCTTGTGAATGGGTGTTTTAAATGAGAACAAGCTAACAAAAGTGAGGCAGGTGAGAAACGGTAAAAAAATTATCGCGTTTTTTTTTCAGCTACGGGTCCCATCTGTACAATTCCACTTGAAGATCAAACGAGTGTTAATGCCGAGTGGTATTCTACCATTTGTTTACCCAGGGTGTTAGAAAAAGTTCGCGAAAGACGACCCAAAAGCCGCGTTGTCCTACATCATGACAACGCTTCTTCACACACGGTCAACAAAACAAAGTCATTTTTAGCTTCCGAAAAAGTACAACTCGTCACCCATCCTGCGCATAGCCCCGACCTAGCACCCTGTGATTTCTGTATTTTCCCCAAAATCAAAGCTTTGATAAGAGGTTTCACTTTTACCAACTCCGAAGAGGCAGTGATAGCGTTCAATCAGCACGTAGAAAACATGCCTTCAGATCTGTGGTCCTCCTGTTTTAAAAAATGGTTCGATCGCATGAAAAAATGTTTAAAATGTAAAGGAGAGTATTTTGAAAAGCAATAAACATAATATTTTGGTTTTAACATGTTGTTTTTTTAATTTACGCAAAACTTATAGTGTGACCTACGTATTAACATGTAAATGGACAAAGATGTTCTCTAATTATCATTAATTAGATAGGCAAATTGGGTTCCAAAGTGCAACTATATTATAAGATTACAAATAAATAAATCAGTCATGTTACTCTCTAATAGGTAAGATGTTACCATTTTGGGGTTATCCTATTTTACTTATGCATAAGTAAAACAGGATAACCCCAAAATGTACATAATTAGTTTTTGGTCTTAAAATATGACTGTCCCAAAATTTCCGGAATGTACTATTATTATGAGGGCTACGTTTCAGTTTTGTAACAGGTTATGCATAAGTAGTGTTATTTCATTCTAAAAGAATATGAAAAGTTCATATTTCAGTGTTTCTTTTTAGATAATAGAAGCAATGAATGAAACATGGGTGAGCAGTCAGATACAGTTTGTACCTCAACCAGAGGACGACGGCGTTCAATTCAAGTGTCAAGCAGATAACAGTGCGTTGTCTGGACAGAGTTTAGAAGATTCATTCAAATTGGATGTAGTTTGTGAGTATTTTTGAAATTTGTTTTTAATTGTAAGTCAAAAAATTTTTGGTGTTTCCCCTTGCAGAAGAAATGTGTAACGTACAATCCGAAGACCTTCCGGTAAGTACCGGAATGTTCCTAATTTACCCTCGTAGGTACTTTCCCGCGATTCACGGGGTAAATTTAAAACATAAAACATTCGCGGGGTAAAATTAGAACACAAAAGGTACTCACGGCTTCCGTGGTGGACAACACTTCGACAGGCACACACATATGGGAATCAATCTATCCAATATACACAAAATCTTGGCCAAGACAAATGAACATACCAGACAAATCTTACCCGACCAGGCGTGGCATCTGGTGTCCAACAGTATCGGCCCACTTCACAATATTCACAATTTGTTACAAAGTTTATGCTAATTACACTTACAGTTCTCACATACAATATAAATAGGCAACAAATAGCACTTTTACAACAAGAATAATTGACCGAGCGAGCGAAGCGAACGAAGCGTCTCAGTTTTAACTCGAGGACTGGTCGATTTGGCGTTGTTGGTATGTGTGTCAGTTCCGGTCTACAGGCCGCATTTTTCAGCCGATTTTTATGAAATTTGGCATAAGTGTTCTTTGTTGCAAGGCTTGCGCCTTACCACAACACAAAAGTTGCCTTTTGTAGAAGGGATTTTTCGATTGGGGGGAAAATGGGGGAGAAATGGGGGGAAAATGGGGGAGAAATGGGGGGAAAATGCGATTATAACGTGAGGTCTAGGTACTGTTCACAGAACCACTAGTTAATATTATCAATATTTTACATTAATGTCACGTACGACGGGTAGCAAGCAAAAAACATAGTTCAAAAAATATCTACCTTCCAATTTATTAATAAAAACTCAAACAACCAAACTATTTTAAACTACCCTACAATTGGTAAATGTCAAATGTAAATGACAGCGCTAATATTATTATGTTAACAACAAACCCAGCGCGGCAATTCAAATTGATTTCGAACAAAAAGTACTCGTACTTAAAGGGAGGAAGTGTCTAAATACCTTTTTAGGCCTATGGCACAGAATAGGGAATAGTACTTACACACCTATGGTTATAGTGATGCTACCATCTAAGAATAGATATTATAATTGAACAGTTTAAATTTAAGGGTTTTAATTTTGACTGAAATGCAAAAAAAATACTAACTCTGTGTATAAAGTTTACTATTGGGTCGCATGTTTTTATTAGCAATGGTAGTTCTTCATATTTTTCATATCTTATCTATCTATTGTTATAAAAATATATTCTAAGTATTTAAAAGATTGTTTCTAACGATCGAACTTGACTTACATGATAAGAAGAAGTCAAAGTTCCGGCAATCTTGTTACATTTAATGCAAAAATTTGTTCATGTCGTGAGAATAAAATCAGTATGCGACGGCGTTCATATAAGCTAACTTGCCATAAAATGTTCTCAGTACGAATTCAAATATATATTAAATAAAACGCCTACCACATAAGCTCGTATTGTTAAATGAAACCGGTTGAAAACTGTTTGCTTAAATCAACGCTACTCCGTGAAATGTCTGCGATGACAAAATTAACGTAACTTCTTAATTCTTTAAGTCTACTCCTTAACGAATATTACTGCAAATAAGCAATAAAGGAGCTCAGTCTAACCAGTTTGCACATTTTCAACATCGTTGGGCTTAATTACTATTGCCAATTAAGTCTCTGAGCAAACTCCACGTATGACAGACACTCTGTAATCTACAGTCGAGCAATTCTCACCCCAGTAATCCAAAATGCTAAAGTTACTCACAGTATAGCAGTGAAATCACTGATTCGATTGTGTTGAAATTTTGCGTCAAGGTATCTGATTTCCTTGAGGAGAGGCATAGATAACATAATACATACCTACATAGATATAATATCGCCTGCTTTCCCGAAGTTCCAAAGTGCCGAGTTTTGCCGGGTAGACAAATGCTTATATTACGAAGACGTCATCATTAAGTGTCATCAGTAACTTTGTTGATCACTAAGATCATGCTAATGCATGATCATGCTAATGCATGCTCGGGATCTTTTATTTCTTTATCCTAGAAATTGTTGAGCGGAGCGAAACGGAGCTCAATCTTAGGCGACAAGTGTAAATCGTTTGTGTGCCAACTCCTCCGAAACGGCTCGACCGATATTGACCAAATTTGGCATGCTGGTCGACATCATACCCGGAAGTGTATATATCTGAAATCATGAAAATAGAGCTGATCACGGAGGAATAATCACCGAAAATGTCCTGGACATCACCAAAAAACCAGATGATTAAATGGTTGCCATGGAAACACGTTGTCAACAATGAAAATTTTTTTTTTTTTGATTCGATTAATTAATTTAAGTGTTCGATTCTGATTCTGATATGTAATAAAAACATAAAAACTTTTCTCCGCTCAACATTTGCAATTAGCAGCATGCATTGCATACCTAGTTTATACTATGTGATTATGAAAAGGTTCATTTTGTAACCATTTCAATAAAATACTAAAGTTAAACTTTACAAAATTCGAGTCCCGCAAAATGCGTTGTTCCCGCAATCGCGTAATTCCGTATACGAGTATGTACACGCTGCTATTAACTTAATTAAAAGCCATACCTATAATTGAAACATGCGTTACATCCTCTCAGTCACAAGCGCTTAATGTTAAAATATAATCCAAGTTAAGGAGCTTTATGTGATACAATGTTATTAAAACAGACAATCGTATTACGAATTTTAAGATAATGGCTTGGGGTTGTATTTTAGGTACACAAGTATAAAATATTACTTTGAAATCTTACAATTTTGTTGTCATGACTCAGAAAACGGTAGTAGAATATTTTGAGATAATGTTACCTATTAATGTTATTGCTGTTTTAGTACATACATACATTATAATCACGACTATATTCCCAAGGGGATAGACAGAGTTACACTAGTGGTTCTGTGAACCATAGACTTCGAGAGCTTTGTTTAGAAAATTTATTTTTCAATTTCTTTATTATTCTTAATTTTACATCCAATCCAAAAAATATCATTCACATGTTATGTAAGCAAGGAGTATGTAAAGTTTCATGAAAATCGGTTGATAATTACGGCCGCAAACATGATCTGACAGAACCCGTAGATGTAGAGATGTAGAGATGTAGAGGTAGGTACAGACGAAAGAAATTCTCCCCAGTCTGCAAATTGAAACGGAGAGTTAACTACAATTAGTTACAAATCCATATTTTGTAAGTAATCTTGATGGTCCCACGTTAGAGGAAGAAATCCTATTACTATTTGCCGGGTACTGTACAAAATAGTTAATCAATAACCATTCTGTACTCCGAACATACAAGTATAGTATAGTATACCGATGTTACATAGGTAGCTAAGATAGAGATCTTAGCTACCTATGTAACATCGGTATACAGTACAGAGTACAGAGGTACTGGCGGGCTGGATTATTCTAGTAAACTGAGTCTTTGATACGAAAAGATAAATTAGAACTGGTTTATACGCGTATTTCTATTATGATTAGGAATCAACGGTTTCTATTTCGTACGTAACAATCCTACATGATAACATTTATTCCGTCCATTGCCCAAGGCCGCAGCCGCCCTTACGTCTATTGCCGGGTGCCCCAGGTACACACTAACAAACGAAACATCATACTCCGTTTATTCTAGTTACATGTTCTAAACTATTTTAGACCAATTTTGTCGTAGTTGATATTCAGTTTAATACTACTCGTAGATTGTCTATCTGGGTGACAAGCTGAAGGTTTATTTAGGCTTTATTAGTGGTGCAGTACCTAATATTATACAGGCTATGTTTAGTCTTTAAACGGCAAAGTAAATTCTATGTAGTTTGAGGGTTCAAGATAAAATTATATTCTCAGGACAGGTAGAGTTTACCTTCTGTTTCTGTTTCTATAGTGTCCAATAACGACAATAGGCTTGTCCCCTTAGATCAACTATCTATAGATAGATGGCGAGTGTTACCCGTTTTCTAAGTAGTGACTACTAAATAGCTCTGATATAGGTTGCCGAGTATATGTTTGCGTTCCACTAAGAGCGCCACATTACATTGAAACACGTCAAAAACAAGATCTCAGATCGATAACTACAAACAATAATTAGTTGCATTTTTTGCCACACGCAAACTTAATCTAGGAAGCTGTAGTGACGTTACGTCATCCTCGACTGTTTGACTTTCAGACGTGCAGAGTGGTTGTTAGTGGTTCAGACCGGTTATCAGCGCTCTATATATACGTAGTATAGAGATAGTTGCCCTGAGTTTGTCCCGTATTACGTCGGACCTACGAAATTACTGGGAATGTATGGGCGTGTAATGCACCTCTGCCTACCTACTATATGCGTAATGTATGTCTGTCTGTCGTAATATAATTTCCAATAACATCGTCGTCGACGTTCTGTAACAGGATTAACTCCAAATAATGATAAATAGATATAGTTCGCAAGGCGTCAGCTGCTGCTGAACTTTGCATTTGTGTGAGTTCACGTATGTGAACGTATAATTTGGCTTGTTTTACACACCCATGTGTTGTACACACAGCTTGTTTACTGTACTTTTCGTGATCACTCACACAAATGAAAAGCTCAGCTTACGCCTTTTTACCTATACCTACATAATTAAAATTTAAGAAGGGGACATATCTCCCTATAGATACAAAATATTATTTGATGCCTGGCGGCAACGCTTTTATTAATTAGACATTATCCCATATATTTATAAAACGAAACCTCCTAAAAATATGTATCGACAGTACATGTAAAAGTAGAACGCAACTGATTATTAAAATTAAAAGACTTTCTACTTGAACGATCTCTTTTTCGGCTTCTACATAATTGAATCTTCTGATTAAAACTGTCTTGCCGCTTTTCTAAAGCAACATAATACAGTAGTAATATTAAAAGCTCGTTTGTACTACCATGTGAAACTTCCTTGAACGTAATTAAAACGTTGTTAGTGCGGCCAACACAACATCAACACTTTTGAGAACTCACCAAAAACTAATTCGACTGAGTAAAGAGCATTAGGCTAGAGGCTTGGTTTACCCTTCATGTGATCGGCCAAAAAGATTATAAATATTTGAAAGTATGTTGATAAATGACAACTGTACTATCCATGCCCATGTCCAAAATATTTACATAGTGAAATGAAATGAAATGAAATGAAATAATTTATTTATTTATTTGTATAGGTCACTAAATGGCTCTTACAAACGTCAGTAAGTACTTAAAATAAAAAATGTCATTGCTTCTATATTTACATGTAAGGCCAGATTCGCAAAGCAAAAAGTAGAACCGAGAGAAAGAACCTGGCAATAAAACTCTCGGTCACTCTTTTCAAATAATTGACTCATTTACACATTTTCTTAAGACAAAATGTGGACGAATGTACATTGGTCTCGTGTCAAAATCAAAAAGAGTGTATAATACAACAAAAAAAAATATAGTCGCCTAAGTACAAAATATGCTACAATTACGGCATTTAGGAGGCGCCTGCACCAATCAAGCCAGACACTTTTTCATTAAGGTAATCAACTGTCGTATAATATGCTTTTTGACATAAAGTGGTCTTTATAAAGGTTTTAAATTTATTGTCGGGCATACAAAGGACCGATTCAGGCAATTTATTATAAAAGCGTATACCTTCCCCTTGAAAGAATGACTAACCTTGCTAAGCCGATAACACGGAGGGAGTAGTTTATTTTTATTACGTAGATTTCTGTCTGTAACGTCACTTACTTTAGTATAGCTAGATATATTTTTCCTGACATACAGTATGTTATCAAATATATATTGGGTAGCTACAGTTAAAATGTTAATTGATTGAGGGAGCGAAGCGACCGAAGTCTCCGTTTCAACTTGCAGACTGGGGAGAATTTCTTTCGTCTGTACCTCTACATGTCTACATCTACGGGTTCCTTCAGATCATGTTTGCGGCCGTATTTATCAACCGAGTTTAGGTAAAAGAGATTCTCTTAAGAATCTCTTTTACCTAAACAATAAATGGCACGGACTGCCCTCTTTTGTAATATAAAAATTGTTTCTATATCTGCTGCATTTCCCCAAAGTAGTATTCCATAGGACATCAAGCTATGGAAGTAACCAAAGTAAACTAGCCTAGCAGTAGCTACATCTGTCAACTGCCTAATCCGTCTCACAGCATATGCAGCAGTGTTATTGAGTGGAGAGAAGCGAAGCTCTATCTTAGACGACAAGTGTAAATCGTTTGTGTGCCAACTCCTCCGAAACGGCTCCACCGATTTTGACCAAATTTGGCATGCTGGTCGACATCATACCCGGGAGTGCATATCTCTGAAATCATGAAAATATAGCATAAAAAAAATTAAGAAAATTTGCACCGCTCATCATTTGCAATGAGTAGCATTGCATACCTAGTTATTTATTGTATCCATTTGTGCTAGTGATGTACACCTCATGCAGAAGTTCACTGTCGCCCAAAGAGCAAGGGAAATGGCTATGCTCGCAGTTTAACTTTGTGATCACATCCGTAGCGAAGGGATCCTAAGTCACTGACATAGCTCAAAGAGTCGCCAGGTGGTAGGCCAGGCCTACCACAAGGTGGACTGATGACTGTGAAGGTCGCAGGGCTTCAATTGGCTGATAGTGATGAGATTTTTTTTTACTTATTGAAAAAAGAACATGTTTAACCTATAATAAGCAATAGACTGGGGTTTATAAACATTTGCATCCTTTTTCCTAGAAGGACGATTTGTTGAGATAAATAATGATTTTAAAAATCAATCTAAAGCCATCAAGTCCTGTGACTAGGTACTAGAGAAACAGATTTGACAGCAATTTTAAATCGGTTTGTAATATTATTCACTGCTAGTAAAAATTTAATAATATATTTTTCTAAGGTTCGCCCGTTTTGTTATCATTTTGAACTTATAGTTTTACTTATATAAGTTCGTAGTGGATGGAATTCACAGAATTAGCTCTACAAATTTCTACTTTTTGACGCCGGGCAATAGACGCCGCTGGTATGCACCAGAAGGTATTACCAGTGGCGCCCAGCGCGCGGCGGACAAATTTCCACATTTCAGTCATATTTTAAATATCAGTCCAGCTAATTGTAAAATATTCAGAAAGTACAATTTAGGTTCCATTTTAATGCGTAGGGTTTGATATTCAAATCATAATGCTTATAAAGTAATACTGAAATTAACATTTCTTGTTCCTCAGTTGAACTACTCAATCAAAACAACTGGAATCTCGTTTTTGAAAAGCTCAGGAAAGCTGACTCTATTAGGAAAGAAGAAATTAATTTTCAAATATAAATGAATTCTGTTTACTTATGTTCGGCAACCCGTAATGTATTTAGGGCGGGGAGAATTTCACCATTTTGGCGTGAATCGTTTTGGCAACAATTTAAACGAGGGAATCGTAAACGTTTATTTGGAGATTGGACGTTCCTTCCAGCGATGAGGCGACGTCGTTATAGATCTTTAATGGCCAATAAAGTGTCGGCGGGTGCTGCACGCCCCGCGGATAAGTATTCACCTGAAGTTACTTTTATTTGTGCTTTCTCTGCTTTAACATTAAAAATGAATTTGTTACAACGTTCTTATCACGTTGCTAATTTCCTGTGAAAATTCCTAACAAATCAAATCAAATATAATACTCTTTATTGTACACAAAAAAATAAAAGAGAAACAAATATTTAAACATATTTAAAAAAAATGTACAACAGGGGGCATTATTGCTAAAGAGCAATTTCTTCCAGACAACCTCAGGATGGAAAGAAAATTGTTGAAATTGATAGGGGTGGTGCACAATGTAATATAAATATTATACATACGAGGGTGGATTGAAAAGTAATCAGCCTAACTAAGAAAATAAATACATAATAAATGAAATATATTTTTATTTTTCAATGTAATCACCTTCAAGTTCAATGCACTTTTGCCATCTTCCCTTCCAAGCATTTAGCCGGTTGAAAAAAAAGAGATTCTTCCTTAGAGTCAAAATATGCGTCTACTGCTGCTTTGACCTCGTCATTTGTCAAAAATCTTTGACCTCCCAAGTGCTTTTTTAGGTTAGGGAACAGAAAAAAGTCTGACGGTGCCAGATTAGGTGAATAAGGTGGATGCGGTAACAGTTCAAAGCCACAGTTGTGAATTTCTGCCATTGATTGGACAGACGAGTGAACACGAGCGTTATCGATCATTCTTGGACGTTTTTCTTTTATTTCCTCTCGTAAACGACGTAGTAAGGTGCAGTAATAATCAGAGTTTATAGTCTGACCCTTTACAAGATAATCAACCATAATCACACCCTTCGAGTCCCAGAATACTGAAGCCATCACCTTACTTGCCGACAAAATCGACTTAGCCTTTTTGAGGGGTGGTGAACCAGGTCTTTTCCACTGTTTTGATTGTTGTTTTGTTTCCGGTGTACAGTAATGAACCCATGTTTCGTCCATAGTAACAAAACGATTCAAAAAATCACATTTATCAGCTTCAAATAACTCCAAACAGTCGCGTGCAATAGTCTATCGCATCCTATTTTGCTCAACTTTAGCAGTCGCGGGACCCACCTCGCAGACACCTTGTGGAAACCCAACACGTTGACTATTATGTTTTGAGTACGTTCATAAGAGATGCCTATAATCTCGGCTATCTCTCTAATTTTCAATCTGCGGGCTCCCATAATTAAGTCGAGTATTTTTTTAACATTTTCGTCAGTAGTGGACGTCGAAGGCCTTCCAGAGCGGGGTACGTCTTTCACACTCTCTCTACTACGCTTGAATTCTGCTATCCATTTTTTGACGGATGAATATGAAAGAGCGCAATCCCCTAATGTACTGACCATATCATCATGGATGGCATTTGATGACAGCCCCTTCTTATGGAGGTACTTAATAAAAGCACGCTGCTCGATTTGCTCCATTTGCGGAAATGATGTCAGATTGCTTTGTTAATAAATTTAGAAAATTAAAACTAACTATCGCACACGTTTCAAACTTCACACTATTAACAGGTCTGAACTGAACTAAATAATGTGGGTAGATTTGATTTTTAGAACTAAATGGATCAGTGTTAGGTCGATTACTTTTCAATCCACCCTTGTAACATATTATACATAACAACGTATAGATCACGAGGTAGTCTTGACACCTGTATAACTATACTAACTTAACCTAACCTTTCGAAACATCAATATTAATTTTGAACTTACAAAATAACTGCCAGGAGCAACTGGAAATACCTCCTGCGTGCGAGCCAGAGACGCCAGGCAACGGAAATTAAAATAAAACTTACAAAAGAAGTAGGAAGTTCTCAATTTGACTGATGTTTTTTTTATGTTTGTTACCTCATATTTTATTTAGCTTTTTTCTAATTGGCAGCTACGGATTTCCTAGTGGTTCAATTCTGACAACTATACGGTCCCATTTCGGTAATATGATATCAGTTTTTGTATCAATAATTGACTTGTTTTATTACACATTTTTATTTTTTAACAGTCTTTAAACAGACTGTTTTGGACCGTCTCACACAACGTCATCCGTCACCGAATTAAGTTAATACGTAGGTCACACTATAAGTTTTGCGTAACTTAAAAAACAACATGTTAAAACCAAAATATTATGTTTATTGCTTTTCAAAATACTCTCCTTTACATTTTAAACATTTTTTCATGCGATCGAACCATTTTTTAAAACCGGAGGGCCACAGATCTGAAGGCATGTTTTCTACGTGCTGATTGAACGCTATCACACTCACACACACACACTCTTCGGAGTTGGTAAAAGTGAAACCTCTCATCAAATCTTTGATTTTGGGGAAAATACAGAAACCACAGGGTGCTAGATCGGGGCTATGCGCAGGATGGGTGACAAGTTGTACTTTTTCGGAAGCTAAAAATGAACTTGTTTTGTTGGCCCTGTGTGAAGAAGCGTTGTCATGATGTAGGAGAACGCGGCTTTTGGGTCGTCTTTAGCGAACTTTTTCTAATACCCTGGGTAAACTAATGGTAGAATACCACTCGGCATTAACACGCTTTTGATCTTCAAGTGGAATTGAACAGATGGGACCCGTAGCTGAGAAAAAAAACGCGATCATTTTTTTACCAACGTTTCTCGCCTGCCTCACTTTTGTTGGCTTGTTGTCATTCTCAAACACCCATTCACAAGACTGCTGTTTTTTTTCGGGTTCAAAACATTAAATCCACGTTTTGTCTCCTGTGACAATGTCATAAACAGCATTAGAATGACCGTGGTCGTACTTCAGTAGCATCTGTGAGCACCATTCCACGCGAGCTCGCTTCTGCTCCGCTTTCAGTTCATGAGGGATCCAATGACAACAAAGTTTCCGAACTTTCAATTCTTCGTGTAAAATTTTCTGGATTTGACTCATACCAATCCCCAATAGTCCTCGAATTGTCTCATAGGTAATCTGCGGGTTTTCTTCAATTAACCGCTTAACAGTAGCCACATTATTTTCGTTGACGGCAGTTGAAGGCCGCCCTTCACGAAATTCGTCATGTAAAGAAACTCGACCTCTCTCAAATTCAGCAAACCATTGCCTCACGGTGCTCAAACAAGGTGCTTCTCTCCCAAAAGCATTTTGAAGACGAGCGGCACAGTCTCGCGGAGAGAGAGAACTTTTAATACCATAAAAATCATCGCTCTAAAATCTTTTCGACTTAATTCCATTTTCGTTACTTTGATGTGTGATAAAAAACAATTGACAAATGATTTCCCGCCAATTGTTTTTTTTTTATTACTAAGAAGGTTGCAACGTTTAAAAAAATGTAACTTTCGAAATTCAAATAGTTCCGATTAGCTAGAAGTGCAAAACTTTTAGTGTGCCCCATGTATAAGCTTGTGCTATTGGATCTCGACGACTGATAAACATAGTTATATATTTCTAAATAGATACATATTATACATAGAAAACACCCAAACCCCGAAACAAACATTTGTGGATCACACAAATATTTGATTCGACCTGGGGATCGAAGCCGAGACTCTGGAGTCGAAAGCCGACGCACTACCGACCACGCCACCGAAGCACTTAGTAGTTAATTGTATTAAGAAATAAATTATAAATAGTTTACAAAAACTGATGTCATCGGCGGGACTCGAACCCACGGCCTTTCCCAAACAGGGGGAGTGCTCTGACCAGCTGAGCTACGATGACCACTACCGACAACATCGAATTTTTGCTTCATATCATATTCATAATTTCTACATCGCGCTATTAAGGTTAAGCCGTGGGTTCGAGTCCCGCCGATGACATTAGTTTTTGTAATCTATTTATAATTTCTTTCTTAATATTTTAAGAATAGTTTAAGCAAACTCATTGCTTTGAAATACAAAAATATATAGTTAATTGTAGTTTCAGTACTCTTTAGTTTACCATTAGGTTATAAATATGTCTCGATGTATATAATTATATATTTGTTACAGATCCACCTGTGGTGACACTTTCATTAGGCAGTACTCTTAATCCTAATGATATCAAGGAAGGTGACGACGTTTACTTTGAGTGTTCAGTCCGTGCAAATCCTAGAGAACACAAGATTTCGTGGTACCATAATGTAAGTATTCCAGTTAAAAGAATGGAAATAAATATTCAGCAAAGAACAGTTCAATGTTCTTAATCATCTCGTGAAATACACAAACAAGTATTAATACCACAACGCAGCGACACGTCTTTTTAATTAAAAAGATTGTATTACTTTTATAGTTTGAGACATAATATTTTACCCTTTGGTTATGAAAGTTTATAACACCCACGTCTATAATTTTAAATAATAAAATATGCCACACGCAAGTAACTAAAAATACATTAAGCACAGGACGTTGATTACAAACAATTACATGTAGGTACTTTAGTATAAAAGAAATTGTACCTACATCATCACTCTAACCCTTATACAAGTACGAGACATGCCTTTTAAGTTTTGTCGATTGAAGAAAAAAACCTGTTTTGAGATTCAAAATTTAAACACCATTTAGAACAGTTCCAAATTCAAAATTGCCGGGAAATTTGGAAACGACAGAACTTAAAAGGCATGCCTCCTAACATTTTAACTGCTCAGCTCAATCAGTGTAAAAACTTGAATAAAGTCACTAAATTAAAGGTTAGGTTTTTGTTGATATAATTATATCAAACAGAAAAAAATCGACTTCAACCGTAAACTAAAAAGTTGGGATATGTAAAGTTCTCTTCAATACAAATTAATCAAACACAAACACATCGTAATTAACTGCTGTAAATCGTTGAAGAGTTCCCTCGACTGGCTTTCGGCTCTCTTATTAGATCGACTCCAAACCTTCATTAAATGGTAGTTCTATATAATACCTAATGAAAAAATTACCAAACGTACTAGTCCCCCTTACAATTTTTGAAGGTCCCTCGATTTCTCGTGTTTCCTTATAATGGGACCCTTTTTTTTTTTTTTTTTTATTTATTCCGCGGCCGAAGTCCGCGGCCGCTCTAACGTCTAAGCTCGGTTAAAAATTAAATAATAAAATCCACTCTGTCATCACGGTTAACAATTGCGATCGTAGCTAAATAGTTGTGTCTGTAAAACGTTATGTACCCACAACCAGTTATGTTAAAGTGTGAGTTGGTTAGTTTGAGTACTCGAGGGGGGGTCCTGTGGCTAATGAAACACTATTCTAATAAACGAAGTTAAAGCGTTATGTAGAATGTATGCAAGGGAGTCGTTGTAGGGGTGCTTTGGTCAGTTCCTCCACGTGGTGCACCCCGGGCAACGGCAGTGGCTGCAACTCTGCGGCAACGTACCGCAGAGTTGTAGCTACTACGGCTAATTCTGGCCAAGGTGGGGGTCTTGCCGCCTCGCACGAGGAACGCAGACCCACCACGACGGGGGCCTAGTGCGGCCCAGGTCTCTCCGCCGACACTCTGCAGAGCAGAGTGCTGCTGTGCGGAGAAACCACCAGGGCGACGGGTCCGACATCACTGAGCTCATCAGCGGTGTCGGACACGGTCTCGCAGAGACCACCGTTCGGCCGAACCCCGCCTGACCTCAGGCGGGAAGTCGGTTCTTCGGAACCGTGAGGAAGAAAACCTCGTTAAAAAATCACCAACGGGGCGGGCGGAACGGTCTTGTAAAGACCCCCGCCCGGCCCAGCCGTAATCCTGAATTGACAGGACCGGTGGCCCCTCGGGGCCGCGAGGATGAACACCTCTATAAAAAATTAACCCAATCCCAAGCTCTGACACCCGGTGAGGGGATGAATCGTGCAGGGGAGCTGTCACGCCTAGGGTGTCGCCCGTCGAAGGACGTTAAACTAATAAAAAATGGCTTTGCAAAGTGCGAATAATAAGATTACCCAACGGGGAACTGGAGGTGAGGAATCCCTCCACGAACACCCGGCTGTGACTGATGCGGGGCTCAGGCCCGGCACCAGTCACAGCGACCCCCATCAGGTATTTGGGAGGGGTCAACAAAGCCCGACAGGCCAGGGGGTGTGCCTCAAAACCACCCCCCAAACCGACGCGGAGGTCGCGTCGACCGCTGCTGGGACAGACGTCGTTCCCAGCAGCATGGAGACGGAGGGTTCTTCCTTGTGGAAGACCCCAGTCAAAAGGACTCGGGAGAAGGTGGTCCCGAAGGCGGGGTCGTCGCGTGACCGGAGCACCAGTTGCTCTGGGGGGACCGCATCCAGCGAGACCGAGGAGGGGGTTCCGACGAAGTACCTGGCGATTACGACGTCCGGTAAATACCGAAAGTCGCCGGTATTTAAAGCCCCCGCCCCTACAGTGCCGTTCCTGCCCAGTGGCAGGGACAAGGAGGTGCCAGCCGCGCGGGAGCTCATGCTGGCTCTTACCCGAATTGCAGAAGCCATGAAGGGTGGCACCAAAAATCTGCAGGGTAAGAGGCAGGTGGTGAAGACGGCAGTGACACACGCCCAGTCTTCCCTGGATGAGCTCCTAGCGCGGAGCGTCCCCGCAGAGGAGCAGAAGCTACGGGTCCAGGTGGCCAGCCTGGAGGCGGAACTTGCCGCATCCCGGCTACAGATGGAGGCCCTGCGACAGGAGGTCGCGAACCTGACCAAGCTGGTCAAGGGGCCTACCGGGACCCAGACGGAGCAACCCACGCCGCCTTCCCCGAAGGCTGGGCCATCAAGGACGGCACCCAGGACCGCGCCCAATGCGGCGCCCGTATCGCCACCACAGCCTGTGCCGCCTACTCTTACAGAGCTCATGGCGGCGATCGAGAGGCGCCTTGGCGTCCTTGAGGACCGGGCGTACCGCCCTGCGCTGACGCAGCCCGCGTTGTCCTACGCGGCTGTTGCTGGCGCCGGCGTTGCGCCCCGTCCGAGAGGCCGGCCTCCTAGCCGCCGCCCCACCCTGCCCCCGTCCGCTGTCCCAGCGAGGCGGACGCCAGCCGAAGCTGCGGCCATTTTGCGGAAGGGCAAGGGGAAGGGCAAGAGGAGTGCCACCCCCGCTGCCTTCAGGGCCACTCCCGCTGCTGCTCCTGCTGCCTTCTTACATCCCTCCAGACGGGAGGGATGGGAAGTAGTGGGTGCCAAAAAGCAGCGCAAGAGGGCCAAAAAGAAAGCGGCCAGAGCCGCCGCGGCGAAGGCGCCGAAGAGGCCCCGCCCTCCTCGCTCCACCGCCGTCGTCCTGACCGTGACGCCGGCAGGTGTGGAGAAGGGTGTGGGGTACGCCGATGTCCTGAGGCAGGTTAAAGCCTCAGTGAACCTCTCGGCCCTCGATATTCAGGGGGGGCTCCGGTGTAAAAACACCCGCACCGGTGCTCGCCTCCTCGAGGTCTCCGGCGCCTCCAGCGGTCCCAAAGCGGACGCCCTAGCGACTCAACTTAGGGTCGCGCTGGACGCAGAAGCCGTCCGCGTCACCAGACCTACCAAATGCGCCGCATTGCGCATCACGGGTCTGGATGACGCGGCCACGACGGAGGAAGTAATCTCCGCCGTCGTGGAGGCGGGCGGCTGCCCCCATGACCAGGTGAAAGCTGGAGATATCTCCTTCGGCTCCACCGGTCATGGGATGACAGTCGTCCAGTGCCCCGTCGCGGCGGCACTTAAATTGGCGGACGGACGAAGCCTCCTTGTAGGGGGCTTCCTAAAGGCGCAGGTGCACCTTCTTCGTGCCCGGGAAACCAGGTGTTTCCGGTGCATGGTGGTGGGGCACGTCGGAGTGCAGTGCACAGCGGAAGACACCGTGGGCGATCGGTGCTTCCGCTGCAGCCGGCCCGGTCATAAGGCCAATGGCTGTGAGGCCCCGCCTCGCTGTTATAGATGCGAGGCGGAGGGCAAAACGGCGGACCATCGGGTCGGCAGCCGTACCTGCGCCGCCTCGAGGCCTAAACCTCGTCCGTCCGCTGTAGGCAGCGGGGGAGCCGCTTCTGTGCGGCCAGGTTCGCAGCGGGATGCTGACATGGACGTACATTAATGTGCGCCCATGTCCGCATCCTGCAGGTGAACTTGAACCACTGCCGCGCTGCTCAGGATCTTCTGTACCAGAGCATCGCGCAGTGGTCCATTAACTTGGCCGTGGTCGCCGAGCCGTATTATGTCCACCCGGGAAGTCCGGTGGACCAGGACGGCTCGGCCTGTTGCATTTTTGGGGGTTCCGCCGTGGACACCTCGCGCCTTGCATTGATTGCAAGCGGCCGGGGGTGTGTTGCGGCGGAATTTGAAGGGTTTGCGGTGGTGTCGGCCTACATCTCGCCGAACATTGACGAGTCTCAGTTTCAGCTATGGCTCACTGAGCTCGACGTCGTCTTCGCTGCGTGCCGCCCTCGCCCTGTCCTGCTCCTAGGAGACTTCAACGCCTGGAGTGAGGCGTGGGGCTCCCGGGAAACCAGGGACAAGCTTCTTGAGGACTGGACCAGAACACGTGGTCTGGAGGTCCTCAACCGGGGGAATGTCGTCACCTTTTGGCGGCGAGGGGGGGAATCGATCGTAGACGTAACGTTCGCATCCCCTGACCTCGCCCGCCGTATTACAGGCTGGCGCGTGGAGGAGGGTGAGGAGACGCACTCGGACCATCGGCACATCCGGTTCGATGTCGTCCCCTCACCTGACCTCCCACAGCCGGTAGCAAATCCCCCGGATCCGCGTTGGGCACTTCACCATCTTGATCAGGAAGCTCTCCTGGAGGCATCCATCGTGCAGGCCTGGATTCCGGCACCGGACCAGCCTGCCGATGTGGATGCCGAGGCGGAGTGGTTCAGGAGAGCCATGTCGCAAATCTGTGATGCGGCGATGCCTAGGGTTACACCCAGACCGGCCAGGAAGCAGGTATACTGGTGGTCGCCGGAGATTGCAGAGCTGCGCGCAGCATGCATCTCCGCCCGCCGCCGGTACACCAGGTTTCGCCGGAGGCATCGCCGCCCAGACGACGCGGCAGCCCGAGAGGCGGAGCTTTATCAGGCATACAGGGAGGCCAAAGGTATTCTCCAGGAGACGATAAAGCTGGCCAAGACGGCGGCCCGCGAGGAGCTCCTGGAGACCCTGCAGCAGAACCCATGGGGGCGCCCGTACCTACAGGTCAGGGAGAAACTCCGACCTAGGGCGCCCCCACTGACCCAGAGTCTCCAGCCGCAGCAGCTGGAGCGGGTCATGGGCTCCCTGTTTCCGACGAGCGCGGAGGAGCACGTCCCTCCGCGCATGGCTCCGTCTCTGCCCGACGCGGATAGCACCAGCGAAGACGACGTACCCGAAGTCAGCGTGGGGGAGCTAGGTGCGGCAGTACTCCGGCTTAAACGCTGGAAAATCACTGCCCCCGGACCCGACGGCATTCCTGGCCGTGCATGGGTCCTGGCCCTCGAAGAACTCGGGCCTCGACTGATGGGGCTCTTTAGCGCATGCCTCGAAAGGGGCCAGTTTCCCAAGGTGTGGAGGACGGGGAAACTGGTCCTGATCCGTAAGGCGGGGCGGCCGGTGGACGCACCGTCCGGATACCGGCCGATCGTGTTGCTCGACGAGGTGTGTAAGCTCTTTGAGCGAATTATCGCGGAACGCCTCGTCGAGCATCTCACGAGTGTGGGGCCAGACCTGGCGGATAACCAGTTCGGTTTCCGTCGGGGACGCTCCACCGTGAGCGCGATCATGCGCGTGAAGAGCCTGACGGAGGAAGCAGTCTCGCAGGGCAAGGTGGTGGTGGCGGTGTCTCTTGACATCGCCAACGCGTTCAACACCTTGCCATGGAGCTGCGTTAGGGAGGCGCTCGTGTATCACGAAACGCCTCTCTACCTCCGTCGTATTGTCGGGGCCTATCTCTCGGAGAGGGCCATAGCTTTCCCCAGCTGGCTCGGGCCAGCTCGGCGAGATGTGTCGTGCGGTGTTCCACAGGGGTCGGTCCTGGGGCCGCTTCTGTGGAACATCGGCTACGACTGGGTGCTGCGGGGTGCGTTGCCTAGGGGCGTCGGCGTAACGTGCTACGCCGACGATACCCTCGTCACTGCGCGGGGTGCAACGTACCAGGAGGCAGCACTCAAGGTCACGACGGGTGTTGCTCGAGTCGTGGGTCGGATACGGCAGCTGAGACTGGAGGTGGCCTTGCACAAGTCCGAGGTTCTGTGTTTTCACAGACCTCGGAACGGTCCACCCGAAGGTTCCAGCATAAATGTGGGGGGCGTTAGCATCGGCATCAAGCCCTCGATGAAGTACCTAGGGATCGTACTTGATAGCCGATGGAACTTCGGACCATATTTCCGAAGTTTGGTCCCCAAGGTGACGCAGGCATCGGCCGCGCTTTCGCGACTGATGCCCAACCTAAAGGGACCCAACGCTCCCTGCAGGAGACTGTACCTGGGGATCGTGCGGAGTATGGCCCTATACGGGGCTCCCGTATGGGCGGATAGGTTGGCGGTCAAGGGGAACGTGACTCTGTTAAACAGACCACTTCGAACCTTGGCCGTCAGAACCATACGGGGGTACCGCACGATCTCCGGAGAGGCTGCATGTCTCCTAGCCGGGACCCCTCCATGGGACCTGGAAGCGAGAGCCCTTGCGTCATTGTTCCAATGGCGCAAGGAGGCGCTGGAGCGGGTCCACAGGCCTGCGTCTCGAGAAATCGAGGACCAGCGGTCCCAACTCCGCCAGGATCTCATGGAGTCATGGAGGGTGCGACTTGAGCAACCCAAGTGGGGTGCCACCATCATCGCGGCGGTGAGACCGATCATGGACGATTGGCTGCAGAGGCAGCATGGTGACCTCACGTATCGTGCGACGCAGATCGTTGCCGGGCATGGATGCTTCGGTAGCTATCTGTTTCGCATGCATCGTGAGGTCACACCCCGGTGTCAACACTGCGAGGTTTCCGATGACGACACCGCACTCCACACAATGGTGGAGTGCTCAGCGTGGGCGAGCCAGCGTCGGGACCTCGTAGTGGGCCTGGGCGTGGATACCCTCTCGCTGGAGATCATGCTTCAAGCCATGGTCTCCAGCCGGAGTAGGTGGAACGCGGCCGTGTCCTTCTGCGAGCAAGTCATGCTCGCGAAGGAGGCGGCCGGGAGGGAGAGGGAGCGTACCCTCCCCGCCGAGTTCCGTAGTCGGCGGCCAGGGCGCCCCAGACTCCGCGACTACGCCCAAGACTATCGACCTCCATGATTGGGGCCTGAGGACGGCGGGATCGCCATCCGCCGTCCTTACAGAAGCAGGCTAGAAGGGTTGCGTGCTGCGGGGCCTTTGCCCCATAGCACGCAACCAGATTCACTCACTGACGCGGGATAAAACCCTTCCCCCAACGACGCGGGATTCTCGTCCCGACCCAACACCCGAAGAGACCACAGAGGTGGTCAAAGTCCGCCGGGCGCCACTGGACATACCCTCTTCTAGTAACCAGAGACGCCCGGCAACGGACGTTAGAGCGGCCGCGGCCTCAGGCCGCGGAATTAAAAAAAAAAAAAAAAAAAAAGGGAGTCGTTGTAATAAAAAATACATTTTAAAAAATGACACAACAACCGACTTCAAATTACCGAAATGGGACCAAATAATTGACGGAATGGGGCCAAATTGAAATGCGACCACTTCGGAATGATAACAAACATAAAAATGAATATAAAAAAAAACATAGAATTGAGGACCTCCTTCTTTTTCGAAGTCGGTTGAAAAGAAAGTTTTCAAGTTTATTTAAGCATTTCTTTCCCCTGGCTCACTGGAAGAGATTTCTTTGAAATAAGTGGTGCTTTTGTACTCGTACTATACCTCTATCCTTACAATTATTCTTCTCGCTTTATTACCTTCTTGTGTGTACATAAATAAATAAAAATAAAATATGATGTAACATAAAATATACAGTAACAACTGATATAGTTTGTGCAATATTATGCAACCTCGGAAACAGTAATTACTAATTCACTGTAACTACTAAGTAATATTAGCCACCAACACCTACTTAAGTACCTACCTACATTTAGGTTAATTTGGATAGCTGCTCTTATTGTATGTTGTTGCTTTGTGATGTTGGTAATTCTGGGTAATACCACTGACAGTCCATCGGGATCATTAACATTGGGACTGTTAATTACAGTGTCACACGACACGGTAATCACTGCGTCTATGTATCTATATCCATGTCAGTTATTTATCAAGAGCCAGTGACTGCAAGCTAAAAATTTCTCAGATGATGTATTGTTTTCAACATAAGTAAGAACAATCTCTGAGTATGAAGTTGCAGTTGTGATTACTTACGGAGATATCAGGACATAATGGTATGTCCTGATATCTCCTTATATATACCTTAATGATAAAAGTGTCTGGCTTGAGCATGGTGCAGGCGCCTCCTAAAATGCCGTAATTGTAGCATATTTTGTACTTAGGAGACTATATTTTTTTTTGTTGTATTATACACTCTTTTTGATTTTGACACGAAACCAATGTGCATTCGTCCACATTTAGTCTTAAGAAAATGTGTAAATGAGTCAATTATTTGAAAAGAGTGACCGAGAGTTTTATTGCCAGGTTCTTTCTCTCGGTTCTATTTATTGCTTTGCGAATCTGGCAGTACATGTAAATATAGAAGCAATGACATTTTTTATTTTAAGTACTTACTGACGTTTGTAAGAGCCATTTAGTGACCTATACAAATAAATAAATCAATTCATTTCATTTCATTTCAGTTGCAACCCCCTGCTAGACACTCCCTAACTTTAGTACAATAATGTAATTAAGTAGTATACCATCGTTAAAGTATGAAAAGCTGTTTTTTAAACTTGTTACTTACTACGTACTACACGTAAGTGACATATTATAAGCAATATGAATTAACGAATTTGAGGTTATATTTTCGACGCCTTTGAAAAAAATGTAACACTATCTCCATATTCACTGATCGTTCTTACCTTGGCCGAGAAACTTTCGGCTTTACACATTTGCTCAAAGATATTATACCGACGTTATATATTTACTTCAACTTAAGGAACAATGCAATTTTCATCAAAATAGGCATAATTTCGTACTTATAAGCCTAAACATAAATATCACTTTTCAATTTCATTTGCTTTAGATCTTGTCTATGTAGATTCATGGTACAATAACACGATTTCATGGGTTGTTTAATTTTCAATTCGGTACAGGAAAAACAAGTCCTACACAATGTCGTGGCCGGCATAATAGTGAGCACCAAATCTCTAGTGCTACAGAAGGTGACCAGAGACCATGGAGGCGACTACTCATGTCGGGCGACCAACGCACTTGGTGAAACGGCCAGCCAATATACACTGCTTAGTATACAATGCAAGTATTTTTCTACTTTTTAATTTCGTTTATTCATTTATTTATAAATCATTGCAAACATGGGTTACATCAGATGTTACAGCACTAATTTATAGATTCACCATATTTTACCATAATACTAGGCATGCAATTTTCGTAGGTGGCTCAATCGAGAGCACAATTTCTGGATACATAATCTTACCATATTATTATCAATTACATCATAAAATGTTACAAAGTTCAAAATACAAGTAAATCAAGATGTCATCTTATTACATCAATTTCCGAATATTACAATAAAATAATTATCATCCTAGCATATTAATCATGTCATCATCCAAATAATAATAACTAGTTATCCCAGCGAACTTTGTATCGCCTCAAATATAAAAAAAAAAAAACCTTCCCTAAACTTCTACGAATATTTTAATATTTCATGCAAATGTATGTATTATTAATTATAATTGAAAAACGCGACGGACGTACAAACAGACAGACAAATTGTCGTATTAAATATATAGATAATTATGAAATGTCAAAAATAAATATTGATTACTAAATTGTCATGTTACATTTTAGTCAATTTATACTTAAATGTCAAAAAATATTACAAACCAAAAGTCAAATTCTTATATCTAGCTGACACTGCCATCCAGCAAGTATTTAGTCATGTCCGTCCGTCCGTCCGTCCGTCCCCTACAAGTAAAGTAGGTGATGGTGGGTACGGCATGATTTTTTTTGGAAGTAGCTAAAACATATTTTTGATTTAGGCGTCCGTTTGCGAGATATTCAACTTTAAAGCGCATTTTTTTGTTAAAACATTTAATAAAATAAAGTATTTATATGAAGTGTATTTAAAATAATATGTGAAGATGCCATAGAGCGAAACCGGGCAGGTCCTAGCAATAAAAAATTGTGGAATATCTGTACAAGTGAGTCATTTCATAATGTATTAGATACATTATCCCTGAGTAACATAGGCTACCTACTTTTTATCCCGGTAATGTGTTCCCACGGGAACCGGGAATGAGAGAACTATATCACGCGGGCGGAGCCGCGGCGATCAGCTAGTTGTGTATAAAGAAAAACTGCGTCGGTAATGACTACTCATCAATTTTATTCCGAAAATAGTGTCCCAAACGAGACAAAATGGCCTCGTCTGAAAGTAAAACACACCAATAAGTAATTGTTAAAAGTTACGTTGATAGGTCCCGTGACGATTTCGAGATTCCTTTGTTGCCCATTAGAAACAGACTATAAATAAATTATCTTTCATTTCGCCGGGGTTGCCTTCCGTCGGCTATACCAATACTTGTTATATATTCTAGTAGTAGGTAGGTATAATAATATATTCTCGTAATCATAAATATAAGTAAAAATTTGGTTTTTAGCAAACACTCGATGAGTGCACTATTCTGCAGCGGGATCTACGAGTAGTACTATTAGGTCAATCACAAATAATTCTCGCTGTTAATGTGGCTTAACATCAATCACACACAAAGTCTACTGTTGAAAATTATTTCGTTGCGTTGACCAAGTTAACACTCGTGTAATTTCCTAAGTAATTTTTATATTTTAATCTTATAAAGCGTTAATTTAGTCAACGCAACGAATTCTATTCTGATCTTCTTTTATTATTTCGAAATATTACCTGCTATCTAACTAAAGAGTATTGTCTACTAGACATTGTCATACTTACTTTTCCCTATTCTATGACATCTAGTTCAAGTCGCATTAAATGATAATGCTACCACTTTGCCGTTCACATTACCTAGTTAGAACAGTCTCGGCGAGGTCCCCTTAGAGTAAGTGCTAATATTCAATTTCTAAGTGCAAACTATTGTCCCTGGAGTATAATTTGCCACTGCCAACAACACTTGTCAATGTGTCAACAAAGTTCTATCATCGGATTTTGTTCATTGAATGAAGAAAGAGTCTTGAGTGTCACTCGGCAAACATCAATCATCAGATGCTTGGAGATTTATGTCGTACCCTCTCTGTAGCAGCGTCGCCGGCCGATCTACGATTAATGTACTGAACCTTTTCTTGTTATTTCTTACCGCATCACTGTTGTGCTTTTGTGCTCCTTGCTATCAACACTTTGTTTCTTTATTCTACCCTACCGTTACAAATCTAAAGGGAAGAAAATATATATATTGTTATTCTCACATGTCGCACACTATTGTTGGCGTCCGTGCGGTGTTCGTATTAATCCAATATATTCGAAATCCCAGTACAAAACTCCTTTCGAAATAGAGCTGCTTAACGCAAGCAAATATTTGAGAAATTCATGAAAATCTAACGCAGCTAAGGATCGCAGTTTTGGAAGTAGCTATTTAAATGAATCACAGTCGCCCTCTGCGTCTACACCAAGGGAGAACAGTTGGATGATATAATTTATGTTTCGTCTAACTTGTTTTATGATTTAACGAACTGTGTTGGGTCTTTTTAAAATCTTGTTAATTATTTTGTGAGTGGTTTTTACGTCATAAAAATAGATGGAAAATTATTAACTGTACGAATACAGTGTTACATAACAAATGTGTGAAATGTACAAAGACTGGCCTCATCACTTACTGCAGCTTTTTGAAGCGATTGGACATTTTTTTAATAATATAACTAAGTAAAAATGTATATATAAATTTTGAAGAGCATCAATTTAGTTCCTATGCGATGAAGAAATGAAACATTCTCGGGTCTGACTGCAATTTTGTATACTTTGTTACTTTGATGGTATTTTTAAACTTTTTTGTCGGTAGGTTTTAGTTTTAAATTAACTTTTATTTGACTTCAACTACATACCTCTACCTATAACAGATACACCAGTATGCGCCCATCCATCACCACACGTACTAGGCGCACAGCTTGACGAAGCATTGCGTGTACGTTGCTCAGTAACAGCCAATCCACCTGAAGTCACATTTTTTTGGCAGTTCAACAATAGCGATGAAGGTCTTGACTTATCACCGTTAAAATTCGGTAAGTCGCAACCGCCTAAAGTAAAAAAAAATACAATATAACACCTTTTCTATATAGCTTTACTCCACGCAGGTACCGCAAATGGGAGCACGAGCGAACTGAGTTACAAGCTACAAACTGAAAGAGACTACGGTACTCTCAGTTGTCGGGGTGTTAACACTGTAGGAAGACAGCTTGAACCTTGTGTATTCCAAATTGTACCTGCTGGTAAGTCAAGTGAAGTATTTTTTAAAATAATTTACTAGAAAATTTATTCATTTTTTCCTTACGGTATCGAATTTCCTGTAATTTGCACTTTAGTTTTATACTGCTAAGGTTCAAAAGTAGTAAGTTACATATCCTACCCAAATTTTCCTGCATATACTTAATACACCACATAATTTAAAACCCGTAATTATAGGCTTATTAATATCAGCTTGGCATATAGAGAATCACTATTTACAAGACTAGTAAATAACATATTGCGGTATACTCGAGTCGGGTAGTATTTAATAGTGTGCTTCCTAATATTGTGCACTCTAGTTATTTCATATCGCGCTTCTAACGAGCTCTTATAGCGCTTATAGCAGTTACAAGGCGCGCACAAATGGAATGGGGAAAGATGATTTAGCTTTTACGGAATTAACCGAAATACGTTCTGCCCCTAGCTTACTTTAATGTTCACAGAAATTTATTGTAAATGAGTCAACACATGGTTGGACATTTAGTTGTAAACCTTACAACGTGCTTCATTATATTTTACGAGCCAGAGGTACATATCTCAGGATGTTCAACTTTCCTGACTTTATTATAAACATCAGCCTAATTTCAATTCATTTTGTAAGATATTTTGGTAACTCACGACTAGTAGAAATATCAATTCATTGATAAAATCATAGATTTAAAAACAGCAATCTGTATTAGATACCGTGTAACTATCTATCAACTATAACTATAAATCTCTAGCGTAAGAATCAGTTTCCATGGTTTCTGTTTTCATTTTAAAAATTTCCTAGCCAGACATTGCTACTGGAAATACCTTCGGCGTGTGAAACAGGGACGAACGTAAGAACGGCCGCGGCCTTCGGCCGCGGAATCAAAAAATAAAAACAAAGAAAAAGCTAGACATTTCCAAAACGACGTGGCAACATGTTGCGAGTACTCATCCTATTCTGTGTTTGTAGTAACTTAGGGATGAACAGAGATTTTTTTTTTTATAAATTTAGTTTACAATAACACTTTTGAAAGTCAGTCAGTTAAGCAAGTTACAATGAATGTCGAAATTGCTTCTATATACATTTAATGGTGGATTTGCAACGCAATAGATAGAAACTGTGAGAAATAATCTAGCAATAAAAAAAGGTCCGAGACGCCCAGTACTCTAATTGGCTGTGCCATAGCGGCGGGCACGTAAGATTTTGTTGCCTTTCTTTAAAATTTCATCGCATGGCAGCGGGTCTCAATTTTTTTTTGCTAGTATTTTTGGGTCCACGTAATAGGGGATTACGTGGAACCAAACATACTAGCAAATTATGGGTGTGTAATGCACCTTTGCCTACCCCTTCGGGGATATAGGCGTAATATATGTGAAATCTAAGTATACAAATAGTTATTTCATGAATTTTCATATCAATACGATAAATATCAATTTAATGGTTTGACTAAATTGACTATAAGCAATCTATGTAAATGGCTGGAACAAAATTGATTTAACAATCAAACGTTTTGTTCATAACTTGAAGGTAACCTTTCGTCGATAAACTATATAGTTTTAATTTGTCTATACCATAATAAACCACTAAAATGGTGTGTCTGTACATATAGTAAATTTATATACTAAATACACGTCATACATTGTAACAAAAAACCGGCTAAGTACAAGTCGGACTCACGCACAAAGGGTTCCGTACCAAAACAGCCCTTAAATATTTATTATATTCTCTTTTATTACATTTATTGTTATAGAGGCAACAAAAATACTATAATACATCATCTGTAAAAATTTCAACTTTCTAACTATCACGGTTCATGAGATACAGCCCAAGACAGACGGACGGACGGACAGCGACGTCTCAGTAATAGGGTTCCCGTTTTACCCTTTGGGTACGGACCATTGTACGGACTCTAAAAATCGACTTCAAATTACCGAAATGAGACCAAATAACTGCCGGGACCATATCGAAAAGAGACCACTCCGAAAGCGGTTGCTTTCAATAAAAAAAAAACAAAGTTTTTTCACCCAGTCCGAAGATATAAGTTCCAGATCCAAAATTCATAAAAAAAAAAAACAGTCGGTTTGAGAACCTCCTCCTCTTTTCGAAGGAGGTTGAAAAAATTAATAAAACACATAAAATTGCTTTGTTAATGTACGTGCACGGTAATCTTAGAAGCTACTATGATATTTTTCTGCAGTTTTTGCACAGATTTGTTTGTTTCATGAAAATCGCTTTCAGGAAAAGTTTTATCACATTGAATCTGACGCGAGTGAAGTCGCTAGTATCAGGTAGTTGTATAATAAAGTTACCAAGTGGAGCAAGTACTTACCTAGTTAAAAATTAATAGGCTAAATGATTTGTAAATAGTTTGTCATTGACATTTTTGGAAAGACCAATCAAAAACCAAAATCCTAATCCTCGAATCATAGTTAAACTTAACTTAAAAATACAACAGAACAGTTTATAATTGGACAATCAATCACTGATCTAATAAAATTAATATTGTTCGAAAATAAATATTGTTCGAAAGGTATTCTTTGTTGTTGTTCATTTACCGTTTCTTTAGTTAAAAACTATGGAATGTTTCATGCTTTTTCATTTTACTTATTATGAATAGAAGTTATTTCAAAATTCAAAAATAATTTAAACCGTATTCGCCGTCATTGGCATGATGGGCTGACTTTCTCAAATTCTTTGAATGATATAGTCTGGATCAGAATAATCGGCAATGGGCTCGCCTCTCATTCGGTGGACCCAATAAAGTGGTGTGTTTCGGGTATATTACATCCCTCTACTTAACCCTTCAGGAAAACAGACGTGATTGTACATATATATCTGTGTGTGTGTGTGTGTGTGTGTATTGAAAAAAAAACTTTTGTTGTATAGGAGCCCACTTAAATATTAATATTTTATTCTATAGATTTGTATTTGTTGTTATAGCAGTAATAGAAAAACATCTGTGAAAATGACTACTACTGATTCATGAGATGTAGGTATCTCATGCCTGGTGACAGACAGACTGACGGATAAATAGCGTAGTCTTACTAATAGGGGGACCCTACCTTTTGGGCCTGGAACCCTAAAATGAACAAATTGTGACTGAATTAAGCCGTTATTAATATCTACACACAGCCTCATGCATCATTTCACTTATCAGTCTTCTTTATTAAGCTCGTCCGACCGCCCCTCGCAACTGCTCGCTGGAAGCCGGTAACAGCACCAACGAAGCTAGCAGTATCTGGCTCCGGGTTCGATGCGTGGCAGGCTATGATGGTGGCCTACCACAATACTTCCTATTAGAAGCTCTTGACCCTATCACTGGAAAAACAAGGTTCAACGGCAGCGTTCCAGAAAATGGTAAAGTAGTTTTTAAAAAAAAATGTAGTTTAATTTGAATGGAAATACAATAATAAATAATAATGTCTGTATTTTCAATAGATGGTCTAGTAGTATTCAAGCTAGATCTCTCTCAGCTTACAACTACTGGCGACACAGGCGCTACATTTAATCTGCAGATTTACGCCAGAAATTTGAAGGGAGAGTCAGAGAAGACTTTGTTAGAAAATATTGCATTTAATGATGCCGCAAAAAGAACAGGTCTGTACTCTTACTCATATTTTCAAAACCCCTTTTGAATATTTTTTTTTTATATTTTTGTATTTCAAAGCAATGAGTTTGCTTAAACTATTAAATCACTACATAGTATAAAACAAAGTCGCTTCCGCTGTCTGTCTGTCCCTATGGTTTTTTTTAATAGATGAGTGATTCAACAGAAAGGTTTATAATATGTATAATACATGTATAATATATTGGAGTAACACCGATAATTTTAGAGGTTTCTAATGTAATGTCGTAAATAAACACATTTTTTGCGCTTTCATTGCAAACGCTGACGAAACCCTACGAGACAGATCAAAATAATGTAATACAGTATTGTAAACCATAGAATACGTCCATCTCTTAAGGATAACTCACAGTAACCATTTTTATCTTTTATAAATGACAAAATAATAATGTGTCATTTGCCAAGCTATTTTTAACAATGCAGTATTATTCCTTATCTAATTGAACACTTTACATACGTTGTGCATTTAACTTAGACCAAAATTGCCATTTAAACCATATAATTTGGACGAATGACTTAAGAGATATCTCGTGATGAAAAAAAATACGAGCGCGGCGAACGCGGCCGCGGCCGGGCGGTGGCCAATGACGCCAGTGAACACACAGCGGTTTTAAGCAATACAGAAATCCTTATCCATTTAAGTACCTTAAATACATTTTGCATTTACTTTCACACCTCGGAGTCTAGGGTCCACTTATCCGTAACTGCGGATTTGGCAAAACTTCGACATTTTCTGTGAAGAGACATTTGACCTCCACCACCAATTGGCGATATCGAAGTATTGCAGTTAGACCAGTATTTTTAGATTTCTTCGGGGTTCAACTACCCGTAACGACTGCCATAGATTTTCGTATGACAATTGGGACCACCGACCGTATTAACGTGCACTCTGAGGCACGCACATCATCATTCACCGAGCCTTTTCCCAACTCAGTTGGGGTCGGCTTTCCATTCTAACTACGATTCGGCTGAACTTCGATATTTTCCGTGAAGCGACTGCCATCTGACGTTCAAAATCCATGGGCGATATCGAAGTTCTGTAGTTAGACCGCGAGGAATTTTGATTTAGGGCTCCAACTACCCCTAACGACTGCCATAGATGTTTGTATGACAACCGGGACCGACGGCTTAACGTGCTCTCCGAGACACGGAGGGGTCTCAGTGTATTAAGAAATGGTCACCCATTCTAAGATCGGTCTGAGTCGATGTTGCTTAACCTTTGCAATGTGTTAACATTGTCGATTACCACTAGACCACGGGCCACCAATGCAAATAGCATACAAATATTTGCATTGGGATATTTGAATTTTTAGACTGACATGCTACATACTCGTAGTCTATATTGCACCCGTGCGAAGGCAAGGCGGGTCGCTAATTATAAATAAATCACAAAAACTTATGTAATCGGCAGGACTCGAACCCAGTTATAATATGAACCAAAAATTGGATGTTGTCGGTATTGGTCATCATAGCTAAGTGGTCAGAGCATTCCCCCTGTTAAGGAAAGGCCATGGATTCGAGTCCCGTTGATGACATATTTTTTTGTGATTTATTTACAATTTCAATCTTAATATTTGAACGCCATTTCCAAATCGATACATACCCGGTAAGCATTCCTCGGTAGGTACAGAATCATAGCAATCATAGCAAGTTTTACATATTCACTAACTTATATCACCTTCTCAACTTTCGTTCACCTCGGCTGTAATGCTTACATACTTTTCCTAGCGCTCTTGTTCACCAGTTATACTCCTCAAATAAAGGGTGCTAAAGAAGTTTTACTTCAAAAATAACATTCTAATATTAAGACGCTACAGCACTGAGTATCAGTTTAATAGGTACTTTTTATTTTGCTACTATCTACAATAATGTAAATTGGTATAAACACTCCCTTTCAATAAAATTCGGCTCTGTATGTAACATTAACATAAAGGTCTATCTCATAAAGCTTCCGTTTTTATACGTAACAAAACATTACTGAAGCTGATCCTTGATTTTCTGCTACTATTATTCATTTATACTGTGTCAATATTTGGAAAACTCACCTTATTGACTCATATCACAATAAACAAAGGCCTACGCTTGAACAAATATTCCCCTTTTAATTTACCATTTCATTTTGGATCGGTCGAAAATGTAACGTCAAGGGACAATAAATTTATATAATAACTCATACCTGCGTTTTCTCCAGTTTAGACTCTTTTTCCAATTCGCAATACCCAAGTTCTTTTGTCTAGGTTCATATCCTCAGAGTTCTCCCCGTTCCGTCACAAGCTATCGGCAAGGAGGACTGGACATCTCGGATTTATACCGACAAAACCGCACTGTGTCTTTTATACTTATTAGTATACCTGACACTCGAAGACCTAAGCTTTAACTTGAAGAAGGTCTTTAGGTATTTTTAATCCGGTTACTTACAAAGCAATATCTTAAATTATGATAAAAATTGATTCAATAATTTTTCTGTGAAAGCGTAATATAAACACAGAGTTGTTTTGTATTTCTAATATTGATATTGATGGTTATCAGGTGGCAAGAGTGGAATCGGCAGTATCTCCATGGGTCTTGCTGTGGCAGCTGCCCTAGGAGCGACTCTTGCAGCAATTGGTGTGGCGGTAGCTGCCCTCTTTGCCCGAAGACGTCGTTCTGCTCCACCACACAAGCACCCGCCAGGAGACATGCTAGAACTGAGCGATGGTGGGCGGAGATACGTGGTTGCGTATACTATAAAACCATCACCGGATCTCAAGACTCCTGATCCGCAGCCAGATATACTTAATGCGCCAGGTTTGTTGATCCACCAATTACACCTTTATATAAATCTATTGTTCAAAACTTGATCTAGTGTTTCTTTTCAGATTCAGAAAATCAACCTAAAGTTCCTTCAATAGACGAGGCCGATGAATGGCCCAGTATAAAAGAAGTAAGAGGTAAATAAAAAATAAAATAAAATAAATAAATACGTGTTTGTAATACTATGCGGATTAAGAATTAACCTGCGTCTCCGCCCTAGTGGATCCCTACGGTAAACTATTGATGGATAAAAGTCGAGCTAAATTTCATCAATTAATCATCATATCATATAATCACATCATATAATTTTCAAGATCGGGCAGCCGTGCGGTACGATTGTACAAATATAGGTGCATTGTCACAATTATATTATCTGATAAATTTACTATTAATAAATATTTTATTTCAGGTGACTGGAGCAAGGCTGGTGCAGTATTTTCAGCGGAAGATTTAGCACTTCTGGACACTACAGGGTGTCATCAACAGGTCAGATAATGTCGAAATTGTTATTTGTTCTTTTTCGAAAATTAAGGTGTAAAATCTTACAAAAAAAATATTAAACAATGTCTAATTTTGTTACAGTTAACGCCAAACAGCGATTTAGTTCCTAACAGTAGACAAGAAGACGCCCTAAACCAAAATTTGCCACCAGTGCATGCAGTTATAAGTAACTTTAGGCCTAACTTTGTAGTAACTAATAGTCCCACTTTAGGGAGCCCTAATTTTGTTTGCCCCAATGGAAATATAGGTTCTCCATTTGGAAGTCAGACTTTATCGCTAAGTGGTCCAACTCTAAGCTCAGGAAGTCTAGCAACTTCGACACTCCATAGGACCAAAGGGAAAAGTAATGTTCGACGAAGAGAGCACGTATTAGCAGAAAATTTACCGGGACCTGAGAGTTGTGTATAAACATAGACTGCTTAATATTATTATACAACTACAAAATGTTTTGAAATTTTTATGTCTTATTTTGATTTCCATACGTTTACTATAATGTAGTCATCTAGATTTTTTACTACGGATCTATCTACGATAAATATGATCAAAAGACGTAGGTTAACGCTTGTATAATAGTCAGTCAACTAATTATTTATGTATTTCATGAAGAGTTGAGTAAAAGTTAGTGCCCAACCAAACTTTAAACCTGACCGAATATTTAGTCTCGACCGAGTCCCACCTAAAACTAAACTGTAAAAATAATACACTTATTTTTATAGATCAGTTTTAGGTTTAGCGGTACCTAATCATGACAATATCCAATCTACGATTACTTTGTGGAGTGTAGGCAATCTAAACGAAGCACCTCTGACGTCATATAAACGAGACGTCTATATCATACGAGAAGGCGGTTCTAGTCCCTTCTACAAGCTTCTACCAGTTTCCAGCTGCGCATACGCCATAAGCCACACCTCCTTATAATTAAACTAGCCAATTAGGTATAAGCAATAAATTGCATTTTCGCATTCGCAATCGCATTTTGTTTAGATTGCATACACTCCACCACTTTATAGCTCCCAAACAATCTGATTGGATTACACTATCATTAAATCCAGTAGGTATCTCAACAACCTAGACCTACATAGTCTGCAATTGCTGTCGGATCTGGTAATGATTAAGAGATCGTGGTATTGGGAATTATAAATAATGCTATTTACCAATATTTTGCTCAAAAAATTAAGTTTTAATGTTTGGAACTAATAACCGACACTGTGTTCGGGATTTTAATTCCTTATTAATTTTCAACACAAAAATCTAGCTATGAATATTTAAAAAAGTTGGTTGTGTGAATGTAAATACCTAATTAGAAATGTATAGAAATAAAGTGTATGTATAGAAAATACTACCTATAAAATTAGCGTAAACGCTTTTGTTGTCAATTTGTTAATATAAATAGATAATGTAAATATTGCATACGATAGTGACGATAATGAACAATGAATTCTGGCGTATGGTACAAGATTGTTAATTATTTTCCGAGACACCCAGGACTTTAATTGGCTGCGCCATTGCGGCTGGTACGTAAGATTTTGTTGCCTTTCATCAACATTTCATCGCAAGGCAACCTGTTTAATTTTTTTTTTCAAAATTACAGTATATGCTGCTACTTTTTATTAGATTCATTCGGCCATTTTGAACATAACCCCCCCCCCCCCCTATTACGTGAGACTAAGAATACTGGCAAATTGTGGGTGTCTAATGCACCTCTGCCTACTCCTTCGGGAATATAAGCGTGATACCTGTGTGTGTGTGTTAATTATTATAATAAAGTTCTAATAATGAACTCGTACATACTTAGCTACTAAATGCTGAAATGGCGGATATGACTGACACAGTATTGCCATAAAAAAAACATCACTACATTAATACGAGTATAAAACCAAACGCCCGGGCGCCACTGGAAATACCTTCTGCGTGTGAACCAGAGACACGCAACGTACGTGAAAGCGACCGAGGTTTTGGCCCGCGGAATTAAAAAAAAATATAAAACAAAGTTCTCTGCAGCGTCTGTCTGTTCGCAATAAACTCAAAAATGACTGCACCGATTTTCATGCTGCTTTCACTAACGGATAGTGTGGTTCTCGAGGAAGGTTTAAGTATACAGTTTGTCACGAGCGAAGCCCTAGTGGCTTCGCCCGTGATCAGTGGTGGCCTTAGGGGGGAGCGAACGGAGCCATCGCCCGGGGCCTCGCGCAACGACTCAAGCAAAAATAAATTATTTTTTAAATATAGGTTTCTTTTTATTTTTGATAGTATCCTTAATTATTTATTAAAATTATAACATAAAGGTAAATTAAACTAAAGTTACTAAACTATTTCATTTTTCAAAACATACCTAATTGAACTCTTGCCACCTTGGAATTATTATGCTTGCAATGAGCTCAAAGTTTACTGTACCGTGTACCGTACAACAACCAAGACCTACCTATTTTCGCATCTCTTAATTTTCAAGAAAGAGAAAGGGCTTCGCCGTGTCTACGGGTACGGGGTACGGAGTCGGATTATGGCCTTATACGCCCCCGTATGGGCGGATTGACAGCCAACAACGTGGCTTTTTTTTTAAATCCGCGGCCCAAGCCCGCGGCCGCTCTAACGACTTTTGCCGGGCGCCTCTGTTCACACGCAGAAGGTATTTCCAGTGGCGTCCGGCGGACTTTGACCACCTCGGTCTCTCCGGGGGTTTGATCGGGATGAGAATCCCGCGTCGTTGGGGTAGGGGGTTATCCCACGTCGGTGAGGGAATCTTTAAGCGGGGCCTTTGCCCCACAGCACGCAACTCTTCTAGCCTGCTTCTGTAAGGACGGCGGGTGGCGATCCCACCGTCCTCAGGCCCCGATCATGGAGGTCGATGGTCTTGGGCGTAGATGAGTCTGCGGCGCCCTCGTCGCTGACAACAGAATTCGGCGGAAAGGGTACGCTCTTTCTGCCTCTCAGCCGCCTCCTTCGCGAGCATAACTTGCTCGCAGAAGGACACGACCGCGTTCCACCTACTCCCGCTGGAGACCATGGCTTGAAGCATGTTCTCCAGCGAGAGGGTATCCACGCCCAGACCCACTACGAGGTCCCGGCGCTGACTCGCCCACGCTGAGCACTCAACGTGTGGAGTGCGGTGTCGTCATCGGAAACCTCACTGTGTTGACACCGGGGTGTGACCTCACCGCCGCGATGATGGTGGTACCCCACTTGAGTTGCTCAAGTTTTAAACAGATCGTTGAAAGGTCTTCAGCGGTCTGGCAAGATATTAAGAGGGTAACGCACGATCTCCTTAGATGCATGTCTCTTAGCCGGAACCCCTCCGTGGGACCTCGAAGTAAGAGCCTTTGCGTCATTGTTTCAATGGCTCAAGGGGGTTCTCCTGCACTCCACACGCTGGGACCTCATCGTGGCGTTAAGGCGTGAATACTTCTCAGTGGAAACCATGCTTTGAGCCATGGTCTTCAGCGGGAGTAGGTGGAACGTGGCCATTTCCTTCTCCAAGCACGTCATGCTCGAGAAGGTGGCGGCCGAGAGGGAAAAGGAGCGTACCTTCCCTGCTGAGTTCCAAAGTCTGTGGCCAGGGTTTCAGCACTAGCTGATCGTAGATGAGTCAGCGGACTCATCTACGATCAGCTAGTGCTGAAACCCCGCAGAACGCACATTTACTCACCGACGCTAGATAAAACCCGACCCCAATAATGCGGGATAAAACCCCACCCAACCCCAGACAGAGGGCATATAGTTAGCCAAAGTCCGCCGGCTCCACAGGGAATACTTCCGAGCAGCGGCGGCCTTACCCATTGCGAGGCTCCGGGCGGCTGGTCCTCGCGAGGCCCCTTTTTTTATACCGTGGCCCAATACCTCGGCCGCCCCTTCGTCCATTGCTGGGCGCTCCAGATACGCACTCGGAAGCAGTGGCGGCCTTAGGGGGGGGCGAACGGGGCCATCGCTCGGGGCCTCGCGCAACGACCCAAGCAAAATTAAATTATTTTTTAAATATAGGTTTTTTTTTTATTTTTGATATTATCCTTAATTATTTATTAAAATTATAACATAAAGGTAAATTAAACTAAAGTTAGTAAACTATTAAATTTTTAAAAACATACCTAATTGAACTCTTGCCACCTTGGAATTATTATGCTTGCAATGAGCTCAAAGTCTTTACTGTACCGTGTACCGTACAACAACCAAGACCTACCTATTTTCACATCTCTTAATTTTCAAGAAAGAGAAAGGGCCTCGCCGTGTCTACGGGTACGGGATACGGAGTCGGATTATGGCCTTATACGCCCCCGTATGGGCGGATTGACAGCCAACAACGTGGTTTTTTTAACAGCCAAAAAAGAGGCCTCGCGAAGACCTGCCGCCCGAAGCCTCGCAATGGGTAAGGCCGCCGCTGCCCGTGATATAAAACTAATATAATTAACACCCAAAGGCAAATTAAAAGTATGGGTTACATAGTCTATTGTCTTGTATCGTACGCCGGCAATATTGTGTAGTGCCATTTTATAATAATAGTAATGAATGTTTCGATTTTATGTTAATTCTATTACATAGAGTTTAACCTCGGGAATAATGTGTAAATAACTACCTACATTTTTGTGGTATAACCTGATACCGTTTTATATTTAATAAATAATAATGATTTATAATCTAAATATGTTTTATTTCAATAAATTAGTTTCAAAATTCGTCTGCAACAATATTCGTAGATACAGTAAGTGTTAATATATCAAATTTTTTTTTTGGACATTCTCACATGACGTCATCTAGCCCAAATTAACCTTTTATAAGCTTGTGCTATGGGATCTGGACGACTAATAAACATCCTACTAATATTATAAACGCGAAAGTTTGTGAGTATGTAACTATGTAAGTATTTATATATGTATGGATGGATGGATGTTTGTTATCTTTCACGTAAAAACTACTGAATGGATTTTAATGAAACTTTACAATAATATAGCTTATACGTAGGTCACACTATAAGTTTTGCGTAACTTAAAAAAACAACATGTTAAAACCAAAATATTATGTTTATTGCTTTTCAAAATACTCTCCTTTACATTTTTAAACATTTTTGCATGCGATCGAACTATTTTTTAAAACATGAGGACCACAGATCTGAAGGCAAGTTTTCTACGTACTGATTGAACGCTACCACTGCCTCTTCGGAGTTGGTAAAAGTGAAACCTCTCATCAAATCTTTGATTTTGGGGAAAATACAAAAATCACAGGGTGTTAGGTCGGGGCTATGCGCAGGATGGGTGACGAGTTGTACTTTTTCGGAAGCTAAAAATGACTTTGTTTTGTTAACCGTGTGTGAAGAATTGTTGTCATGATATAGGAGAACGCAGCTTTTGGGTCGTCTTTCGCTAACTTTTTTTAACACTCTTTTGATCTTCAAGTGGAATTGTACAGATGGGACCCGTAGCTGAGATAAAAATCGCGATCATTTTTTTACCAACGTTTCTCGCCTGTCTCACTTTTGTTGGCTTGTTCTCATTTTCAAACACCCATTCACAAGATTGCTGTTTTTTTTTCGGGTTCAAAACAATAAATACACGTTTCGTCTCCTGTGACAATGTCATAAACAGCATTAGAATGTCCGTGGTCGTACTTCAGTAGCATCTGTGAGCACCATTCCACGCGAGCCCGCTTCTGCTCCGCTGTCAGTTCATGAGGGATCCAACGACAACAAAGTTTCCGAACTTTCAATTCTTCGTGTAAAATTTTCTGGATTTCACTCATACCAATCCCCAATAGTCCTCGAATTGTCTCGTAGGTAATCCGCGGGTTTTCTTCAATTAACCGCTTAACAGTAGCTACATTATTTTCGTTGACGGCAGTTGAAGGCCGCCCTTCACGAAATTCGTCATGTAAAGAAACTCGACCTCTCTCAAATTCAGCAAACCATCGCCTCACGGTGCTCAAACAAGGTGCTTCTCTCCCAAAAGCATTTTGAAGACGAGCGGCACAATCTTGCAAAGAGAGAGAACTTTTAAAATCATAAAAAATCATCGCTCTAAAATCTTTACGACTTAATTCCATTTTCGTTGCATACTTAGAACTTTGATGTGTGATAAAAAACAACTGACAAATGATTTCCCGCCAATTGTTTTTTTTTATTACTAAGAAGTTTGCAACGTTTAAAAAAATATAACATTCGAAATTCAAATAGTTCCAATTAGCTAGAAGTGCAAAACTTTTAGTGTGCCCCATGTACATCAGAATAACACATAGGCTACAATTTATAAAGATATATTGTGAATTGTTCAAAATATGACGCGGCGCGACGGTAATTTGGACCGCGACCACTAGTACTTATATATTTCTAAATACATACATATTATACATAGAAAATATCCAAACTCCGAAACAAACATTTGTGGATCGCACAAATAATTTGATTCGACCCGGAATCGAACACATACCACTGCACGACCAAGGCAGTCAAAATGTTTGGAAAATATTCACCTTCTTGACCTGAGAAAATTGACAAAACGGCTGAGATCCCTGTTTTGTTGTAAGTGCTATAGATTATGGTAAGGTAATCCCAAACCAGATTACTAAAACTATATTTTGGATCTTAGCTCGGTGTAATTATGCCCCGACTATAACTACTCCTAATTTAGCGATGGTAAGTAAAATGTTTTAAGAAAAAACTTTTTAAAATTTATAATAGCATTAATTTTTCGCAGAATTAAAAAGACAACAAAACGTCGACAATTGTTTCGCCTCTAAACGAGGCATTATCAAGACTGTCTCAGAGAGAACAGCCTACTCCTAATTTCTTTAGTAATGAGTAATTAGGTAGTTAGCATAATACCACGTCTGTGGTTAGACATGCAACACTTCAAGTATGTTGCTACATTTAAATGTACATATATTGCTACATATGCTGAATATTGTTTCCCGGTTGTACTCGTAGTATCGTAATTATGATACTAAATACCAATGTACATCAGCAAAAGTTTCAATCGAAGATTAGATATATCGTAGGTATACAACTACCGAATACTCTGAGACGCCCGCCGCCAGACTTTAATTGTGTGTAAACAACTACCGATCATATATTGCTACAACGAAAATTAATGAAACTGAACATGTATTTACTTGAAAACCAATATTACAACTAAATGAAATTAAATATTTAGTATATAGTTTTCAAAGTAAAGAAACATTGAAAGCGATTATTGAAAGTGAACACACGGCACCAGTCTGCATTGCAAAGAGCCAAGTAGCACATAAATTTCACACAAAACGATATTCGTGGAAGTTTAATATTTAGTTAGCTCAAAGTTTAAATGATGTTAGGTTGACAACAAACAAATAAATTCATAAGACTTTAATGAAATTCGTGAAATGGGTCTTTGATGAAACTCACCAAAAGCCGTAGCTTTTGGTGAGCTTTTAAGGAGCGCTTTTAAATTGAATGTAACCTATAAATGAAAATATGGCTACTTGATAAATTTTAGTGTAATGTATGTGTGTATTATTTATTCCAGTTAAAATAAAGTTATAGTTTTCTTAAGTGTGTAAAAACCCTCTAACTATAACTATATAACTAATATCTATATATAACTAAGTATAAATAAGTATATTTCTAATGGGGAAGAAAGAAAGACTACGGAACTCGGCGGGGAGGGTACGCTCCCTCTCCCTCTCGGCCGCCTCCTTCGCGAGCACGACTTGCTTGCAGAAGGACACGGCCGCGTGCCACCTACTCCCGCTGGAGACCATGGCTTGAAGCATGGTCTCCAGCGAGAGGGTATCCACGCCCAGACCCACTACGAGGTCCCGGCGCTGACTCGCCCACGCTGAGCACTCCACCAACGTGTGGAGTGCGGTGTCGTCGTCGGAAACCTCGCAGTGTTGACACCGGGGTGTGACCTCACGATGGATGCGAAACAGATAGCTACCGAAGCATCCATGCCCGGTAACGATCTGCGTCGCACGATACGTGAGGTCACCATGCTGCCTCTGCAGCCAATCGTCCATGATCGGTCTCACCGCCGCGATGATGGTGGCACCCCACTTGGATTGCTCAAGTCGCACCCTCCATGACTCCATGAGATCCTGTCGGAGTTGGGACCGCCGGTCATCGATTTCTCGAGACGCAGGCATGTGGTCCCGCTCCAGCGCCTCCATGCGCCATTGGAACAATGACGCAAGGGCTCTCGCTTCCAGGTCCCATGGAGGGGTCCCGGCTAGGAGACATGCAGCCTCTCCGGAGATCGTGCGGTAGCCCCTTATAGTTTTGACGGCCAAGGTCCTCAACGGTCTGTTAAGGAGCGTTGAGTTGTTGGCCGTCAACCGCGTCGCCCATACGGGAGCCCCGTATAGGGCCATACTCCGCACGATCCCCAGGTACAGTCTCCTGCAGGAAGCGTTGGGTCCCTTTAGGTTGGGCATCAGTCGCGAAAGCGCGACCGATGCCTGTGTCACCTTGGGGACCAAACTTCGGAAATGTGGTCCGAAGTTCCATCAACTATCAAGTACGATCCCTAGATACTTCATCGAGGGCTTGATGCCGATGCTAACGCCTCCCACATTTATGCTGGAACCTTCAGGTGGACCGTTCCGAGGTCTGTGAAAACACAGAACCTCGGACTTGTGCAAGGCCACCTCCAGTCCCAGCCGCCGTATCCGACCCACGACTTGAGCAACACCCGTCGTGACCTTGAGTGCTGCCTCCTGGTACGTTGCACCCCGCACCGTGACGAGGGTATCGTCGGCGTAGCACGTTACGCCGACGCCCTCAGGCAACGCACCCCGCAGCACCCAGTCGTAGCCGATGTTCCACAGAAGCGGCCCCAGGACCGACCCCTGCGGAACACCGCACGACACATCCCGCCGAGCTGGCCTGAGCCAGCTGGGGAAAGCTATGGCCCTCTCCTAGAGATAGGCCCCGACAATACGACGGAGGTAGAGAGGCGTTTCGTGATACACGAGCGCCTCCCTAACGCAGCTCCATGGCAAGGTGTTGAACGCGTTGGCGATGTCAAGAGACACCGCCACCACCACCTTGCCCTGCGAGACTGCTTCCTCCGTCAGGCTCTTGACGCGCATGATCGCGCTCACGGTGGAGCGTCCCCGACGGAAACCGTACTGGTTGTCCGCCAGGTCTGGCCCCACCGTCGAGAGATGCTCGACGAGGCGTTCCGCGATAATTCGCTCGAAGAGCTTACACACCTCGTCGAGCAACACGATCGGCCGGTATCCAGACGGTGAGTCCACCGGCCGCCCCGCCTTACGGAAGGAATTATATCTAGAATAAGTTGAACATGGATTATAATTTTTTCGAAGGACGGAGAATCTGAAATACATGGAAAGCTGCATTATAATCGTCTAAAATGATTATACTATTCTATCTGATAAGATATATCAACTAAATGGTTCCATTTAGAATACCTATAATGTACTTCTAATATGAAACTTTACTGAAGATTGGCCAAAGTGATCGATCGTCTAGTGATTAGTGTTAGGACTCTACGTTGTGTCATAGTAAACCGGATTCTTTTTTGTGATTATGCGCTCAGAACTATAATGTAAGACCTAAATAGTGCTTCTAATTTCAAACCTAAATAAGTGAAGTTAATATCTTATAGCGATTCTAAATTATTTGTTAGACCTAACTAGTGCTTCTAATTTCCTAAATAAGTAACCTGATCCCACCCTCTCCCTTCCGATCCCGAACAACGCGTGCCGGCCAGAGATGTCACCCTCATACCGTGGAAACCGTCTTCGCGAAAACCGAGCGTTTTAAACGATCGTTTCTCTGCCGAACGATGGTGGCTTGGAACGCCCTGCCTGCGCACGTGTTTCCTCCAACATTCACACATTCCACATTTATGAAATTTTATTGTATACCCACAAGAACAAAAGTAAATTTGTGAAAAATAGTGATAATCATAATCTAAACTTAAGAAATAAGGATAAACTGGCTGTTCCTAAATTTAGGCTTCATAAAGTGAGTAATTCTTTTGCGGGGAACTTTATTCGAATGTACAATACATTGCCAACCGAAATAGCAAATTTATCTGTCAATAAATTTAAAAAACTAATAAAAAGTAAATTGTGCCATAAAGCTTATTATAGTATTAATGATTTCTTAGATGACAAGGCGGCCTGGTTGTAACAACGTAACGAATTGCTCCTTTCTAAATAACTCTGTATTAGATTTAAGATGAAATATTTTGAAAAAAGCCGAGCTGAGTTTCTTGAGGGCTCTTCTCAGTCTCGTTGCATTTTGGAACCCTCGGTAGAGTCACACCAACTTCTGACGAATCTAAATAATTTTCTGAAAATTTCAAAGATAATAAACGTTATTTTATTTTATTTTTATTTTACATATAACCCTGGGCTCTTTAAGCGAAGCGTGAAGAGGCACATTACTGGGTCGTCAAGTTGAGGGCCACTCTCTATAGTATTCCTGTGTACTGTGAGAGTCGCCCTCAATTGCCAGACGTCGCCTCAGCTTACCATCAGGCGGGTGGCGTCAATTTGTCGACCTAAATATAAAAAAAAAAAAAAAAAAAAAAAAAGTGAAGTTAATATCTTATAGTGATTCTAAACTATTTGTTAGACCTAACTAGTGCTTCTAATTTCCTAAATAAGTGAAGTTAATATCTTATAGTGATTCTAAACTATCTGTTAGACCTAACTAGTGCTTCTAATTTCCTAAACCTAGACAAGTTGTTCTAGTAACTTAGATTGTCCTATCAGTAATAGATGAAAGGTATTTTAGTGTCAATTGTGTACATAACCTAAAAGTGACATTAATATTGATAATAATATTCTAGATTACTGTAATAAATTATTAAAGCTTTATCAACAAGTGAGTACCTATTTATTTATAATAAGATAGTGAATTATAGTGGTTATTATAGAACCTAGGGAAGTAACATACAGACTAGTTGCAATAATTAAATGTTTACCGAATGGTCATGATAATTAGGAGGGGTAATGGACAGTAGGTAAATAGGTATCAATGTGGGGTTGGAAAAAGTGTCTTCTCCGCCCCAGCCACGCGGAAGACGACTGGAAATCAAGCCATACAACATATTTCCTCGTGAAGGTATTTTTTTTTGGTGATGATACAGCTTGAACATCTGATCACGAAAGTAATAGGGATTAGAACGAGTTCCAGATCCACAATATTGATGTTAATATTATCAATAGGTAAGTATACCCAGTGATAGCCATAATAGTTCAGCTAGGAGTTATGCTTGGCAAGAACCTCCAAAGCTTATTGATATATCTGAGATCATGTTCATACAAACAGTCTCATAATTATAAAATGACGAATTGTAGAAGATCCGAGGATGCATCTACCGTAGAAACCTTGATCCAATGATACATCAACTCTATCTCAATCTGGTCCAGTCAAGGAAATCCAGTGAGTCCGGAGCAGTGCTCAAATTCACAAGGGCTGCCCATGAAATATAATCAGCAATACACGATACAGTCTATCTCGTCTTGCCCTTAGGCCAAGAGAGTCCGGACCATCGGTAAGCCAAGTTGCAACCATGCCAGCAAAGTGGTTGAAGTTGTAATCATATGAATGTCTGTACCACAAACACTCAGATATACATCAAGATAGTTATCATTAATGTAACATAAATCCATTCTGAACTATTTTAGCAGATAGATACAATTATTTAAGAATTAGCTTCTGGTAACCCGAGTAGGATTAATATAGGATGAAGGATAAGTAAGTATGGGCTTTATGATTATAGTTTATACATTTGCTTGACCACAATGGGAAAAGTAAGTATAATAAAACAACCATATTTATTGTAGAGTATTTATTGAATAATAACCTTCACCTATGTAGAATAGCCTCCTTGAATTGTATTATGTAATTGTTATTTACATTCTACGGATAGATCAGAATAAGTACTATAAGGAGTAAGGTAAGTTGGGTAGGTATTCACTCAATATTCCTGCTGCTGCGACAAGTAATATCAAGCTAGTCTGACTTGGATATCGGAGTTCTAAACAAACCAGGCTGTTAGAACTACTTAGGCTTCTCTTATAAATTCCAATCTCCTCTGGTGAGACATGGCTCCGAGTAGACTGGAGGATACCCAGGTATGTTATAACCTTGAAAATATGCAAGCGCCAAACGCTTAGTAGACCAAGATTTAATCGATTTCTGAGATGAGCAAATACAGCTACATCTTCATGTATATCAACTGAAGCTTGTTCAGCATACCAGGAAACAATTTAACCTAAGATTTGTAATGCTTCCATCTCAAACCATCCGCTATCCAAAATCTTACAAAATTGGAAATTCCTATAATAAAACACATAGGGGGTAGTATTATTCTGATACTATCATTCCATTAGCGGTTTCAATAATAAAGGTATGCGAGATGAATTCAAGAAGGAATTCCCACAGGCTTATGAACCAAGTTACCTCACCTATTACCATGATTCACCAAATATATAATTTGGTATCACACAGTAAAGGTTACTAATATAAATTAATTTAGTTAATGTTATCCTAGGCGTAGCTCCGACAATGAACTAGGTTTACCAATCATTACTTGAATGATATGGCGAAATGTAGGCACACTTAAGTATGCTAATATAATTTGTTATAGTCAACCTCACCTTAGGCGTTTCTGACAGCAGACGAGGTTTACCAATCATTACATGAATGATATGGCGAAATGTGGTACACTAAAGTGTGTATGTAACTCAGATCAATCCTCCTAATGGTTTATGGCTCTGTTCATACCGCACAGGTTATTCGCTAGTTAGTTCAGGGTGGTCTAGCAACGGTATGAAATATAATATGTATGTAGGTACTATACAATAAAGATATTAGAATCAGTATTGTAATTATATTCAATTCCGGACACAACTTTTCAGTTCACAATATTAATTAATTAGGTAGGTAGGTAGGAAGGTAGGTAGGTAGGTAGGTAGATAGTATGTAGTAAGTATGATAATATGACCATTATTTACGGGTAGTTCCTGCCATGCTTCCTACTTCGATTCAAAACGATCTCATCAGGATTATCTCACTAATATTTGCTAAGTAGTGTTTATTTAGTCATTACTATACACACTAACGGACCTAATTAGAATTGACACTGGAGATTCGATCATGCTGTCACAAACCTTGAGCTAGAATGTACCTAGAATGTTGTACGCACTACCAGGACAATATAGAACATTTAAATAACGCTGGATGTCTATAAACTACACTGGATTTATCGCACCTACACATCCACAATCTGAACAAATTGGACGCTTGTCTTACGACCGTTACACTGAATCATGAATGTATCCTTACTTTATAGTTCATATACACATACCAAGCCCTTAGACAAATTTTACCATAAATTTTACGCATATTCATCAGATTACGCGCTAAAAACCTAGAAATCATCCGTCAGTTCGTTGTCCATACGGTGTGACCAATTTCTAAATTATCAAAAATATGTGGGTAAAACTTCATGACATTGATAAGCACATGGAGGGTATTTGGATAAAACAATTCACAAGATTTTAATAGAATGAAAAGATCTGACCTCAAAATGACGTCTTCCTCGACTCCTCGTTGCTCTGCAGCTGCATCTTGAATCACTTAAATTAGTGCTAGTCTCATAGCGCGGACTAGTATGTAATGACGTACAATTATCACCAAGAGACCAGACTCAATCTCTTTCCCAAATGCAATAGATATAAATATCTATTCATTTCTATCCCCAGAAGTCTTAGAAGCGATAAATGCTTGAGTAAATGTGTGTGTATCCCTCTGAATAGAATCTGACCAGGATTCTAGACAAAGGCGTATAATAAAATAAATACATATATATATATATAATAAATAATTGTAGGGGTAGGTGTATTGTGCAGGTACCTAATATACTCACATGTCGATGATCGAAACGCGTACCGATTCACTCACAGTAAAAAAAGACTGATACCGAAAGGAGCAGAGCTTCGGTACCTTTGAAAATCAGCAGATAAAAGAGAGCTTGTTATACCGTCGAAAATGCGAAAGGAAAAGAGCAGAGTTACGTTACCGACGAAAATCCAGAAAATAAAAGAGGACGAGAATCCCGCACACCCGTTTTTATAACCTTTTTTTCTAAACCACATCCCATATCCGTATCATTCGTTTTTTTCCCGTAAAACCCATTCTATAATCTAGCAACACCGATCTACACACTTTCCCACTTCCAACAATTCCAATAACCATTAACTGACTTTAAATCTTAATTATGTAATCTAAACATATAGAACCCATTCAAATGTACCTAAATTCTAAATAAAATTAATAAATATATATATAAACCACTTATATATATATATATAAGTGGTTTAGAATACCTCATTACCATTCTCTAATAAAATTAATAACTATGAATAAGTGTTTTTGGAATATCCTAGTACGATCTCTAAAGAATTGAGAAAAGTCCAACGTTATATCAACTAATATACTATTTATCTAAATTTAGTGCCAAGAATTTCAATTCATACATGTATATTATTTCTAGCAATACTAACTTGATATAAACCTTACTGATATGTATTTTAAACACTTCTAAGAATATAAGGCTCTATGATGTATTCTAACAATACAATATTGTAACATTTTAATCTGTAATGAAGCTATTAATTTTGGTAATGTAAATTTTCTATCTAAATTAATGTTTATCTGGCTTTTCACATATAATTCTGATATCTACATAGCTTCTACTTATAGAAATTTGCCATTCTTCATCATGGAACACCTCAAATTCGAAGAAACAATTATAATGAATTGATCAAATTTTGGTAACTTAATATTCATTTTCTACCACTAAACTCCTAATATTTCCTACTTCCCTCCTATATTCTAGTTTATATGTAGTCTATATTCCTCAGATATGTTAGTACTTCATAATAATTATAGGCATTAGCATAGTTTTAACAAATTTAATTTTCACTAAGTTACTGGACCAATATTTTTAAGTATAATGGGAATTTCTCAATTCATAAGCAAACTCATGTTTATAACTAACAGTGATACCTCAGAAACTTATAGGAGTAGAATTTATCTCATTTTTAGCATATTCTTTTGGTTAAATGTGAAATTTTAAGATATTTTTATAGCTCACTTATCCTGAATTTTGAATGTTTAGGATCCAATGTTTCTACTACATAACTTAGTTTGTACTTGGTATTCTAATTGAATTTACATAATACATAGTATATATTTACTTATTTAATAGATACATACATCAATCATTACTTGTATTCAAAATTATACCTAGGGTCTAAGTTTGACTAAATTGACTGTCTTTTCTATTCAATACTTTCATAATTTTGACCATAACTTTATTATTAATTGGAATTTTAATGTGATATTTTGAATGGTAGTCCTAGGTACTGGCACAATCAATATTCTAACATCAATTATCGCCAATCTATCAATAATTTGAAATCCAACATAAATCTTACTTCCTTCCTAAACTAATATATGCATTTCCAGATTTATGAATTCTACTTCTACATTGGCTGTAAAGTGACAACTAATGAACTAATCACCCCTAAGGTACTGTGTCTTACTTATACTTACGTTTAATAACTAGACATGCTGAAAATAAGTAAATTATTAAAAAATAATAAATTGATTCAATTAAACTTTATAATTAGCGCCATCTAGTGATAATAGGATGAACTAAGTACTATTTGCTTAGAGAATATAGTGTATCCGACATTGATTTTTAAATGTAATTGTTAATTGCCAGTAGATGGCAGTTATAAATAATTTTTATCATATCAAAATGAGATTTATTCAATTAAGAATGATATTTTTAAAAGGGAATTAAAACAATCGAATCTTATTATTCTTTATTTTGTGTTTCCAATTTGAAGGTCTTCTTCAAGAAGAATTAGCTTTGCAGATATAATTTATCATACGGATCTGCTCGTGTGCGAAGAGATCCGTTACGGTCTTACGGAATTTACAAATTTTTATATTTGCGCAGGTATTTATTATATTTTCATAACTTTGGGACCCTACCCGATCGATAACTCGATTTCGCGTAGATATTTCATTTCGCCTAAAAAAATATTTTGTTAGAAATCCATTCATTATGAGATTGCAAACTTTTACAAAAAGTGGTTTAATAGAAGATAGGTTTAGGCAACGTAAAGCAAATTCATGAAATCAATAAATAAGTGAAGTGAGTGGAAGCATTAGCAAAGCCATATGTCAAGACTGTTTTCCGAGGGCAAGCTTTGAGAGCTTAAATAAGCCGTTTGAGCTTGGCACAGACAAAGGAGCACCCGGACCTCATTGTGTCGTCCACTTGAATTGAGATCAGTTGAAGTAGGAGTAGTGCCTGAAACGTGCCCATTAGCTGTACGTGTAGTGCGGCATACACTGTAGGTATTAGCATCCAACAGTATAATAGGTTAGATATTATTTTTGTTTACAGTATTTATTTAGGTCATGATTCACCGAGCCTTTTCCCAACTAAAGTTGGGGTCGGCTTTCCAGTCTAACTGCGATTCCGCTAAACATCGAAATCTTCCGTGACGCGACTGCCATCTGACCTCCACAACCCATGGGCGACATCGAAGTTCTGTAGTTAGACCGGTCGGATTTTTGATTTAGGGCTCCAACTACCCCTAACGACTGCGATAGATGTTTGTATGACAACCGGGACCGACGGCTTAACGTGCTCTCCGAGGCACGGAGGGGTCTCAGTGTCTTAAGAAATGGTCACCCATCCTAAGACCGGCCTGACTAGATGTTGCTTAACCTTTGCAATGTCATTGTCGGTTACCACTAGACCACGAGCCCCCTTTAGGTATAGAACAAATATGTTTCATAAGGAACTTACATTTAATGCTTAGGTACCCAGTAGTTTTTATTTTTTTAAAGAATTAAATCTTAAGAATTTAAATTTGTATGTCACCCAACTCGGTTAACATAAAATAAAAAAATACAAATTAAACGAACGAATTTTAACATATTCACATGTACATTGTACAATTGACAGTCCTACTTGATAACCACGGTTTCGTCCGCGTGATTTAGTCTTCTTGTTCCCGATTCACAGGGAATACATAACCGGAATAATGTGGCTGCATATAAGTGAAATAATTTTTGAACTTGGTTCGATAGTTTTAGATTCAATGCAAACAAATAATCCAATCTTTTCTCTTTATAATATTAGTTTAGATTACCATTAAATTGAGTTACCAATCACTTCAATATTATCAAGACACCTGTGCCGTTACTCTAGCGGCGTCCTACCTCCGGGCTACCAGTAAACGAGCCGGCGCGGCGGCCGATAAGCGAGAACAAATAAAAGCAAGCAAAAATAGTAGTCTTGGCACTCATATGAGTTCGTCGCATTTGGTGTCGAGACACTAGGCCTATGGGACCACGGTACGCATCAGCTCTTCACGGAACTCAGCAAGAGTTTGAGAGAAAAGACTGGGGATCCCCGCGCTGGCAGCTTTCTCGCGCAAAGACTCTCATTGGCAATTCAGTCGGGAATGTTGCCTGTGTTATGGGCACTCTGCCTAAGTCTCCCTGCTTTAGATATTTATTTTAGTTTTTATAGTATAGTTTGTTTAGGTTTTTTTCTTAATTTAATTTTCCTGTTCCTTGTATATATTCATGAAATGTCTTATTATAAATAAATAATTTGATCGGTCACACAGTAAGAAATACTTTTTAAACTCTGAATAAACTAAACATAATTGTTTACGGGTAGGAAGACAAATTACGCGTAGGAGTTGTGTGTTCGTAAAAAGACAATTGAATTACTGACATTGTGCCTACGTAAAACTACGATTTGTTTACAATTCTTTTTAACTTTACAAGTAATTCAATAGAATGCGATGGTACCTGGAGGAACATGCATTATACCTGCCTACTTACAAGAATGCTCATTGAACTACACAATAAGTGTATGTGTCTACTGACGACTAATATTTGTAACAAAAATTTTATTATAAATTTTTCATGTCTTTGATTCTTCCTTTATTAAATTTATAACTGGCGGACGCCCGCAGTTTCGGCCCGCTTGACAAACTACTCGTATATACAACCTTCCTCTTGAATCACTTTGTTAATCATCAAAATTGATCAAACTCCATTACGTAGTTTTAAAGATTTAAAAGCATACATGGGACAGTTGTTTCAAACTTAGTTTGGGCGAACATAATTTTATAATTATACTAGCTGACCCCGCGAACTTCGTACCGCCTAACAGTCAATGAATGTCGTGTTACTTTTTAGCTGAACTAATTTAGGCTTTGATGAACGTAAAACAATGATACAAAATAATATATTTATATAGATAGAAACAAAAAAGTATTTTATTATGATGAATGATGATGAAAACATACATACAGAATGAGAATAAAAATAAAAAAAAAAATAATTAAGTACTTCAAACTCATGTCAGAAAAAAATTATTGAAAACTATGTTGTGCAGATTGGATAAAAAAAATAAAACTCGGATTAATTCATTAATAGGATTTTCATTCAAGCACTTTGTGGTAAACGACATTCTTTGTTTTTTGGTCAGGCGCAAGAACAAATAAAGCGGATGGTTTGCCGACACGTGAGCATGCCACGTACAATTGACCATGAGAAAAACATGCATTTTCTAGATTGAGGCCACAAATAGTCAAGGATTGGCCTTGTGATTTGTTGAAGGCATGAAGGCGAAGGCAAGACGAATCGGGAATTGAATTCATTTAAACTCAAAGGGCATATCCGTTGGGATCATCGGAATCCTTGGAATAAGAACTTCCTCATCTTTAAATTTTCCTTTAAGTATCGACTCGTGAATCACATTGCTCATCAGTTTTCTTATCACCAAACGCATTCCATTACACAGTTTTGGTTGGTTTAAATTTCTAAGCATGGTGACTACCGAGTCAACTTTAAGTTTTAAATTGTGCGGTGGTAAACCAGGCACATCCAAGGAGTTTAAAAATTCAGTTGGATAATTAGTGGCTTCTTCATCGTTTGTTACACACTCGATTGATTTGAATGAATACAGAGTACCTACGATTTGATTTTGAATTATAAAATTGAGGTCATCTACATCTTTATTTTTAGCGGCCAAAATTGCTCGCTCACTTAACCATTTAGTATTTTTGTGGTTAGCAATGATATCCGGGAATACTTTGTTGATAAGCTCTTCCTTTGATGATACGAAATTGCAAAAATTTGGAGGAAATGAAATCAAACCGCTCGATTTGTCAACAGGAACACGGCCATTACCGATAGTCAGCAATTGCTTCGAGAAATCATCAGCAGATAGATCGTTCAACAATACAACTCTCATATTTACAGACAGTTGAAGTTTCTTTACATATCGCCACATACTTGATGCTTTGAGGCAAGCGTTTATTTCGTCGGCAGCAGTAGATCTTGGAATGACTGATAGTGTTTGTCGGAAATCGCCAGATAATAAAATCATTGCACCACCAAAACATCTCGAGTCATTGCGCAGATCTTTTAATGTTCGGTCTAGTGCTTCCAATGCGCGTTTGTGCGCCATTGTGCATTCGTCCCATATGATGATTTTTGATGCTACTAAAACTTTGGCCATTGCGGAGTGTTTCGAAATGTTACATGTCGGTTGTTCAGTAGTTTGAAGGTTTAATGGCAATTTTAACGCTGAGTGAGCCGTACGGCATCCGTGTAACAATGTGGCCGCTATTCCAGAAGAAGCAATTGCTACCACAATTTCGGATCTCGCACGTACAGTGGCCAAAATAAATGACAAGAGGAATGTCTTCCCAGTTCCACCGGGGGCATCCAAAAAAAATAAGCCGCCATTTCCATCGTCAATTGCATTAATCAGTGTATCATAGACTTCCCTCTGCTCAGGATTCAACAGAGGTACATTCGTTTGAACTGATTGGATTAGTTCATGTGGATCATATTCACGTTCACGTTCCAATTCTCTATTAAATGCGTCATTCATTCCGCGATCTGGCGCTGGCATTCCTAACCTAACTAACAAACTGCCGCACATGAGGTAACACATATCTTCGATCAAGAGCAAAGTCTGGTTATGGATCTCCTCATTCACCTCAAGATCGGAATTTCTTGAGCTGACGCGAATTCGATGTAAAATATCTTCTGACATGTTTGTTATCTTTGTATTTGTTCCACAGGTCACGTGGCTTCGATGGGAAGCATGTTGAAATAATGATAGCAAATAATGTGCGTATCTGACTTGGAGATGCAGAAATAATTGCTTCAGCGATTGTCGTGTCCCAATGAGTATCGTTTTCAAGCAAATTTAGCTCTTGACATGCTGCACGAAATGTGGGGCACACGATACCATTAACAGTTCGTAGTGATTCAAATGATGTTGGCCCTCGAACATGTACCAGCAACAACCGCAAATAGAAACATTCATCATTCTTCGGATGAACTGTGTAAATACGACCAAGAGCATCAGTAGAACGCATATCTGGATGACCAGGAACTGCATCGTCTTGCTTCCGACGTTGAAATTTCTTCGATGTGGCGTTCCAAGTGTAATAACGTGGCATTTCTGAGTAAAGCAAAGTTCGTGCGAACGGATCGCTTTGACAAATCGCAAAGAAACTGGTCAGTGTTGTCGCTGGAGGTGTTTCGGCACGTTGAGCACCATTCGACGCTGTGAAATATACTCTCTGACCGTTCTCTAGATGCACCCCCAAATGTAAAACAGTGGGATGACGTTCGTGAATAGGGAATGAAAATATACGCCAAATTGCTTCATTGTAGTTCACATATCTACCAACTTGATAGCGCGTGATTTCATCTTTGTTATTGGATGTTTGGATACCAAAAACCGCCATGTCGTTCCCTTTCGTGACATGTATTTAATTGGCTTGACCGAATTGCAATACTCAACATTACAATGTGCTTTGAATGTTTTGGAAAGAAGTGGCGAATATGGAATAATCCAACTGTTGTCAACTACGAAATCGTTTCCTTTCACTTTAGTTGTGATAGTTCTACCATTATCATCGGGCGATCGACGCCGATACAATGGATAACCATCGTTGCCTGTAATGGTCTCTGCCGTCAATTTTCGTGGATACCGTTTGGAACACTTGCCGTCGACCATGCACGGTGATTGTCGGTTGATAGTGCCACACGGTCCATGAATCATATTCGTGACTACAACGTCATGTAGGTCTGGATCGGTTTCAGGAGCAGGAATCTCCGCATATATGATGTCATCTATTTGATCTGGCCGAATTCTTTCGACTAACCAAATCAGAATGTGAGCATGCGGTAGGCCTCGTTATTGCCATTCGATTGAATACATCCAGCATCGAGTATTCCCAAAGACGTGTTGCTTAACAATGTAATTCATTAGTGACCGAATTTTTTGCCTGAAAACACGTGCGGTGATGTCGTGTCGATCACTTGATGTTTGTCTGGGAAGCAGCAATTGAATAATTTCTATCCATTTCGGATTACATGTAAATGTAATGAATAGATCTGGCCGACCATAATTACGAACATTTGTCATTGCATCTTGCGCATATTCATGCAAATGACGCGGGCTACCTATGTATGTCGCCAGTAAAATAGTCAATCGACCAACATTATCTGAATCTCCTTATGTGCTAATTGCATCGCGTAAATGGATATACTCTTCCGAAAGCAATTTAGCTTGATTCAACCGAATGAAAGTCAGGCGCTCCGTTTAGATTTTAACGTACATGTCAACGCAATATTGTTGAAGCAGTCGACGAAATCGCAACAAATAATTGTCAGAATTTTCACGAATCATCAAACGATATGCGTAATAATTCATCGAACTAACCTTCTTGGTAGTTTCCTCACCTGAAACAAATGCAGTAAAAATTATATTTTAGAACCCGTAATAGGTTAACGACTCTTACAGCTACTCTCTACTAAATTAGAAATTACAACTTTTTTGAGTACTAAAAGCAAACAGAATAAAATGTATATCAAGTTAAGATGAAAACAACAATATTGATCTTACCATTCAATGGACTAATCATTTTGATATTAAAGTGATATCCATCGTCTCCTTGCCAAAACATCAGCGGGTATTGTAACGCGTCATATGAACGGTGTGTTTCATATATTCTTTGTAGTTGCCCAGTATTGCGTCGTGTAAGTACAATATCACGTGTTTCCAAGTTTTCACCAACAATCAGGATTGCCACTTCATCGATTGTTGGAGCATTAAATGTGCGTTCATGTGTTCCAGCTGGTATTTTATCTGCTCTGATCACAACTTTATAGTCATCACTTGGCATGCGCTCTAAAGCAGTCTTGAACAGCCTGACCAATGCATGATGTTCATGAAGCATTTGCTGCAGATCTTGGAGAATTGCTCTTTTCGTAGCTGTGTTGATCCCTTGACGCCGGTTAAGTTGTTCTTCCATATTGCCCATGAAGTATATTTGCAAGAATTTATGCTGTGCATCTTCTATAGGTTGCAATGATCCAATGCGATGGCAAATCTGGCCTTGAATCTGTAAAGTCAAAACCATTGTTATAGTTAGATTTACAAACACTTTTTTTACAAACACTTTTTTTTTTCAAATAATAACATGCCATTTTTATTTCAGAGACAAATACAGAAATCTAACAAACTACATTCCAGATTTTTTTTACAATGATAGAGAATAAAGTTTTTAACGTAAATTACCTTAAATGTCGGATTATATCCGTGTTCTTCGATAATTTCCGCCCCAAATGAAGTCATTTGGAAACAGACATTGTATTTTTGAGTGTTCGCTAGAAAATGTCGCGATTCTAGTGGTTCGCCATAAAGCAGGGAGCACAATGGCTCTGGTGGCGGGACCAATAATGGTAATTTCACTTTACCACTAAGGCAGCACAAACCAGGCGTTTCACCAGCAAACTTCAATGCTCCACAATGCTGGCAAACAACGTCCATTGGACCAATGCAAACTAAACGATGCAAGCTGTAGTCGATGGTGCAATCATACAGAAACGCTGCTCGATTCAAATCAATACTTGAACCATTTCTTCTTGCACTTCGAAGATTATTCCTCTGTTCATCTGTACGATAAGCTCGACGATACGGGCTGCCTCTCTTTGCTCTTGTGTTTGAGAAGCACGAATTAAGGCCCTTCTTTGCTCCATACTAACGCGGCGCTGTTCTCGTGCAATTTCTCGTTCTCCATCAGATAATTAACTCGCGATATTCCGTTGCCTAATTGCATTACGGCTTCGCTGGGAAAGATTAGATCTTTTAGGACGCGGCATTGTTATTAAAATGTGCACTCGCATAAAACCACCAAATATAAAAACAGTGACAACTTTCGAGACATAGACAATAGCTCAAAGAGTATATAACCACTACGTATGAATATCTTATCGAGAAAAATCATATACAAAATTAACCTGTAGATTTTTTTTCCTTATTCTTATAACCTTTACCAACTGATTTTTTATTCTTTTTTATTTTGTTCCTTTCCGATGATTTTATGTTTTACTGTAGAATAAAATCTTAGGTATTATTTTCTGGAATTAAAAATTAAATAATTAATAAATAATTTTCGAAAATTAATGGCTAAAACAAACAAATATAACACTACCTGAACTTTGTAGACATTTTACAAAAAATAAATTTCTGAACGCACACATGATGTCTTCAGAAAAAAATAAAATTTTTGCTTAAAGTTCTCAGCAACTAGGCCATAAGCTCCAAAAAAAAAAATAGTTACACTATTTGACAGGATTGTACAACTAATGTTTTACATGTAATAAACAAATCAGCATCTATTTCATTGTTTTTAAGATGTATTCTGCTATTCGTGACGGAAACAAATCCAACAAATCAAAAACCATGGCAATCGGTCCAGCCGTTCTCGAGTTATAAGTGTTGTAACAAACACGACTTTCTTTTATATATATATATATATATATATATATATATATATATATATATATATATAGATAAGATAGATGACATTCTGGTCTGCTACTATTTAGTGTTGAAGTCTGCAAAAGACATGTCATTTTCATGGGACGTAACTTAGATAGTTCAGACTCTGCTTATACCGTAAAAGGTTTCTTTATATTTTAAAGATAACTAGTATAAGTATCTTTGAAAGTGCCTACATTTTTAACTGTATTTTTACACTGCAATAGCACGCAACAGTAGTCAGGTATTGCAGTACAACAAAAGTTGTAATTGATTCATTTCCAATTAATTTTGTTAAGTCACTATGCAATAAAATTGGATTGTGCCACGGCTACAATATTATTTTGGAACATGGTTAAGGCATAATTATTGTAATGTAAATTAATAGGCAAATTATAGCCTATTTTGAAATCGAAAATGTTTGCTTTGCTTTTAAAGAAGATATTGACCTAGTTACTACAAGGTAAGTATAATAATTATGGAAGATACGAGTAGCTTAATCCTATCACCCTGCAGCTTAATAACACAGCCTATCTGATGGTAAACAGTTACCGTGAATTACTATACACGTTTGGAACCTTACTTTCGCATAACACCAGTAGAAGAACAGGAATAGGTAGAGAACAAAGGAGAAGATAGGGAAGGTAAATGGGCTTATGACGATTTCATATACCCTGCGAAGCACAGCAAAAGCTATTTCGCGTCAACCTCAATTTATAGGGGTACTTAACTAAGGAAGGAAATTAGCTAAACCATGGTTCAACAAGGTACACAATCCCTATCGGTCCACTACTTCTTAGGATGGAAAGAATGTGATATGATATTCTTTACATCCTAAGGTTGACTGGAAGATGTTGCTCTTAAGCAATAAGGTCGCCTATAATTGTACAATATATTTTTTAAGGGCATGTATTCAAATATTTGTCTTTGCTTTTTTGCGTACAATAAAGAGTATTATTGTATAGTATACTTGCTTACTTACTACAGAATGTAACTTATATTTGAAAATATTTTTTAGTAATTGTTACCATAGCCAAAGAATAGGTAGTACTTACATACCATAACACACAGGTTTGCAGCATCTCATAAAGCAATATTCGGTCTCTAATTTCAAGAAATGTATGTTCCAAGTAAAGAAAGAATACAGTTTCAGAGCTGAAATATTTTCCACTTCAATAATATACTCTTTCGTAGTTGATTGTCTTTGTTTCATTGAAATTTATATTTTCATATCTCAAATATAAGGTCGAAAGTATTTTAACAGAACCTGGATATAAGACAAAAGGCTAATGATTCGTAGCAGGGAGACCATCTGTTGGCCCCTAAAGACATTATGGCGCGATCTTCTCAACGGGATCCCAACGAAGCCACAATGCTTATCTTTAAAATTTCTACAACGATATTTTTTATATAATAATTTTTACTTCTTGAGACCTTCTTATAACTTGATCTCAATACATTACAGTTTCAGTACTGATTCAATACTAACTCAAATTCTTATTCAATTTCAAATGTTTGTTTCGGAGTTTGGGTGTTTAATGTATAGATAATTGTTATTATGTAAGTATGTATATATAGAAATATAAAAGTATGTTTATCAGTCGTCTAGATAGATAGCTTAATTTAGGTTACATGACGTAGTGTGAAAATAACAATTTTCAATGTTTTTAACAGGGAGGTTTACAAGTTAGTTTCAACAACTTTTTTATAATAAAGTACTTAAATTGGAACAATGTACATTTATCTATGTATATATTATAGCACCCATAGTTGACTGAGGGAGCGAAGCGACCGAAGTCTCCGTTTCAACTTGCAGACTGGGGAGAATTTCTTTCGTATGTACCTCTACATCTATACATCTACGGGTTCTGTCAGATCATGTTTGCGGCCGTATTTATCAACCGATTTTCATGAAACTTTACACACACACTCTTTGCTTACAATGAATAACATGTGAATGATATTTTTTGGATTGGATGAAAAATGAAAGAATAATAAAAAAATAATAAAAATTAATTTTCTAAACAAAGCTCCCGAAGTCTACGGTTCGCAGAACCACTAGTTTATGTAGGTTTATTTATTTACTTGCACTGCACACACTTAGCCTTCTCACTTATGCTGGAAGAGATTCCTTTAGGAATAAGTAGTGCCCTTGTACTATGCTCACTTTTTTTTTTTTTTATATTTGGTTCGCCAAAATGACGCCGCCCGCCTGGTGTTAAGGCGTGACGACGTTTAGCGACTGTGGGCCACTCTCACAGCACACAATACTATGGAGATTGGCCCTCAACTTGACGACCTACTGATGTGCCTCTTCACGCTCCGCTTAAAGAACTCAGGATTATATGTGGGAGGAAACACGTGCACAGGCAGGGCGTTCCAGGCCACTATCGTTCGGCAGAGAAACGAACGTTTAAAACGCTCGGTTCTCTGCCATGAACATGCTATCCATTGTGTGGGAGTGGCATCTCTGCCCGGCACGGGTTGTTCGGGATCGGAAGGACGAGGGTGGGATCTGATTGAAGAGCTCTTCAGAACACACGCCGTGGTAGATACGGTAGAATGCGGCCAAGGAAGCTATGGTTCGGCGCTGAGCTAGCGGCTCGAGGCTTCCCGTTATCTCCGGACAATCTATAATACGGATAGCCCGTCGCTGCATAGCGTCGAGAACGTCCAGCAGATACTTCGCGGAGCGAGACGGCTTCGTGTGGGACTCCCGGCCCTAGGATGTAAAACGGGCCGGACTACCCAGCGACCATAGAGAGAATGACGGCCGGCAGCGAACCTACACTGCCGATGATGCCCGTGAGGGCCAACCTCTGCGTGTCCCAGGCGGCGCATACAGCGAGCGTATGCTGCACCGTATCACGGTTAGGTTAGGTTAGGTTAGGTTGGGGCGGGGCCCCAAGTGAGTAGTGTGTACGTCCACGTTCGTCCGCCCTGGACCCCAACTTGACCACCGTAACGGAGTGGCAAGTTGGGTGACCGAATCTCACTGCTCTAGACTTGAGGCCAACTTGACTGGCATATTTTTATATTCTTGTTCTTTCACTGTCCTCTTATGGACGATGCCGAACCGCAAAAATAAAAATTCTGCGTCGGCCCGGAGCCCTTCGGTTCCGGAGGATGCAGATCGACCCAGCTCTGCTCAGAGGATGTCTGAGGAGACAGATACGGCGACCGTAGCGTTGAGTTACCCGGTGCCCAGGCGCAAGAGTCGTAAACGCGCTGTTGCTCCTGTAAGCGAGATCGACACTGAACTGATGCCGGCGCCTGCTAAGGTTGGATCCGCGAGGAGAGGTCGCCCCAGAACGCGGTCGGCGACAGCCGTTTCAAGGACCTCTGTGTTCTCCAATGCAGGGGCCATCGCACAAAAGCGTGCAGATGGCGAGCGAGAAGCCGAGGAGGAGGTCGAAGCCTTCCTCGAGTCCATCCAAACGTCTGAAGGTTCCGACCCTCCGACGGTTGAGGATAGGGAACGAGAAGTAGAGACCGCCTTCTCGATTATTATGAAGGTGGCCACAAAGTCGCGGAACCTTAATGGGGTGTTTGTTATGGCCCTTAAAACCTCCGCGACTGTTATGTTGAAGGCTTCACAGGCCTATAGGATGGAGATGGTGGAACAGGAGCGTCGGCTGGACCTTGTCTGTGCTCACCTTGCCCAAGTGCGCCGCAAGCTGGGGATGGAGGACGACGATGCACTAGTGGGTACGCCCTCCCCTGCGCAGCCACCGGTCGCCGAGCGCCCCGTGCCTGCAACCGCTGACCCCGCGCCTGTGACCGCGCATCCCCCGCAATCAACCGCGCGTCCCGCGACTACGCTCCCAGATTCCCAACTGCGCCAAATCATGGAAGCAGTTGGGAATCTAATAGACGGTCGTCTTGCGTCTTTAGAAGGGAGGCTAATGCCTGCGCCTATCATTCGACCGCCTTTGGCCGGACCCATGAATAAGAGGGCTACTCCACAGATACCATCAGCGGTAGCACCGAAGAAATCTTATGCGGTGGCTGTTGCTGCGCCGGTGGCAAAGGGACGGGCGCGACGTAAAGCGGCTCCGCCCGAAGTCTTTCCTGCGCTGCCGACAAGTCGTATGACCACTCAGGGTCCGTCAGCTGCCAATGCCCCATGGTCAATTATTACCTCTCAGCCCCTTTCTTGCCCTTCTACCAACGATGGCTGGCAAACTGTGGTGCCGAGGAAGAAAAAGAAGAGGGGAGGTAGGCGTAAAAAGAGCGCCTCACAGGCAGCGCAGGCTGCCCCAGCTACCCAGAGAGGCAAGAGGCCTAAATTACAGCCGCCAAAATCAGCCGCCGTTGTGATAACGGTCTCGGCCGAAGCGGCGGAACGTGGCCTCTCGTACGCCGAGATATTTAAGAGGGCGCGGTCGGCGATAGGCGCTGCTGAGTTGGGTGGAGTGGGTGGCCGATCGCGTCTTGCACTAAATGGCGCTCGCGCCTTGGAATTCCCCGGGACTGAGGGTGTTAAAACGGCAGACCTCGTCGCGGAGAGACTACGGGGATTATTCACGGAGGAACAGGGAGTCAGAGTCGCCAGACCCACGAAGTGTGCGGATATCCGCTTCTCGGGTCTGGACGACTCTATCGAGGTTGAGGACATCCGGTCTCTTATTACCTCAAAGACCGGATGCACCCCTGACACAGTCAGGGTCGGTGCGATTCGATCCAGCCCTGGTGGTGCTGGCGCAGTGTGGGCTAGCTGCCCTGTGGCAGCAGCCAAAGCTCTCGTCTTAGTGGCCCGTCTATGACGCCACCTACTGGATTCATGGGCGAAGAAGAAGTGGAGGAAGTTCCGCCCGTCACGGACGGGGAACTGGGTGCCTCAGCCCTTCGGATGCGGAAGAAGAATACCGCACCAGGGCCTGATGGCGTGCCAGGGAAAGTTATGGCTCTGACCCTCGATCATCTAGACGGCCGCCTCAGGGACCTTTTTGACGCATGTCTTACGCAAGGTCGGTTCCCTGAGTGCTGAAAGCGTGGGAAACTGGTGCTCCTCTCTAAGCCGGGTCGGCCTCTCGAGTCGATCTTGGCCTACAGGCCCATAGTGCTGCTGGATGAGGCGGGTAAAATGCTGGAGAGGGTTATAGCTGCCCGTCTCCTCCGGCACCTAAATGAGACGGGGCCCGATCTGTCAGACGCTCAGTTCGGCTTTAGAGCTGGACGTTCGACGATCGATGCCATTTCGCGCCTGAGAGCTAGGACCGAGTCGGGAGTGAGTCGTGGCGGAGTGGTATTGGCGGTGTCATTGGACATCGCCAATGCCTTCAATAGTCTGCCATTCAGTTGCATTGCAGAAGCCCCTCCAATACCACGGGGTGCCCCGGTATCTGCAGCTACTGGTGGCAGACTATGATATACGATATGTTCAGTACGAGGACCGAGACGGCATACTAAGACGGCGACTCATGTCGTGCGGTGTTCCTCAGGGTTCGGTTCTAGGGCCACTCCTGTGGAACATCGGCTACGACTGGGTCCTACGTGTCCCTTTACCCCCCGGACTGGATGTTATCTGCTATGCGGATGACACCCTAGTCGCGGCCTCAGGGGGGGGACTTCGAAGAGGCGGTGCACTTAGCCACCGTGGGCGTCTCCCAGGTTGTTGAACGCATAGAAGCGCTGGGGTTGCGGGTGGCTCTCGAGAAGACTGAGGCTCTTTTATTTCACGGGCCTCGTCGCGGTCCACCCAGCGGCGCAAGTCTAGAGGTACGCTCGGTCCTCGTACCGATCCGGCCCCAGATGAAATATCTGGGGCTCTTGTTAGATGGGAGGTGGCGCTTCGACGAGCACTTCATCCAGCTTGCACCAAGGCTCGTCAGCGCTGCGTCTGCCCTGGGACGGCTCATGCCAAACCTGGGGGGACCCAGCGTTGCTTGCCGTCAGCTGTACGCGGGGATTATCCGATCAATGGCCCTATACGGTGCACCGGTGTGGGTAGCGACCTTGACTGCCCAAAATAGGGCTCGTCTTTGGCGCCCTCAGAGAGTTATGGCGGTCAAGGTCATACGTGGGTATCGCACCGTGTCGACGGAGGTCGCGAGTGCATTGGCCGGAACCCCCCCGTGGGATTTGGAGGCTGGTGCTTACCGAGCATGGTTGCTTCGGTAAGTACCTGTGCCAGATCCCAAGGAAGGAGGTGAGTTTCGCCTGCCACCACTGCGACTGCGTCGAGGACACGGCGCAGCACACGCTAGCGGTCTGTCCAGCTTGGGACACGCAGCGCCTTGCCCTTGTCGCGGTCATTGGATCGGATCTCTCACTGGCAGCTATCATCCGTTCCATGGTTGCCAGTGAGAGAAATTTTACCGTAGTTGCGTCCTTCTGCGAGGACGTCGTCTCGCAGAAGGAGAGTGCGGAGCGGGTCAGGGAGAGCAATGCTCTTGCCCGCAATGACCCGCTTCACACCCGACGCCCAGGACGGAATAGGCGCGCTTACGCGCGCCTCATGCCGCCCTGATCGTGGCAGCGGGTGTGAGAGTCGGGATCTGCTCTCCACCCGCACTACGCCACCCACGAAGGGGTGACGTCCATGTGTGTCTGGTCGTCACCGGTAGAGAGTTTTCGAGAGGGGGGCGATACAGAGAGGGTGCCCCGTCACACCTGGGGCAGGCGCAGAGGGACCGCTGAAGAAATAGCAAAATTGTTCCCGGTCCCCCTGAACAGGCGCAGAGTATGGCACACCGCAGGGGTTTTAGTGTGTGCAAACCATACATAACCGCGCGGTGGCCCCGCACCGTGCGGTATTCGTAAGGAATCTCCCCTGCGCTAACAAAAAAAAAAAAAAAAGTAAGGTTAGGTTAGGTTAGGTTAGCCCTTACATCTTTCGATGTAGTTTTTATTATTGAGCTCTTGACGAATCTCTATGCCAAGGATATCAAGGTTGTCCTTCATTGGTAATAATGCATTCTGAAGAGAGGGTAGGGTAAGGAAAGGGGATTTCTTCGCAGTAAATGCACACGCCTGTGTTTTGCGGGCATTGACCTCAACCAGGTTCTCGGTACCCCATTGAGAGATACTATCGATGTTACGGTCGAGATCAGCCACGAGTCGTCGTCTCTCCTCCTCAATCTCAGATCGCCCTGCCGTCGGACGAACCGAGTAACTCCCGTGCAGTGTGCTGTCATCTGCATAGCAATGAATGTTCCCGAGGGATAGCATATCATTGATATGCAGAAGAAAGAGAGTTGGTGATAGTACGGACCCCTGCGGTGCCCCGGCATTCACTTGCAAGAAGCGAGAAGCCTGGCCATCGCAGAAGACCCGCACTCGGCGCTCGTTTAAAGAGCTGGCAACCCAGCTACACAGTTGAGGAGGTAGACCATATGCCGGAAGCTTGGAAAGGAGCGAAGCATGCCAGATCTATCGAAAACTTTGAAGATGTCCGCAGGCTAATAGCCAAGGACTCGCCGTGCCTTTCCATAGCCCCACCCCAGACATGCACTACGAATGCCAGAAGATCACCCGTTGATCGTTTTGGCCTGAAGCCGTATTGTCGATCATTGATTAGCGAGTGACACTCTAGGTATCGCATGAGCTGCTTATTTATAAGGAGCTCAAGCACCTTGCAAATGACTGAGGTGACAGCTATGGGTCGATAGTTGCCTGGATCGGATCGATCCCCTTTCTTGGGGATCGGTTGTACGTTCGCCTCCTTCCAGACCTCCGGCACGAGCCCTGTAGAGTATGACAGGCGGTACGGACGCGTTAATACTGGAGACAAATGAGCTGCACATTTTTGTAGCTGGGCTTTCCGCGTGTCGAGTGACCGGAGCACTGCCCGTACATCACATTGCCTGATAACAATATCAGGCATAGTGTGGCCACAGTTGGCGATGGCGGGGGGCTGCAGGCCTCGGTCGTCGACCCGGGAATTAGCCGCAAAGAGGTCTGCGAGCATATTCGCTTTCACTTGGGCTTTGTGAGCCAGTGTTCCATCTGGGTAACGCAGCGGTGGCAGCGAGGGCTGACAAAAGTTAGATTGCATGGCTTTGGCCAGTTGCCAGAATCCACGGCTGCCCGTGGGATGGGAAGTGAGCTCCTGACCAAGCCGCGCAACGCGCTGGGCTTCCGCTCTCTTAAAGGCCCTCTTACTGGATTTTGTGGCCCGGTTCTACGCTGCTTTGAGGTGGCCCACGTTTGGGTCACGCACAGCTCGGGCCCTGATCCAGGCGCGATATGCTTACGGTTTTTGTTGAACAGCTTTGGCACAATCTCGCCCGAACCAGGGACGGGCTCTGCGGACACTGGCGACATCAGAGAAAGGGATGTAATATTCCATCCCTAAACTGATCTCGCCAGCAATCGCAGAAGCGCTATCCGAAGGAGCCTTTCCTACAAAGTAGCGCTGGTTCCAGGGGACGGACGCATAATAACCGCGTAGACCGTCCCAATCCGCTGATGAGTAGTGCCATAGTCGTCGTGACGTTTGTACAGGACGTGCAGGAGGTGACATCTTCATGCCAGCGTGAACAACACAGTGGTCGGAACTACCCAATGGGGTTCCTACCGAAACACTGTACTGGGCTGGGCGACTCGTCAACAGTAGATCCAGCAGAGCAGGCGCGTGATCTGACCTGTCTGGTATCCGGGTGATCCCGCATACCATCTGGGTCAGACCGTGGGAGAGAGCGAACGCATGGGCGGCCCTACCCGCATGATCAGTCTTGAGGGACCCCAGTCACTCAATGTGATGGCCATTGAAGTCCCCCAGAAATACTAGGTCAGCGTTCAGGAACCGCACCTGCGCTTCATCAGCCGCCTCGCTGAGGTACTGGAAGAGCTTTGTTGTCTCAGAATCCCCTGTGTAGGAACGGTAGACGCACACGTAGATCTGGCTCATAGAGCCATGGCCTACGTGCAGCCAAAAGACGGAGTTGGAGGGGTTCTCTAGGCAGCGCAACCGGCGGCAGCAAACATCCGCCCTAACGAACACGCACACCCCGGCTTTATCTCGAAATTGTTCCTCGATGACATAGCCGGGGTAACACAGGTAAGACGTGTCTTCAAGGCGGCGTATTTGTGTCTCCGTGAGGAACATCATAGCGGGTCGTGCTGTCTCAAGGTGATGGTGAAGGGCATCGAGGTTCGCATGGAGTCCACGGATGTTAGTGAACTCCACCTCGAAAAGTGAAGTTGTCGGGTTTCCTGGGCCGCTGTGGAACGTTTACGTGTTTTATGTTGCACTGCCATAATGTATATGAAGAAGCGTGTAGACAGGGCGACATTTGGTGCAGCAGTAAGTGACAAAGCGCAGGGGCTAGCTTTGTCTAGAACCGTGTGGTTAGGTCGGAGCCGACTCGCCGGACGGAAGGGCTCCCAAACCCCCCCGATGCAAGGCCGCCGCTACCCCACACCGGTTACCACCCGGAGCGGCGATCCCACATCAGGATTATGCGCAACATGTGGGGCAGCCTCCTGGGGTGGTTAGTCCCAGGCTGGCCCCGTGACTGTGTTGCGGGCGGCCGCGGCAACGCCGTTGCTAAGGATCTCCCTGGCCGGCGAATCGACCCACACCTCCCACACTAGACTCCGTTTCGCCCCAACTGGTCCCATGCTTGCTGCACTATACATCGCCCCGGGCCCGGCGGGGCAGCTGCTGAACCCCTAACGCAACACAGCCTGGGCTGAGTTACTTGGGGGGCTTTAACACAGCTGCAGGGTGTTACCCCCCCGGACCAACACTGTTGTACCACCTGGTACCCCCGTAGGGGCCCAAGCCACTCCACTACAGAAAGTAGAGCCCCTTTGCACCCAGTAGAGCCCCTTTGCACCCAACTTTATTCTTTTGTACTTCTGTTTCTTGTTTTTTGTTTGTGTGTATATACAACATATAAACATATAAACATATATAAATAAAAAATAATAAGTAAACTTCGAAAATATTATCAAAATGTACACTCACAGTTAATAATACCAATAAATACATAATAATAATACATTCAATATTCACTATGAATATACCGATACTAAATAATATGTTTGTTCTTTGAGTAAGCATGAATAAAATTGTCTTTATCTGTCGAGGCACAGTTTGTGTTTTGTTTCCCTCGAGAGGAATTGGATGCAAATGTGAAACAGACGCGTTTTATTGTATCTACTTATGTAAAAATAGTGAGTCAATATTTCTCCCGCTATGGGAATACGTACACAAATTTTATTCTTCACTTTCCAAACTAACTTCTAACATTACGCATCTCGCGAGTTCCAGCGTGGATGCGCCATAACTAAAGATTAGACCAATTTTGGTTGACATCCAGCTTATGTGACCCACTTAAGTATAGAACGAGGGAATTCCATTGCAAACATTGTATTTTTCCTTGAATGTTTTGAAAGTTGGTCTGTCGACTTTATAATATAAATAAACGGTTCATTTTAGAGGTATAAACAATTTATACTAATGGTTCTGTGAACCGTAGATTTCAAGAGCGGCTTTGTTTATTCCTAAACTAGCTGACCCCGCGAACTTCGTACCGCCTAACAGTCAATGAATGTCGTGTTACTTTTTAGCTGAACTAATTTAGGCTTTGATGAACGTAAAACAATGATACAAAATAATATATTTATATAGATAGAAACAAAAAAGTATTTTATTATGATGAATGATGATGAAAACATACATACAGAATGAGAATAAAAATAAAAAAAAATTAAAAATAATAATTAAGTACTTCAAACTCATGTCAGAAAAAAATTACTGAAAACTATGTTGTGCATATTGGAAAAAAAAAATAAAACTCGGATTAATTCATTAATAGGATTTTCATTCAAGCACTTTGTGGTAAACGACATTCTTTGTTTTTTGGTCAGGCGCAAGAACAAATAAAGCGGATGGTTTGCCGACACGTGAGCATGCCACGTACAATTGACCATGAGAAAAACATGCATTTTCTAGATTGAGGCCACAAATAGTCAAGGATTTGACTGTTTCGGTGGCGTGGTCGGTAGTGCATCCGCTCTCGACGCTGGAGTCTCGGGTTCGATTCCCGGTCGGGACAAACTTTGTGTGATGACACATACGTTTGTACCGAAGTCTGGATGTTTTCTATGTATAATATGTATGTATTTAAAAAAAAAATGTATATAAGTATTTATATCAGTTTATCTAGTACTCATATCACAAGCTCTGCTTAGTTTGAGACTAGATGGCGTTGTGTGAATTGTCCTAACATATTTATTTATTTATTTATTTATTATTGGCCCTGTGATTTGTTGATCGTCATGGTGAAGGCAAGACGAATCGGGAATTGAATTCGTTTAAACTCAAAGGGCATATCCGTTGGGATCATCGGAATCCTTGGAATAAGAATTTCCTCATCTTTAAATTTTCCTTTAAGTATAGACGCGTGAATCACATTGCTCATCAGTTTTCTTATCACCAAACGCGTTCCATTACACAGTTTTGGTTGGTTTAAATTTCTAAGCATGATGACTACCGAGCCAACTTTAAGTTTTAAATTGTGCGGTGGTAAACCAGGCACATCCAAGGAGTTTAAAAATTCAGTTGGATAATTAGTGGCTTCTTCTTCGTCTGCAATTTCACTTTACCACTAAGGCAGCACAAACCAGGCGTTTCACCAGCAAACTTCAATGCTCCACAATGCTGGCAAACAACGTCCATTGGACCAATGCAAACTAAACGATGCAAGCTGTAGTCGATGGTGCAATCATACAGAAACGCTGCTCGATTCAAATCAATACTTGAACCATTTCTTCTTGCACTTCGAAGATTATTCCTCTGTTCATCTGTACGATGAGCTCGACGATTTCTCGTTTCTAACCTAGCCGTTTCATGGGCTGCCTCTCTTTACTCTTGTGTTTGAGAAGCACGAATTAAGGCCCTTCTTTGCTCCATACTAACGCGGCGCTGTTCTCGTGCAATTTCTCGTTCTCTATCAGATAATTGACTCGCGATATTCCGTTGCCTAATTGCATTACGGCTTCGCTGGGAAAGATTAGATCCTTCTAGGACGCGGCATTGTTATTAAAATGTGCACTCGCATAAAACCACCAAATATAATAACAGTGACAACTTTCGAGACATAGACAATAGCTCAAAGAGTATATAACCACTACGTATGAATATCTTATCAAGAAAAATCATATACAACCTATAAAAAGACATTTACACTTTTGTTAACCTGTAGATTTTTTTTCCTTATTCTTATAACCTTTACCAACTGATTTTTTATTCTTTTTTATTTTGTTCCTTTCCGATGATTTTATGTTTTTACTGTAGAATAAATCTTAGGTATTATTTTCTGGAATTAAAAATTAAATAATTAATAAATAATTTTCGAAAATTAATGGCTAAACAAACAAATATAATACTACCTGAACTTTGTAGACATTTTACAAAAAATTAATTTCTGAACGAACACATGATGTCTTCAGAAAAAAATAAATTTTTTGCTTTAAGTTCTCAGCAACCAGGCCATAAGCTCCAAAAAAAAAATAGTTGTTACACTATTTGACAGAATTGTTGTACAACTAATGTTTTACATGTAATAAACAAATCAGCATCTATTTCATTGTTTTTAAGATGTATTCTGCTATTCGTGACGGAAACAAATCCAACAAATCAAAAACCATGGCAATCGGTCCAGCCGTTCTCGAGTTATAAGTGTTGTAACAAACACGACTTTCTTTTATATATATAGATGTTTCGCCATAAAGCAGGGAGCACAATGGCTCTGGTGGCGGGACCAATAATGGCAATTTCACTTTACCGCTAAGGCAGCACAAACCAGGCGTTTCACCAGCAAACTTCAATGCTCCACAATGCTGGCAAACAACGTCCATTGGACCAATGCAAACTAAACGATGCAAGCTGTAGTCGATGGTGCAATCATACAGAAACGCTGCTCGATTCAAATCAATACTTGAACCATTTCTTCTTGCACTTCGAAGATTATTCCTCTGTTCATCTGTACGATAAGCTCGACGATTTCTCGTTTCTAACCTAGCCGTTTCACGGGCTGCCTCTCTTTGCTCTTGTGTTTGAGAAGCACGAATTAAGGCCCTTCTTTGCTCCATACTAACGCGGCGCTGTTCTCGTGCAATTTCTCGTTCTCCATCAGATAATTGACTCGCGATATTCCGTTGCCTAATTGCATTACGGCTTCGCTGGGAAAGATTAGATCTTCTAGGACGCGGCATTGTAATTAAAATGTGCACTCGCATAAAACCACCAAATATAATAACAGTGACATCTTTCGAGACAATAGCTCAAAGAGTATATAACCACTACGTATGAATATCTTATCAAGAAAAATCATATACAACCTATAAAAAGACATTAACACTTTTGTTAACCTGTAGATTTTTTTTTCTTATTCTTATAACCTTTACCAACTGATTTTTTATTCTTTTTTATTTTGTTCCTTTCCGATGATTTTATGTTTTTACTGTAGAATAAATCTTAGGTATTATTTTCTGGAATTAAAAATTAAATAATTAATAAATAATTTTCGAAAATTAATGGCTAAAACAAACAAATATAATACTACCTGAACTTTGTAGACATTTTACAAAAAATAAATTTCTGAACGCACACATGATGTCTTCAGAAAAAAATAATTTTTTTGCTTAAAGTTCTCAGCAACAAATAAGCTCCAAAAAAAAATAGTTGTTAGACTATTTGACAGGATTGTTGTACAACTAATGTTTTACATGTAATAAACAAATCAGCATCTATTTCATTGTTTTTAAGATGTATTCTGCTATTCGTGACGGAAACAAATCCAACAAATCAAAAACCATGGCAATCGGTCCAGCCGTTCTCGAGTTATAAGTGTTGTAACAAACACGACTTTCTTTTATATATATAATATATATATATATATATATATATATATATATATATATATATATATATATATATACCTATATATATATATATATAAATAAGATTGTATTTATTTGCATGACTTTTGATTTTATTTATATGGGTTGCTATGGTTACGGATTGCATTCTTGACAGACCGTAGACTTCGGGAGCTTTGTTTAGAACATTTATTTTTAAATTTTCCAAAGAGAATACAATACTTGCAATTTTCTTTATCACTCTTTCATTTTTCATCCAATCCAAAAAATATCATTCTGGCCCAAAGAATAAGTATCGCCATCCAACGTGGCAACACAGCCAGCATTCTGGGAACCTTCCCAGTCGGCAATGATGCGGAGGATTTTTTAAACGATATTTTGTAATGTAAATATTTTTAGTCTATAATTATGTTTATTTTCTATATTGTAATTCTTATTGTAAATAAATTTTTACCATCATTCATAATATGTTATTCATTGTAAGCAAGGAGTGTGTGTGTAAAGTTTCATGAAAATCAGTTGATAAATACGGTCGCAAACATGATCTGAAGGAACCCACAGATGTAGACATGTAGAGGTACAGACGAAAGAAATTCTCCCCAGTCTGCAAGTTGAAACGGAGACTTCGGTCGCTTCGCTCCCTCAGTCAACTAGTGAGTGTTTGCAGATAAGAGATACTTTTGTCATAAACCATTTGGTTAAATGAACTTCTATTTTTACAGATTTAATTTCGGTATAATTAATCAGTTATTAGTGAAATTAGTGAGTCATTATTTCTTACTTAGACTTACTTTACGTCAGTTCAACTGTCGAGTATCTCGTAATCTGCAGAATAACAGGATTTTCAATTTCCATATAGGCCAAATACCTAATATTAACAAATTACCTATTAAAAACTTTTTTCTTGCCCCATTTTAATTGTAAAATGATACGAATGATAAGAGGTCTAATAGATTACTTAAATAGTTAAAAAAAGTTTAACAAATTAAAGTACTGTGTCCTAAAAGTTACAAATATTAAAAAGAGCACTGTTTTCCAAGATACAGGCTTTAATCTAGTTTGGAGGCCAGTTTCATACACTGATTGTAAAAGTATATTACACGGTATTGTTTGTCTAACATTTATTTTGTGAAAACTGTTCTGAGATAAATAAAGATTATTAAATATGTACCAACTGAGTCAGTTTCTACAGATTACGAGATACTTTTACTTTATAAAACTTAAAATAAATTAAACACAAGTTACTGAATACTACATCAAAAAAGATTTGTTTTTTAATTAAACCAGTGTTACCCACTAAACAAACCCAACGAATAACAAATCAATTTAGTGTCAGGAAATTACTTTGTAAAGTTGAAAAGGGTTGCGCGATACGGTACCAAATTGAAATTCTTTTGTGCGCCTCGCCTTTACATGTCCAAAATGCTACCTGACTCTTTGAATCATAGCGCAACAACATTTTTCGATCAAACTTTGCTATACCTACACACTTTTCTGTTCAAATCCTGTACGGATGCTAAGATTCAGAAAGTTTTTTCGGCTAAGTATTTAGTTTTTACCCCTATAAATACCATTTGAAAAGTTGGTTAACTTCATAAGTTTTCAGTGAATTGTCCCGTGGCACCGTGGGCTTCTGCCACCTATGCGGTCTCTGTCAAGGGGTTGGATTGGGTGTAATTCCGCATCTTTGCGTAGCACCCGTGGCCCAAAAGTGGGTTTGTAATACAGCAGGCTATAATAAATTATGGACATGTTTTGAAAAAAAGTATTTATTAAAGGACTTTTATTGGATTTGTAATCCAAAATTTACCGATTTTTAAACCAATGGAAAGTTGGAAAGATTTTGTTAACACTATAATATAAAGCTTCTATAAAAATAGAGTAATTTGATTGAATTACGATTTCACTGAATAAAATAAAGTAACACGTACCTGCTCCTATCAACTACTACAGCGTAGTGTAGGTACAGAGTATTAGGTACCTACCTATAGTACCGCATTATTTGGATATTTTGCAGATATAGATTCTTCAGTGCATTTCTGAGTGGATATAGTGTGTGGTATGTATCAATTATCTATTTTCAATGGTCATAGCTCATTAGTTAATTACCAAAAAAATAGCTAGCACGTATTGATCCAAAATATCAGCAAAAAAAAATATAATTGAGCGGAGCGAAGCGAAGCTCTATCTTAGACGACAAGTGTAAATCGTTTGTGTGCCAACTCCTCCGAAACGGCTCGACCGATTTTGACCAAATTTGGCATGCTGGTCGACATCATCGTACCCGGGAGTGCATATCTCTGAAATCATGAAAATAGAGCATAAAAAAAATTAAGAAAATTTGCTCCGCTCAACATTTGCAATTAGTAGCATGCATTGCATACCTAGTCTATATAATTATTTTCAATTCCTGAAGTTTTGTTCTGTAATTGCCAGACGAACTTATTACATTAAAACAAATGATTTCCTAATAACTCAAATTAAAAATCATTCATGTTAACGTGCATACATAGGCACCTTACAACTTGTGTCCACAATCAGTCATCAATTTAGTTTAACTTAACGTGACTGCTAATGGTTTTGATAAAGATCTTAACCAAATACTGATGGAAAAAAGTTTTCCTACAACCAAACCAAAAACAATTCGATCTTTTGATATTTTCCAACCCACAAAGATTGTTAATCTCAAAATCGATTATGTGACCTTACTTGTAAGTCTATTATAGTGTAAACCAGTAGTAGAATAAATTTCGATCGATTGCCACAGAACAAAGCCTCACGCGATATGAGAAAACGGCTTCCAACGACTTTGTTGAAGGTATCGACAGAATTGGAATGCAGATCTGTTTCTAGTTTCAGTTTTGAATAGAGATGTCAACAAATATTTTATTGACAAGTTTAATTTTAAAATTTACAACTTAATATTGATATAGGTAGGACAGAGTTCCCTTATCGCATTTATATCTCTAACTATATTTTTAAAAATCGAATTGAGTTGAAAGTTATAAAACACTAGCTGATCGCCGCAGCTCCGCCCGCGTGATTTAGTTTACTCGTTTCCGGTTCCGGTGGGAACATATTACCGTTATAAAAAGTAGCCTATGTTACTCAGGGTGAATGTAGCTTTCCAATGGTGAAAGAATTTTTGAAATCGGCACAGGAGTTTTTGAGTTTATTCATTACAAACATACAAATCTTTCCTCTTTATAATAGTAGTATAGACTAGCTGTTGCCCGCAGCTCCGCCTACGTGTTATAGCTTTCTTGATTACCAGTTACTGATTTATTATGTATAGCTGTTGAGAGATATTGTATCTTAAAATAAAATATTATAGTATCTTAACCGTGTGCAGCGCCCCTTACGCGGGTGACGTAACCTACGACGAACTTATTATTTGCGGTTGGTACAGTAATCGGGTCTAGGGATCGAACCGCAAAATTAAGTTTGTTTTCTATTGTATATACTTTTCCGGGATAAAAAGTACCCAGAGTGGTGCCCAAGATATTAAAAAATAATTATACCAAGTTTCATCGTAATCGAACCGGTAGTTTTTGCGTGATACCTGAACACGTACTGCCCTTGCCCTCTTTTTATTGTTGTAACAGAATCATTGTATTTACTGGCGAATAAAAAGAGTGGCCGTGAGTTTTTCTTGCCAGGTTCTTTCCTCACAGGCTCAACCTATTGCCTTGCGAATGTGGCGCTAAATGTAAATGTAGAAGCATTTTCTTTTTTTGACGTTCATAAGTGTTACTTTGTGACCTACATGAATAAAGATATTTTGATTTTATTTTTTGAACAAACAGACAGACAGACAGACAGACAGTCAAAAAAATTTTTAATCACGTTTTTGGTTTCGGTGTCAGTCTAGAAACACCCCCTGCCATTTATTTTTTTGATATTTTCAATGTACAGAATTTTCACTTCTACAGATTTATTATAAGTATATATATATAGAAGGGGCTCGTGGTCTAGTGGTAACCGACAATATTAACACATTGCAAAGGTTAAGCAACATCTAGTCACGGCCAGTCTTAGGATGGGTGACCATTTCTTAAGATACTGAGACCCCTCCGTGCCTCGGAGAGCACGTTAAGCCTTCAGTCCCGGTTGTCATACGAACATCTATGGCAGTCGTTAGGGGTAGTTGGAGCCCTAAATCAAAAATCCGACCGGTTTAACTACAGAACTTTAATATCGCCCATGGGTTGTGGAGGTCAGATGGCAGTCGCTTCACGGAAAATATCGAAGTTCAGCCGAATCGCAGTTAGACTGGAAAGCCGACCCCAACTAAGTTGGGAAAAGGGTCGGTGAATGATGAGTGATATAGAATAGATATAGAATAGATATAGATAGATAATACTTATAATAAAAAAGATAATACTCGTGATACCCCTATACAAGGGGCTCTACCAACATCTTTAGGGCCCCAGCGACCTCACCAGCTAGTGGCGCACCTGCTGATCAACGGACGAGGCTCGTTAATTTACGGTACCTATGGAGTGGCTTCGGCCCCTACGTGGGTACAAGGTGGTACAACAGTGTTGGTCCGGGGGGGTACCACCGTGCAGCTGTGCTAAAGCCCCCCAAGTAACCCAACCCAGGCCGGGTTACGTTAGGGGTTCAGCAGCTGCACCGCCGGGCCCGGGGCGATGTATGGTGCAGCAGGCATGGGACCAGTGGGGGCAAAGTGGAGTCTAGTGTGGGTGGTGTGGGTCGATTCGCTGGCCAGGGAGACCCTTAGCAACGGCGTTGCCGCGGCCGCCCGCAAAACAGTCATGGGGCCCGCCTGGGACCAACCACCCCAGGAGGCTGCCCCACATGTTGCGCATAATCCTGATGTGGGATCGCCGCTCCGGGTGGTAACCGGTGTGGGGTACCGGTGGCCTTGCATCAGGGGGGTTTGGGAGTCCTTCCGTCCGGCGGGTCGGCTCCGACCTAACCACACGGTTCTAGACAAAGCTAGCCCCTGCGCTTTGTCACTTACTGCTGCACCAAATGTCGCCCTGTCTTCACGATTCTTCTTCATATACATTATGGCAGTGCAACATAAAAAACGTAAACGTTCCACAGCGGCCCCAGGTAACCCCACAACTTCACTTTTCGAGGTGGAGTTCACTAACATCCGTGGACTCCATGCGAACCTCGATGCCGTCCACCATCACCTTGAGACGGCACGGCCCACTGTGATGTTCCTCACGGAGACACAAATACGCCGCCCTGAAGACACGTCTTACCTGTGTTACCCCGGCTATGTCATCGAGGAACAATTTCAAGATAAAGCCGGGGTGTGCGTGTTCGTTAGGGAGGATGTTTGCTGCCGCCGGTTGCGCTGCCTAGAGAACCCCTCCAACTCCGTCCTTTGGCTGCACGTAGACCATGGCTCTATGAGCCAGATCTACGTGTGCGTCTACCGCTCCCACACAGGGGATTCTGAGACAACAAAGCTCTTCCAGTACCTCAGCGAGACGGCTGATGAAGCGCAGGTGCGGTTCCCGAACGCTGACCTAGTATTTCTGGGGGACTTCAATAGCCATCACATTGAATGGCTGGGGTCCCTCAAGACTGATCATGCGGGTAAGGCCGCCCATGCGTTCGCTCTCTCCCACAGTCTGACCCAGGTGGTATGCGGTATCAGCCGGATACCAGACAGGTCGGATCACGCGCACGCTCTGCTGGATCTACTGCTGACGAGTCGCCCAGCCTAATACAGTGTTTCGGTAGGAGCCCCATTGGGTAGTTCCGACCACTGTGTTGTTCACGCTGGCATGAAGGTGTCACCTCCTGCACGTCCTGTACAAACGTCACGACGACTATGGCACTACTCGTCAGCGGATTGGGACGGTCTACGCGATTATTATGCGTCCGTCCCCTGGAGCCAGCGCTGCTTTGTAGGAAAGGCTCCTTCGGATAGTGCTTCTGCGATTGCTGGCGAGATCAGTTTAGGGATGGATTATTACATCCCTTTCACTGATGTCGCCAGTATCCGCAGAGCCCGTCCCTGGTTTAGACGAGATTATGCCAAAGCTGTTCGACAAAAACAGTCCCAAACGTGGGCCACCTCAAAGCAGCGTACAACCGGGCCACAAAGTCCAGTAAGAGGGCCTTTAAGAGAGCGGATGCCCAGTGCGTCGCGCGGCTTGTTCATGAGTTCACTTTCCATCCCACGGGCAGCCGTGGATTCTGGCAACTGGCCAAAGTCGTGCAATCTAACTTTTGTCAGCCCTCGCTTCTGCTGGATTGCCAGCTTTTTAAACGAGCGCCGAGTGCGGGTCCTCTGCGATGGCTTCTCGCTTCTTGCAAGTGAATGCCGGGGTACCGCAGGGGTTCGTACTATCACTAACTCTCTTTCTTCTGCATATCAATGATATGCTATCCCTCGGGAACATTCATTGCTATGCCGATGACAGCACACTGCACGGGAGTTACTCGGTTCGTTCGACGGCGGGGCGATCTGAGATTGAGGAGGAGAGACGGCGACTCGTGGCTGATCTCGACCGTAACCTCGACAGTATCTCTCAATGGGGTACCGAGTACCTGGTCGAGTTCAATGCCCGCAAAACACAGGTGTGTGCATTTACTGCGAAGAAATCCCCTTTCCTTCCCCTACCCTCTCTTCAGAATGCATTATTACCAATGAAGGACAACTTTGATATCCTTGGCATAGACGTTTATCGAGAGCTGAATATTAAAAACTACATCGAAAGGTGTATGGGGCTAGCTTCGCGGAAACTAGGAATACTGAATAAGGTAAAGCGATTCTTTACACCGGACCAGAGGTGTCTGCTGTACAAGACGCAGAATAGACCCTGCGTCGAATACTGCTCTAACCTCTGGGACAGCTCCGCGAAGTATCTGCTGGACGCTCTCGACGCTATGCAGCAACGTGCTATCCGTATTATAGATTGTTCGGAGGTAACGGGAAGCCTTGAGCCGCTAGCTCAGCACCGAACAATAGCTTCCTTGGCCGCATTCTACCGTATTTACCACGGCGAGTGTTCTGAAGAGCTCTTCAATCTGATCCCACTCTCTTCCTTCCGATCCCGAACAACCCGTGCCGGGCAGAGATGCTACTCCACACAGCGGATAGCATGTTCGCGAGAACCGAACGTTTTAAACGTTCGTTTCTCTGCCGAACGATAGTGACCTGGAACGCCCTGCCTGTGCACGTGTTTCCTCCCACATATAATCCTGGGTTCTTTAGGCGGAGCGTGAAGAGGCACATCAGTAGGTCGTCAAGTTGAGGGCCACTCTCTATCGTATTGTGTGCTGTGAGAGTGGCCCACAATCGCTAGACGTCGTCACGACTTACCACCAGGCGGGCGGCGTTAATTTGGCGGACCCAAATATAAAAAAAAAACAAAAAAAAACTTGGTTCGAACTGGCACCAAAAAACAACGGTGGAACAAAGCGTTGGAATGCATAGTGGCAAAATAAGGGTTCCGAGACTACGGAACCCTAAAAACCGGCCAAGTGTCAGAGTCAGACCCGTGCACGAAAGTTTCTTTACTATCTATAAAAATGGTCTAAAAATGGACTACCTCGGTGGCACAATGGTACTATGAACGGACTGCCACGCTCGAGGTCTCGGGTTCGATTCCCGGGTCTGGTGGATAATGTATAATTCTCTTTAGAATTTTACCCAGATAATTATCCCAGAGTCTGGAACTTGTGCCCGGTAAATGGCAATAGGCTCGCCCCCTATTACATGGGACCTAACATAGCTGGCGAGTTGTGGGTGTGTTTGCACACCTCTGCCTACCCCTTCGGGGAAAAAGGCGTGATGCTATGTTATGTTTATGTTCTATAAAAATGACAAAACAAATTACGTTTGTTGTATGGCCCCCTTAATATTGATTTTATTCTGTTTTTTGGTATTTGTTGTTATAGCGGCAACAGAAATCCATAACCTGTGAAAATTTCAACTTTCTTCCTATCACGGTGCATGAGACAGTCTGGAGACAGACAGACGGACGAACAGACAGTGAAGTCTCTGTAATAGGGTAATCATTTTTTTTTTTGGATACGTAGCTAAAAAAACAGGGTATGTTGCAGGGGTTGTTGTATAAATTCATATCTTTAATAATCGACTATGTTCATTGATTTAACAAGTAATGCTTCACGGATTATCCCCCAACACAGAAAGCTTTCCACGAAGCCTCACCCCTGATTGTATGCAAATTGTTCTTGTAATATTATCCTAACACCCTTTAAAGCCGCTTGATATTGATATCTTTGTTTGATACCAGCTTACATAACCTAATATGAAAGGAATCGTGATCAGAATTCATTGCATTCAAATTTAAATAGCAAAAGATTGTGCAAATGATTTGATGATCTTGATGTTTAAAGGCTATTAAAAAGCTAGGTACTGAAAAATATCGTGAAACATAATCACAGACGTTTTACAAAAAGAACTTTCAACAAGTCAGTCATACAACTTAAGGGTGCACGTAAGAGGGAGTAATTAGCGACACGAAGTGGCAAATTAGCCCTTTGCTCTCTGAAAGTAAAGACTGCATTAGCAAACAGGCAGTTGTCGGGAAGTAAGGAAATACTGACATAAATGACAAATTAACATAAAGTAAAATCATAATTTGATGAAAACTTAAAGTTACTCATCCAGTAATACAAAACACCTACTTCTAAAAAACCGGCCCCAAAAAAATAATTTTTCATAATAATTATGTTTTAGTACTTGGTCGACGTGATAAACACACATATTTATGCAGTTTCATTTTTCTTGCACTAACCGTTTAGGAGGAAAACTGAGGACGGACAGACGGACGGATAGACATGACTAAACTATAAGGGTTCCGACATAGGTATATACCTACTACTACTAATAGACTATCTACTACTGGACTGCTTCGATGGCGTAGTCGGTAGTGTTCAAAGTTCAAATTGTATCAGGAAAGTGCTCACACCAATGATTAAAAGATCAATAAAATAATCAATTTCATTTATTCCGTTTAGGCACTTAAAGAGCACATAAAATAACATAATAATCTTTTATATATAAAAGAAAGTCGTGTTTGTTACAACACTTATAACTCGAGAACGGCTGGACCGATTGCCATGGTTTTTGATTTTTTGGATTTGTTTCCGTCACGAATAGCAGAATACATCTTAAAAACAATGAAATAGATGCTGATTTGTTTATTACATGTAAAACATTAGTTGTACAATCCTGTCAAATAGTGTAACAACTATTTTTTTTTTGGAGCTTATGGCCTGGTTGCTGATAACTTTAAGCAAAAAAATTATTTTTTTCTGAAGACATCATGTGTGCGTTCAGAAATTTATTTTTTGTAAAATGTCTACAAAGTTCAGGTAGTGTTATATTTGTTTGTTTTAGAAATTAATTTTCGAAAATTATTTATTAATTATTTAATTTTTAATTCCAGAAAATAATACCTAAGATTTTATTCTACAGTAAAAACATAAAATCATCGGAAAGGAACAAAATAAAAAAGAATAAAAAATCAGTTGGTAAAGGTTATAAGAATAAGGAAAAAAAATCTACAGGTTAACAAAAGTGTAAATGTCTTTTTATAGGTTGTATATGATTTTTCTTGATAAGATATTCATACGTAGTGGTTATATACTCTTTGAGCTATTGTCTATGTCTCGAAAGTTGTCACTGTTATTATATTTGGTGGTTTTATGCGAGTGCACATTTTAATAACAATGCCGCGTCCTAGAAGATCTAATCTTTCCCAGCGAAGCCGTAATGCAATTAGGCAACGGAATATCGCGAGTCAATTATCTGATGGAGAGCGAGAAATTGCACGAGAACAGCGCCGTGTAAGTATGGAGCAAAGAAGGGCCTTAATTCGTGCTTCTCAAACACAAGAGCAAAGAGAGGCAGCCCGTATCGTCGAGCTTATCGTACAGATGAACAGAGGAATAATCTTCGAAGTGCAAGAAGAAATGGTTCAAGTATTGATTTGAATCGAGCAGCGTTTCTGTATGATTGCACCATCGACTACAGCTTGCATCGTTTAGTTAGCATTGGTCCAATGGACGTTGTTTGCCAGCATTGTGGAGCATTGAAGTTTGCTGGTGAAACGCCTGGTTTGTGCTGCCTTAGTGGTAAAGTGAAATTGCCATTATTGGTCCCGCCACCAGAGCCATTGTGCTCCCTGCTTTATGGCGAAACACTAGAATCACGACATTTTCTAGCGAACACTCCAAATTACAATGTCTGTTTCCAAATGACTTCATTTGGGGCGGAAATTATCGAAGAACACGGATATAATCCGACATTTTTTTTTTTTTTTTTTTTTTTTAATTCCGCGGCCCAAGGCCGCGGCCGCTCTAACGTCCGTTGCCGGGCGTCCCTGGTTACTAGCAGAGGGTATGTCCAGTGGCGCCCGGCGGACTTTGACCACCCCTGTGGTCTCTGCGGGTGTTTGGTCGGGACGAGAATCCCGCGTCATTGGGGTCGGGTTTTATCCCGCGTCAGTGAGTGAATCTGGTTGCGTGCTATGGGGCAAGAGGCCCCGCAGCACGCAACCCTTCTAGCCTGCTTCTGTAAGGACGGTGGGTGGCGATCCCGCCGTCCTCAGGCCCCGATCATGGAGGACGATAGTCTTGGGCGTAGTCGCGTAGTCTGGGGCGGCCTGGCCGCCGACTACGGAACTCGGCGGGGAGGGTACGCTCCCTCTCCCTCCCGGCCGCCTCCTTCGCGAGCATGACTTGCTCGCAGAAGGACACGGCCGCGTTCCACCTACTCCCGCTGGATACCATGGCTTGAAGCATGGTCCCCAGCGAGAGGGTATCCACGCCCAGACCCACTACGAGGTCCCGGCGCTGACTCGCCCACGCTGAGCACTCCACCAACGTGTGGAGTGCGGTGTCGTCGTCGGAAACCTCGCAGTGTTGACACCGGGGTGTGACCTCACGATGCATGCGAAACAGATAGCTACCGAAGCATCCATGCCCGGCAACCACCTGCGTCGCACGGTACGTGAGGTCACCATGCTGCCTCTGCAGCCAATCATCCATGATCGGTCTCACCGCCGCGATGAAGATGGCACCCCCCTTGGGTTGCTCAAGTCGCACCCTCCATGACTCCATGAGATCCTGGCGGAGTTGGGACCGCTGGTCCTCGATTTCTCGAGACGCAGGCCTGTGGTCCCGCTCCAGCGCCTCCTTGCGCCATTGGAACAATGACGCAAGGGCTCTCGCTTCCAGGTCCCATGGAGGGGTCCCGGCTAGGAGACATGCAGCCTCTCCGGAGATCGTGCGGTACCCCCGTACGGTTCTGACGGCCAAGGTTCTAAGTGGTCTGTTTAACAGAGTCACGTTCCCCTTGACCGCCAACCTATCCGCCCATACGGGAGCCCCGTATAGGGCCATACTCCGCACGATCCCCAGGTACAGTCTCCTGCAGGAGGCGTTGGGTCCCTTTAGGTTGGGCATCAGTCGCGAAAGCGCGACCGATGCCTGCGTCACCTTGGGGACCAAACTTCGGAAATGTGGTCCGAAGTTCCATCGGCTATCAAGTACGATCCCTAGGTACTTCATCGAGGGTAATCCGACATTTAAGGTAACTTACGTTAAAAACTTTATTTTCTATCATTGTAAAAAAAATCTGGAATGTAGTTTGTTAGATTTCTGTATTTGTCTCTGAAATAAAAATGGCATGTTATTATTTGAAAAAAAAGTGTTTGTAAAAAAAGTGTTTGTAAATCTAACTATAACTATGGTTTTGACTTTACAGATTCAAGGCCAGATTTGCCATCGCATTGGATCATTGCAACCTATAGAAGATGCACAGCATAAATTCTTGCAAATATACTTCATGGGCAATATGGAAGAACAACTTAACCGGCGTCAAGGGATCAACACAGCTACGAAAAGAGCAATTCTCCAAGATCTGCAGCAAATGCTTCATGAACATCATGCATTGGTCAGGCTGTTCAAGACTGCTTTAGAGCGCATGCCAAGTGATGACTATAAAGTTCTGATCAGAGCAGATAAAATACCAGCTGGAACACATGAACGCACATTTAATGCTCCAACAATCGATGAAGTGGCAATCCTGATTGTTGGTGAAAACTTGGAAACACGTGATATTGTACTTACACGACGCAATACTGGGCAACTACAAAGAATATATGAAACACACCGTTCATATAACGCGTTACAATACCCGCTGATGTTTTGGCAAGGAGACGATGGATATCACTTTAATATCAAAATGATTAATCCATTGAATGGTAAGATCAATATTGTTGTTTTCATCTTAACTTGATATACATTTTATTCTGTTTGCTTTTAGTACTCAAAAAAAGTTGTAATTTCTAATTTAGTAGAGAGTAGCTGTAAGAGTCGTTAACCTATTACGGGTTCTAAAATACAATTTTTACTGCATCTGTTTCAGGTGAGGAAACTACCAAGAAGGTTAGTTCGATGAATTATTACGCATATCGTTTGATGATTCGTGAAAATTCTGACAATTATTTGTTGCGATTTCGTCGACTACTTCAACAATATTGCGTTGACATGTACGTTAAAATCGAAACAGAGCGCCTGACTTTCATTCGGTTGAATCAAGCTAAATTGCGTTCGGAAGAGTATATCCATTTACGCGATGCAATTAGCACAGAAGGAGATTCAGAAAATGTTGGTCGATTGACTATTTTACCGGCGACATACATAGGTAGCCCGCGTCATTTGCATGAATATGCGCAAGATGCAATGACATATGTTCGTAATTATGGTCGGCCAGATCTATTCATTACATTTACATGTAATCCGAAATGGATAGAAATTATTCAATTGCTGCTTCCCGGACAAACATCAAGTGATCGACACGACATCACCGCACGTGTTTTCAGGCAAAAAATTCGGTCACTAATGAATTACATTGTTAAGCAACACGTCTTTGGGAATACTCGATGCTGGATGTATTCAATCGAATGGCAAAAACGAGGCCAACCGCATGCTCACATTCTGATTTGGTTAGTCGAAAGAATTCGGCCAGATCAAATAGATGACATCATATGTGCGGAGATTCCTGCTCCTGAAACCGATCAAGACCTACATGATGTTGTAGTCACGAATATGATTCATGGACCGTGTGGCACTATCAACCGACAATCACCGTGCATGGTCGACGGCAAGTGTTCCAAACGGTATCCACGAAAATTGACGGCAGAGACCATTACAGGCAACGATGGTTATCCATTGTATCGGCGTCGATCGCCCGATGATAATGGTAGAACTATCACAACTAAAGTGAAAGGAAACGATTTCGTAGTTGACAACAAATGGATTGTTCCATATTCGCCACTTCTTTCCAAAACATTCAAAGCACATTGTAATGTTGAGTATTGCAATTCGGTCAAGTCAATTAAATACATTTGCAAATATGTCACGAAAGGGAGCGACATGGCGGTTTTTGGTATCCAAACATCCAATAACAAAGATGAAACCACGCGCTATCAAGTTGGTAGATATGTGAACTGCAATGAAGCAATTTGGCGTATATTTTCATTCCCTATTCACGAACGTCATCCCACTGTTTTACATTTGGGGGTGCATCTAGAGAACGGTCAGAGAGTATATTTCACAGCGTCGAATGGTGCTCAACGTGCCGAAACACCTCCAGCGACAACACTGACCAGTTTCTTTGCGATTTGTCAAAGCGATCCGTTCGCACGAACTTTGCTTTACTCAGAAATGCCACGTTATTACACTTGGAACGCCACATCGAAGAAATTTCAACGTCGGAAGCAAGACGATGCAGTTCCTGGTCATCCAGATATGCGTTCTACTGATGCTCTTGGTCGTATTTACACAGTTCATCCGAAGAATGATGAATGTTTCTATTTGCGGTTGTTGCTGGTACATGTTCGAGGGCCAACATCATTTGAATCACTACGAACTGTTAATGGTATCGTGTGCCCCACATTTCGTGCAGCATGTCAAGAGCTAAATTTGCTTGAAAACGATACTCATTGGGACACGACAATCGCTGAAGCAATTATTTCTGCATCTCCAAGTCAGATACGCACATTATTTGCTATCATCATTTCAACATGCTTCCCATCGAACCCACGTGACCTGTGGAACAAATACAAAGATAACATGTCAGAAGATATTTTACATCGAATTCGCGTCAGCTCAAGAAATTCCGATCTTGAGGTGAATGAGGAGATCCATAACCAGACTTTGCTCTTGATCGAAGATATGTGTTACCTCATGTGCGGCAGTTTGTTAGTTAGGTTAGGAATGCCAGCGCCAGATCGCGGAATGAATGACTCATTTAATAGAGAATTGGAACGTGAACGTGAATATGATCCACATGAACTAATCCAATCAGTTCAAACGAATGTACCTCTGTTGAATCCTAAGCAGAGGGAAGTCTATGATACACTGATTAATGCAATTGATGATGGAAATGGCGGCTTATTTTTTTTGGATGCCCCCGGTGGAACTGGGAAGACATTCCTCATGTCATTGAATTTGGCCACTGTACGTGCGAGATCCGAAATTGCGGTAGCAATTGCTTCTTCTGGAATAGCGGCCACATTGTTAGACGGATGCCGTACGGCTCACTCAGCGTTAAAATTGCCATTAAACCTTCAAACTACTGAACAACCGACATGTAACATTTCGAAACACTCCGCAATGGCCAAAGTTTTAGTAGCATCAAAAATCATCATATGGGACGAATGCACAATGGCGCACAAACGCGCATTGGAAGCACTAGGCCGAACATTAAAAGATCTGCGCAATGACTCGAGATGTTTTGGTGGTGCAATTGAATTAAATTTAGTTACAAATATTAATTATGTTAAAAAATGCCCTCCAAATCAAACCAAATCAAAAAATGTAAATTATATCAACATAGGGCATCAAAATATTGGTTGTTTAACACATGGCAAAGAGTTAGAGTTGGAACTGTTATTGAATTCAGACAATATTGATATTTTTTGTATTACAGAACATATGCGTAAGTCGTATGAGCTCATGTTCAATTTCAGTAATCACCGGGTTGGTAGTGCATTCTGCAGGGTGACCACAGTACGGGGGGGATCTTTGATTTTATTAAATAAACAACTTAAATTTAAAGAACGGAAAGATATTGTGTCTCTTTCTCTAGAGTGTAAAGTCGAACTGTCGTGCGTGGAAATGGAGCAATTCATAGTAGTATGCGTGTATAAACCTGGAACCTCACCCTTTTGCGAATTTGAAGAACTTATTGACAAAGTTCTATGTAAACTTGGAAAAACTAATAAGTACCTAATAGTATGTGGTGATTTTAATGTCGATTTACTTGTTAATACGCCTATGAGTTATAATATTTTAAATTTATTTAAATCACACAATCTTACAAACTTATTTTTGGAGCCTACTAGGTATTGTAATACAATAGCCACTTGCCTGGATAATATATACAGCGATATGTTGCCAGAAAGTCAAAGTATTATAAAAAAGCTAGATTCAGACCATTGTGGGCAAATAGCATCTTTTAAAATCACTAAAGAAAAAGTTATAAAACGTAAAATATTATGTAGACCAATAACTGGTGACCGCTTGGAACGTATGAGGGTTGGACTTTGCAATAAAATTCCATTCTTAGACACTGGCTTAGATCCAAATGTAATGTATAAATTATTTTTTGATTCTTTTTACAACGAGTTCAACTCCATATTCAAGTCTAAGGAGGTCATGATTAGTGATAGTCCTACTTTCAGTGAATGGGCCACTGAGGGTATACACAAAAGTAGACAAAAACTTTATGAACTATACTCAGAAAGACAGCTTAATAGATCAGTTGAATTTCTAGATTATGTTAAAACTTATTCAAAAAAGTTTAAAGCAGATTGTTTAGCAGCTAAATCAAAATATATAAGTGATAAAATTCTCAATAGTGCAGACAAAGTTAAATCTACTTGGAAAATAATGATAATCATTTTAAACTTAATATAAATGGTAAAATAACTACATCAGACTTCGAGGTCGCTAACGAATTTGAAAATTTTTTCTCCCGAATTCCTGTAGATTTGACAAAAACCCTAGGCTCTTCAACCCCCATTGCAGAATCTTTGTTAAAAGCAAACGTTCCTTGTTGTAACGTTATATTTAAATTCAGTAAAGTTAACATAAACACTATCTTAAAAACTTTTAAATCTTTAAATATCAAGAAAACAGCTGACCTCTGGGGCATCTCTGTGTATTTAGTAAATTCTTTTATTGAAATGGTTGCTCCTGAACTAGTAATAATATTTAATAATTGTGTTGATAGTGGTGTGTTCCCTGATTTAATGAAATCTAGTAAATTAATTCCCCTGTTTAAATCGGGTAGTACTTCAGATCCGTCCAATTTCCGTCCCATTTCTGTACTACCTACAATTAGTAAAATTTTTGAAAAAATTATGCTCAATCAAATGCAAAATTAAATTATTTACCGGAATTAAATTATTAGAGTGTATATACAGGGCCTGGGATGAGTCATATGATGCTTATGGTGACTATTCTACTATTCTGTGACTTATCTAAGGCCTTCGATTGCGTTCAGCACCAGACTTTAATTAAGAAACTTGATCATTACGGAATCCGGGGGACGGCCTTGAATTTCGTCAATTCTTACTTAAGTGATAGGGTCCAGAAAGTAGTGATCAATGGTAAACAGTCACCTGGTTCTCCTGTAGCAATGGGGGTACCGCAGGGTTCAATTTTGGGACCTTTTCTTTTTCTAGTATATATTAATGATCTCCCTCACCTCATAAGAGACGACCACGAGGTAGTTTTGTTTGCTGATGACACTTCTTTAATATTTAAAGTTAAACGTGGACAGCGCGAACTTGACGATGTAAACATTGCCCTCTCTAGGATAGTCCACTGGTTTTGTGCTAATAATTTATTATTAAATGAAAATAAAACTAAATGTGTAAGACAATGGTAAGTAAAATGTTTTTAAGAAAAAACCTTTTAAATTTATACTCAGAGAGAACAGCTGTTCTCTCTGAGACAGTCTTGATAATGCCTCGTTTAGAGGCGAAACAATTGTCGACGTTTTGTTGTCCTTTTAATTCTGCGAAAAATTAATGCTATTATATAAATTTAAAAGGTTTTTTCTTAAAAACATTTTACTTACTACTGTTTTGTCATGGATTTTCGCCAAGTAACGCCTGTTTCTATCCAATATTTAAATGTGTAAGATTCACCTTACCTAATGTAAGACTTGTTAAAACCAGTGTTAAGGTTAGGGATGATATAATAGAATTGGTCGATGACACTGTCTTTCTGGGCATAACGTTAGACTCCAAATTGCAATGGGGGCCTCATATCGGAAAAAATTCGGCCAGGCTTAGTTCAGCAGCCTATGCTGTCAAAAAGATCCGACAACTTACAGACATTAAAACGGCGCGTCTTGTCTACTTCAGCTACTTCCACAGTATCATGACATATGGCATACTACTGTGGGGTAACGCTGCCGATATTGAATGCATCTTTGTGTTGCAGAAGAGGGCTATCCGGACTATCTATGGAATGGGGTCTCGGGAGTCATTAAGAGATAAGTTTAAGCATATTAACATCCTTACAGTGTATTCACAGTATATTTATGAAATTTTATTGTATACCCACAAGAACAAAAGTAAATTTGTGAAAAATAGTGATAATCATAATCTAAACTTATATAACTTATATAAGGATAAACTGGCTGTTCCTAAATTTAGGCTTCATAAAGTGAGTAATTCTTTTGCGGGGAACTTTATTCGAATGTACAATACATTGCCAACCGAAAAAGCAAATTTATCTGTCAATAAATTTAAAAAACTAATAAAAAGTAAATTGTGCCATAAAGCTTATTATAGTATTAATGATTTCTTAGATGACAAGGCGGCCTGGTTGTAACAACGTAACGAATTGCTCCTTTCTAAATAACTCTGTATTAGATTTAAGATGAAATATTTTGAAAAAAGCCGAGCTGAGTTTCTTGAGGGCTCTTCTCAGTCTCGTTGCATTTTGGAACCCTCGGTAGAGTCACACCAACTTCTGACGAATCTAAATAATTTTCTGAAAATTTCAAAGATAATAAACGTTATTTTATTTTATATTATATTTTACAATGATTTTATTATCTGGCGATTTCCGACAAACACTATTCCATGATCTACTGCTGCCGACGAAATAAACGCTTGCCTCAAAGCATCAAATATGTGGCGATATGTAAAGAAACTTCAACTGTCTGTAAATATGAGAGTTGCATTGTTGAACGATCTATCTGCTGATGATTTCTCGAAGCAATTGCTGACTATCGGTAATGGCCGTGTTCCTGTTGACAAATCGAGCGGTTTGATTTCATTTCCTCCAAATTTTTGCAATTTCGTATCATCAAAAGAAGAGCTTATCAACAAAGTATTCCCGGATATCATTGCTAACCACAAAAATACTAAATGGTTAAGTGAGCGAGCAATTTTGGCCGCTAAAAATAAAGATGTAGATGACCTCAATTTTATAATTCAAAATCAAATCGTAGGTACTCTGTATTCATTCAAATCAATCGACTGTGTAACAAACGAAGAAGAAGCCACTAATTATCCAACTGAATTTTTAAACTCCTTGGATGTGCCTGGTTTACCACCGCACAATTTAAAACTTAAAGTTGGCTCGGTAGTCATCATGCTTAGAAATTTAAACCAACCAAAACTGTGTAATGGAACGCGTTTGGTGATAAGAAAACTGATGAGCAATGTGATTCACGCGTCGATACTTAAAGGAAAATTTAAAGATGAGGAAGTTCTTATTCCAAGGATTCCGATGATCCCAACGGATATGCCCTTTGAGTTTAAATGAATTCAATTCCCGATTCGTCTTTCCTTCGCCATGACGATCAACAAATCACAGGGCCAATCCTTGACTATTTGTGGCCTCAATCTAGAAAATGCATGTTTTTTTCATGGTCAATTGTACGTGGCATGCTCACGTGTCGGCAAACCATCCGCTTTATTTGTTCTTGCGCCTGACCAAAAAACAAAGAATGTCGTTTACCACAAAGTGCTTGAATGAAAATCCTATTAATGAATTAATCCGAGTTTTATTTTTTTTATCCAATCTGCACAACATAGTTTTCAATCATTTTTTTCTGACATGAGTTTGAAGTACTTAATTATTATTTTTTTTATTTTTATTCTCATTCTGTATGTATGTTTTCATCATCATTCATCATAATAAAATACTTTTTTGTTTCTATCTATATAAATATATTATTTTGTATCATTGTTTTACGTTCATCAAAGCCTAAATTAGTTCAGCTAAAAAGTAACACGACATTCATTGACTGTTAGGCGGTACGAAGTTCGCGGGGTCAGCTAGTAATGAATATAACATAACATATGAATGTCAACATTTTAGAATTTATTGTCAAGTAATATTATAAAAATACTAAATTAAGTACATAAATAACCATTAGAAAATGATTCTTTCGCTTGTTCGGTAAGTTGGTTCTCCTGAGAAGGTATCAGCAAGAAACTCAGGTAGATTATCCATTTTCTTTTTTAATATTGTTTTGTTTACATTGTTACAATTAGTTTATATTGTATTATACGAGTGGCCAACAACAGAAGATTAGGGTGACCATGCATTTTTATCATTAAGAATATAATATCAAATGCAATATACTCATCTCGAGGAGTATAATATACTCGTACTTCTGGAGAAAAGCTAAAACAAGGGGGCCGTCCCAGCCAAATGATTTCAGCACGGCCCTATAACTGGAAAAATATGCTCAGAAAATCTTTAACTATGTATGAGTATGCAACTGCCATCTCTGAGGTCCTATGTATCCATGCACAATAATTATATTTTACAAATTATATAAGTTTTTTTATATATTATTAATATATTATGTTTATTGCTTTTCAAAATACTCTCCTTTACAAATTAAACTTTACATTTTATATTTTCATTCGATCGAACCATTTTTTAAAACAGGAGGACCACAGATCTGAAGGCATGTTTTCTACGTGCTGATTGAACGCTATCACTGCCTCTTCGGAGTTGGTAAAAGTGAAACCTCTCAACAAATCGTTGATTTTGGGGAAAATACAGAAATCACATGGTGCTAGGTCGGGGCTATGCGCAGGATGGGTGACGAGTTGTACTTTTTCGGAAGCTAAAAATGACTTTGTTTTGTTGGCCGTGTGTGAAGAAGCGTTGTCATGGTGTAGGAGAACGCGGCTTTTGGGTCGTCTTTTGCGAACTTTTTCTAACACCCTGGGTAAACAAATGGTAGAATACCACTCGGCTTTAACACTCTTTTGATCTTCAAGTGGAATTATACAGATGGGACCCGTAGCTGAGAAAAAAAACGTGATCAGTTTTTCACCAACTGTTCTCATTTTCAAACACCCTTTCACAAAATTGCTGTTTTTTTTCGGGTTCAAAACAATAAATCCACTTTTCGTCTCCTGTGACAATGTCATAAATAGCATTAGAATGTCCGTGGCCGTACTTCAGTAGCATCTGTGAGCACTATTCCACGTGAGCCCGCTTCTGCTCCGCTGTCAGTTCATGAGGGATCCAATGACAACAAAATTTCCGAACTTTCAATTCTTCGTGTAAAATTTTCTGGATTTGACTCATACCAATAACCCCAATAGTCCTGGAATTGTCTCATAGGTAATCCGCGGGTTTTCTTAACAGTAGCCACATTATTTTCGTTGACGGCAGTTGAAGGCCGCCCTTCACGAAATTCGTCATGTAAAAAAAAACGACCTGTCAAATTCAGCAAACCATCGCCTCACGGTGCTCAAATAAGGTGCTTCTCTCCCAAAAGCATTTTGAAGACGAGCGGCACAGTCTTGCGGAGAGAGAGAACTTTTAAAATTATAAAAAATCATCGCTCTCAAACCTTTTCGACTTAATTCCATTTTCGTTGCATACGTAGAACTTTGATGTGTGATAAAAAACAATTAACAAATGATTTCCCGCCAATTGTTTTTTATTACTAAGAAGACTGCAACGTTTAAAAAAATATAACATTCGAAATTCATTCAATTTTTCATTCAATTCATTCAAATAGTTCCGATTAGCTAGAAGTGCAAAACTTTTAGTGTGCCCCATGTAATTTATGTTACATGTTATACCTGTTATATATGTACCTTTCTTGTAGCAGAAGCGCAGGTCGTATACGTCGGCACGCTATTCTAAACGACATAATTCGTAGGGCTCTTTCCACCGCAGGTATTCCAGCCGTACGGGAGCCAAATGGGTTAGCACGAAGCGATGGAAAGAGACCGTGAAAAATGGGAAGGCCTTTGGCTTGGGACGCTACATGCGTTGACATCTTAGCACCTTCACACCTTCCAAGCACATCCAGATGTGCCGGCGCTGCTTCTGCATCGGCTAAAGGCCTTCAACGGCGTAAATATGCTAACCTATCAGGTGATTACATGTTTGAGCCGTTTGGGGTTGAGGCACTGAGGTCACGGGATCCGAGCGCTCGTCGCCTTTATAGTGACATTGCTAAACGCTTAACCGATGCTGCTCAGGACCATAGGGCTGGCTATTTTCTGGCCCAAAGAATAAGTATCGCCATCCAACGTGGCAACACAGCCAGAAGTCTGGGAACCTTCCCAGTCGGCAATGACGCGGAGGATTTTTTAAACGATATTTTGTAATGTAAATATTTTTAGTATATAATTATGTATATTGTTGTAATTATTTATTGTAAATAAATAGATTCCCTTATCTATACTTCTATACTATATACTATATACGAGTACAAAGAGTAAATATTTGTATTTTTGTGTATGTTTGTAATGAATAAACTCAAAAACTACTGTGCCTATTTCAAAAATACTTTCACCATTGGAAAGCTACATTTACCCTGAGTCACATTTTTTATCCCGGTAATGTGTTCCCACGGGAACTGGGAACGAGTAAACTAAATCACGCGGGCGGAGCTGCAGCGATCAGCTAGTGTTATATATAATTATAATTTATGAGATGTCTTACATTGGTATCACGAATAAATAGAATTATTAAAATGTAGGTACAAAGTAAAGTACCCATGAATTATATTATAAAACAAAGTCCTCCGCAGCGTCTGCCTGTTCGTAATAAACTTAAAAACTACTGCGAATTTCATACTGCTTTCCCTAATGGATAGAATGGTTCTCGGGAAAGGTTTAAGTATAATAATTTTACACGGGAAAAGCCGTAGGCGTCCGCTAGTATATTATAACGTCAAGTATTCTTATATAAAAGTGATTCTGTAAAAGTTCACAAAAATAGTTCGGATATCATTATTTCACTACACTGAGAGGAAAATAAGGTGAAATTCTCGTCTACAAAATCCAATGAAGCATACAAAATTATTTCATCTGGATGACTTATACGTCTGGCCCGATTGACACATCCTTCCGTCATACCCCAACATCAAACAACTCAAAGGATCTACAGCCAGGGGATATGGAAAATTGCTCTTAGTTGGTAGGTATACCACCTGTATCTGAATAAAAATAAAATTAGGTAAAATAAAGAATGTTTTTATTACATTGTCTGTTTTCTTTTTTAGAATAACCGGATATTAATGGCATTCTCGTTAATGCTTTAAGATAAATACAAACTTGTGTGAGAGTGGGTTTCAATTCTTCAATTCTTGTGAACAAGTCCGCTGTTATTATAGCTAGATCTAAAAGTAGTTCTTTTCTTGGAGTTTTAAACATAGACATATCCAGTTCACGTCTGGTCCTTTTACTTGGAATTTTACACTTATTCATAATTATGGTTAAGGTTCAAAGCATCGAAGAAAAGTGCAGCTGGGGTGAAAGGTGATGATATTGTTAGATTTCAATAACTTCAATGTAAACATTTTAATTAAAATCATACGATTAAAATCATAAATTAGAAAAGGAAATAATATTGACTAAAACTATCAAAATAAAAACCATAATAAGTTTTTATTTTGATCACGTATCTAGGAATGTAACGGAAGCCTAGATTTAAAGTTACATTTTTAATAGAAGTGTAAATGAAAATATTACTCATTATCATATTTAAAATGATGATAAATTAAAGAAATAAATATTAATGATTTACGGTATCAATATAAAAACGATAATACACTTATTATGAGAATAAGTACGACGGGGTGGAATTTGAATAATGGCGAATGGAAAAAGATCATTCTGTTCTGGGACGACGACACGAAAAGTATTGTTTCTGAAATTATATCTGGTCTATTGTAAAGTTCTGCTTATATTATTTACGGACTACCAGTACCGTGTGAAATAGAAACCCTTATATCAGAAATGGTACGAACCAACAACCAATATGGGATCTGATCACAACTACGAATCTCAAGATCGACGGTCGCGCGGAAGAAGACGTGACAATAGCCGGCGTCGTCGGCGCAATTCCAGCTCTGGGAGTGCAAGTTCAAGTCTGGAATCGACTCGCGGGACGAGGAGGGCAAGAACAAAATAGAAGCAGCTGCACACCCGGCCTCAGTCACGGCGCTCCAGAGCTGAACGTTCCATTTCCAGAGGAAGATACTCCTCTAGGCAGGATGTGGACCACCAACAACAGGCAAGTTGTAGTATTTGTAGTCTTCCCTTAGTACAGGGTTCTGTGATTACAAATTAATACTTTATTGGTAACCAGAACATGATGTCCCTATTCTAAATAGGTAGGTACTCATGTAAATACATTCTGGGCTTAATTTATAAAATTTTAAATCATGATTATATTTAATTGGGTTGCCACTACATTGAGTTAGGTAGTAGGTCAAGGTTATACCTAAATATTTCATAAACCAAGAAAGGTTAAACACACAGGTAATGCTTACATTTTGTAGAATGTCTTTAGTTTACAATTACAACCTGTGTCAGGATGTAATTTATATAGAATATGTATGTATCTGGAAGTAAGTACATAAGTGTTAGTCCGTTATCTGGATCCCATAATACAAATTTATATATGGACTTATTATGTTAGAATTATTCAGTATTTAAGTATGTACAGTTAATCTTAATATAAGATAAACCGTACATGCTCTTAGTGCCATTCTGTCTTATTACTTTCTGTTTTAAAACTTGTGACAGTTTATTTAAATCCAATAATGATAATGAACACAATTCTTGATACAAGTGATGCTACTATTACTAGGTTACTACTGTACTAGGATCAAGCGAACTATAAACATTCTAAAGATTACATTATATTCACCTAGTCTGAATTGTGTCAGTGACAGTATAAAAAAAATATATATTAATAAATTAAGCCAACGTGTGAAGGGATAACAGTTATGTAATCACACCAAACTTACAGTATCACAAAGGTAGTTGTGGACACGTGTATAGAGTATATTATGCGGTGTGTGGTACAGTGGTACGACTGGATTCTTTAAACATTTTCATTAACCCTAGATCACTAAACATTAGTCTCACAGGCGACACACCCCCCACGCATTCGTAGTTTTGGTATGTTCCCGGCACTATCCCGCCTCACCGCGCTCAGTACCCTCCTAATTGATTGTTTTAGTAACCCGTGCGCATGCACTGCGTTCGCGCTTTGTTTATTACCGGAGTTTTGACAAGTTGTTAGTCTCACGGACTAATATTTAGTGACTGCGCGTGTAAAGTAAGTCGAGGTGAGTTATGAATGTTATGGTTATTGTTATTGATATTTTGTTTATATAAACTATTTTTATTGCTTTCTGAGAATTTCTACTGCTTTGTAATGTGATATAATTCAAACATCGTTTATTTTATTAGTGTGCATAGGTAAGAATAACAAGTATGGATACGTAAAAGTTAACGCATTCATTTTGTTTTAGATGGATTTCATACGAGATGAGAAAATTCTGCAGATTTTGAACGAATCTGACGACGAGAATGATGACCAAGATGTACGTCTTCCTGGTGAACTTTCAGAGTCTGAACAAGAAGATAACTTAGAGGAGGACTTCTGCGTAAACACCGACGCAAGTGATGAAGGATCTTTGGTCTCTTCTGACGACGAGATAAACATAGTCAGAGGTAACCGAAACAGAAATATTATTCACTCTGATGATAGCTCACCTGAGCGGTCACAGCTACATCAACCCTCGTCATTGCCTCAAAATCCGGTGATCAATCCAGGTAAATCATATCTACATGGGAAAAATAAACACAAATGGGCAACTGCTCCACGCATTTCAGGCACTCGTACATCAGCTCGTAACCTTGTTCAATTTATACCTGGACCTGTAAGTGAAGCAAGAGATATCGTAGAACCTATTATATTATTCAATTTATTCATATCTAATGAAATGATTGACCAAATTGTAATCCACACAAATGCTGAAATTAATTCAAAAAAGGAAAAGTACAGACAGTTGTCCCAAACTAATTCTCTTACCTCAGCTGATGAAAGGAAAGCTTTGTTCGGTCTTCTTCTGCACTCAGCTGCTATAAAAAGTAATCATTTGCCTACAAGAATGATATTTGACACCAAGCGAAGCGGCAGTGTTTTTCGGGCGTGTATGAGTGCTGAGAGATTTGACTTCCTACTAAGATGTTGTCGGTTCGACAATAGAGGTACTAGAGGTGAAAGAAGAGAAACAGATAGATTTGCGCCAATACGGGAGCTCTGGGAAAAGTTCATTGAAAACTGTAAAAAATGGTACGAACCTAGTGCCTACTTGACCATAGATGAGCAATTAGTTGGGTTTCGAGGTCGTTGCCCGTTTCGTATGTATATACCCAACAAACCCAATAAATATGGTATCAAGATTGTAATGTAGATCTGCTAGATTCGAACTCTAAATATGTTTACAATGCTACTCCATATTTGGGTAAAGGAACCAACTACAGCGAGAACACGCCACTGGCTACACATTTTGTAAAAGAATTATGTGAACCAGTTTATGGGACAAACAGAAACATCACTATGGACAATTGGTTTACATCCGTGTCACTTGCTTCAGAATTACTGAAATCTCCTTATAAATTTACAATTGTTGGCACATTGCGCGGAAATAAACGAGAAATACCACAGGAAATGAAAAACATAAAAACAAGAAATGTCGGCACTTCAATATTCGCCTTCGATGCTGAGAAAACCTTGGTGTCCTATAAACCGAAGTCCAACAAAGTGGTCTTTCTTTTATCAACATTACACGATCAGCCGAATATTAACTCCACTACTAAAAAGCCGGAAATAATTAATTTCTACAACAGTACAAAAGGCGCCGTTGATACTGTTGACCAGATTTGTTCGGGTATGAGTTGCAATCGCAAAACAAATAGATGGCCTCTATGCATATTTTATAATATGCTGAACTTATGCATGGTCAATGCGTATGTCATATATGCATCTAATATAGTACGGCTACGACAAAAACCATTGAAACGCAGAGCATTTGTTCAGAAATTGGCAGATGATCTTATTGAGCCATGGTTGCGAGAACGATACAAGACTGTAACTTTGAGGAAAGATATAAGGGCCAGTATCAAAGATATACTGCAAATTGAAAATGTTGTAGCTAGTACTTCTCAAGCACAACCAAACAAACGGAAAATTTGCGCAGTTTGTCCATACCAGAAACACAGAATGACCAAAGTGTCATGCCACTCCTGCAGAAAGGCCATTTGTGGCGAGCATACCGTTCCTGTTTGTTCAGATTGCCAAGAATAATATTTTAGTATGTGTTATAATTTTTAAGAAAGATTAATAAATGTCCTTTACATAATTACTAAATTAATCCTAAATAAAAGTATTTTTCATTTAAATATTATCGTTTCATTTTGTTAGTCAAAATGACTAATGTTTAGTGATTGAGTAACTCGAAAATATGTTTAGTGAGCTAGGGTTAATAAACACACTTGACGGGCAGCTCGAGTAGTTATTACTTGCAATTCGTACTATGTATGTATCCCACTGATGTCTCATTCCAGGATGACATACCAAATCATAACATCGAGTTAACAACTATACCGGCCCATGAGGGGTTAGCAACGAGAAAGGATGCTGACGTCACTCAACAAATGCAGTCAACAACCAGGAAGGATGAAGATCTTACCGCAAGTTCATCTAATGTAACTTTAGTATTCACAACTTAACGCAAAATATTGAAAGTGTAACACGTCAGTCCAGAATTACTTATGATAAAAATATTATTCCTGCATTTGACCCATCACAAAAAAAACAGCGGATAGAGGGATGGATAGCCAAGGTAAATGAATGCGCCAAAATTTACAAGTGGAGTGATGAGCAGACAGTTCACTATGCATTGCCTAAGTTAGACGGTCATGCTAAAAAATGGTACGAGGGTCAGCAGACAATTTTATTGACATGGACAGACTGGCAAGACCATCTCACTAAGGCTTTCCCTTCTGAGACTAACTATGGTGCTTTGCTAACGGAAATGCTAGATAGGCGGATGAAGTTAGGTGAGACAGTAGATGAATATTATTATGACAAAATGTTACTGCTTAATGCGTGTGATATCAAAGCAAAAAGAGCAATCGACTGCTTAGTGTTTGGTATAGATGATAAGACTATTAGGGCTAGTGCTTCTTCAGCTCGTTGTCAGTCTCCGGAGGACTTATTAAAATTCTTAAAAGATTTATGTAGAGAAGCAAATGGTGCACGGTCTTTTAAACGCCCATTTACTCACAATTCTACCAATTCCACAACACTAAATCAAATGACACCGTGCGATTAATTGCCGAAGTAATCCTTCAAATGGTCTCTATTGCTTTAATTGCAAAGAATATAATCATACGTCCAATAAATGTCCAAAAGCGTTAGTCCGTTGTGAAAACTGCAAACGCGTAGGACATCAGACGCAGGACTGCTATAGGCCCAAAGAATCAATCAATCAAATAGCAGCTCCACATCGGTTAAGAAAACAATGTTGACGCAATCATTTAAACCTGACTTAAAATACATAAAGATTGCCACTATAAATAATGACATTGAAGTACAATGCTATGTAGATTTTGGAAGTGACTGTACGTTAATTCGCTTAGACGTAGTCGATAAATATTCTTTACCCAAAGACTATACCGATGTATCTAACATTCAGGGATTTGGGAATGGTTCCTCTGTTCCGTTAGGTAAAACAAAAATAAAACTGCGCGTTGACGCCGTGGTAGCCGACATTGACGCATACATTGTAGAGTCTAGTTTACTTAATGAACCATTGTTAGTAGGACATAATTTTACAGAGAGGTACGATGTGATGGTTATAAAAACTCAAGATAAATTAGAAATACTCAAAAGAACGAACCCAGACGATTTATTGAATATTGAACTCGATAACCAAGATACCAATAAAATTATGTTAAGAATACATAAAGACACTGTTTTGGACCAGTTTGATTATGTTAAATGCGTACAGGACAACTGCTCTAATTGTGTAATGTATAATGTTAGTTACTTTGTTTTTGGAGGGGTTTACAGAATATATAATAGATGCTGTCAGGTGGCGGTCTGTAATCTGTCAAAAGAACCCATTTTCTTCCATCACTATTCAATTTTATCGCGTAGTAGGCGGATAAACACGACAGCCCCACCTATTATAAGCTCTGAACGGACTTCAGGTGACCCATACTCAACTACCTTTGTTCAAGATGGATGAACTAAACATTAATTCCAAATTAATCACACACCAAAAAGAGAGTGTATTAAAACTTATTAACACATATAGAGACTGTTTTGCACGCACGCTTGCAGAGTTAGGTTGTACAGATACGACAGCAATGAACATTGAACTTGACGATACCAGCCCCGTAGTTTACAGACCTTATCGTTTAAGTCATTCTGAACGTGAAATAGTGCGAGAAATGGTTCAAGATCTTATTGATAATAACATAGCAGAAGAATCCAATTCCCCTTATGCAAGCCCTATAATACTTGTTAAGAAAAAGACAGGAGGTTATCGCTTATGCGTTGATTTCAGAGCACTAAATCGAAAAACTAAGAAGGACCATTTCCCAATGCCCCGTATAGATGACCAGCTGGATTTACTGAATGGAAATAAATATTTCAGCTCATTAGACTTGGCTAGTGGCTTCTATCATATTCCAATTAGTAACAATTGTAAACATTTAACTGCGTTCAAAAAAATGCCGTTTGGAAGGTTAATTCCCCAGCGGTATTTCAACGTACAATAAACCAAGTATTAGGCGATTCCAGGTTTAATTCTGCTCTTGCCTACATGGATGATATCCTCATACCCGGCAAAGATTTTGATGAAGAATTTATTCGGCTCGAAGACACATTTAAATTACTACAGAAGGCTAAACTTACACTAAATATACAAAAATGTAAATTTTTTCAAGATCAAATTGAGTATCTCGGTTATGAAATAGACGAGCATGGAATTAGACCTGGAAAAGATAAAATAAATGCCGTAGAACGTTTTCCAACACCATGCAACGTACATGAGGTTCGACAATTCGTCGGGTTGGCCAGTTACTTTAGGAAATTTGTGCAAAGTTTTGCTACTATAGCAAGACCACTTACCGATTTAACTAGAAAAGGGGTGGCGTGGCGTTGGAATATCGACCAACAACAGTCGTTTATGACTTTGAAGGACGCTTTGATACAAAGACCAGTGTTACGTATTTATGATCCAACGTATGAAACTTTTTTACACACGGATGCTAGCAAAATTGGGTTAGGCGGAATCTTAATGCAAAAGAAGGCTTCTTCAGGAGAGGTAAAACCCGTGGCATATTTTAGTAGAAAAACTTCTGTAGATGAACGGAAAAAAACCATGCATATGAGTTAGAAACATTAGCTTTTGTAGCTTCATTACAGCGATTTCGAGTATATTTGTTAGGCATTCGGTTTACGTTAGTAACTGACTGTGCGGCACTCAGAGCGACATTTAGCAAGCGGGATCTTGTACCACGTATAGCAAGATGGTGGATAGCCGTACAAGAGTTTGATTTTGACATAGAGTACAAACCGGGACACACTATGACTCACGTAGATGCTTTTAGTAGGAACCCTTTACCTTTTAATACAGATAGTGACAATACAACACACCATAGTATATTACGTATCACCCAAGAAGACTGGCTACTTACACTACAATTACAGGACTCAGAGATACAACGAATCAAAAATATTTTAGAATATTCTGAATATTCAGATATTAAGAAAAAATATGTGATTAAAAATAATAAATTGTTTCGAAAGGTTGGGGACGGCCTCAAATGGGTGATACCAAGAATGGCTCGATTTCAATTATGCAAGTTAAATCACGATGATATAGGGCACTTCGGTATTGATAAAACGCTCGATAAAATCAGTAAAGATTTTTGGTTCCCGAAGATGAGACGTTTTGTCAAGAAATACGTACGTTCATGCCTAGAATGTGCATACAGTAAGGAACCAGCTGGGCCGAAAGAGGGACTTCTTCACCCGATTCACAAAGTAGATAGGCCGTTTGACACCGTTCATATTGATCACTTAGGACCCTTTGTCAAGACCTCTTATGGTCATTCATACTTACTAGTATTAGTTGACGGGTTCACCAAATTTTGTTTACTAACACCGTTGCGTAATCTTAAATCGGCATCTACTATTCGAGCTTTAGAACATATGTTTTATACATTTGGCTTCCCAAACCGTCTAATTTCCGACCGAGGCTCCTCTTTCACTTCTAATGAATTCAGACGTTATTGCGAGGAATCCAAAATAAATCATGTTCTCAACGCAGTTGCCTCTCCGCGGGCTAATGGCCAAGTGGAGAGGTACAACAGAACGATATTAGATTCTCTCACCGCCTATACTGATCAACTTGGGGAAAGAGGTTGGGATAAAGTGCTAGGAAAACTACAATGGGGTTTAAACAACACGCTCAATAGAGGTATAGGCAAGACACTATCAGAAGCATTATTTTCTATTCCAATGGTTAGTAAAGGGGATAACGTATTTAATTCTATTTTAGCAGACACTAGACAGGTGGGTAATGTAGACGAAATACGTGAGCAAATAAGTAAACATATAGACAAAGACCAAAAGGCTCAGAAACGTACCTAGATATGATAGGACTAAGGTTAAGGCCAAACAATATAAGCTAGGTGATTTAGTGAAATTATTGAAACCTACGCCGAGCAATGAGGGTCAAAGTAAAAAGTTATTACCAAAATATACAGGACCTTTTCGCATTAGTCAGGTTTTAGGAAACGACCGATATGAGGTTTCGAGCATACCGGGGACCAAGCTAACAAAAAAAAGTTATTGTAACGTGTGGGCTGCCGATCGCATTAAACCTTGGGTATCCATCTCGATTAATGATGATCATAATGAACAAAATAGTAGTGGAACTAGCGAATCTGAATCTTTATAGTTAACTTTCCCTTTTTTTATGTTAATGTTCAGAGGAGCTGAAGGTATATTTAAAAGTTTGCAATTATTTTTTGATTATTTAAGGAAATGATTATAAAGCGCCTTTGAAATTACATTGAAATATTACAAAAATTAAATATATATTTAGGTGTGTAATAAGTCACTTTTGGTATTGAGATAATGAGGTTGTAGTAAACGCTATTGCTGAAAAGGGATATTAAGAATGCTAGGTGCCGTATTGATATATCCACGGGCTTTCTTGATATGCTAGTCGGCTGGAGATTGAAAATATAGGTGCCGCGTTGATAGATCCGTGGGTATTTTCAATCTTCATGAAGGAAGGAATAAGGAACAACTAAGAAAGTTATTGCTGAGAAGGGATATTAAGAATGCTAGGTGCCGTGTTGATAGATCCACGGGCTTTCTTGATATGCTAGTCGACTGGAGATTGAAAATATAGGCGCCGCGTTGATAGATCCGTGGGTATTTTCAATCTTCATGAAGCAAGGAATAAGAAACAACTAAGAAAGTTATTGCTGAGAAGCGATATTAAGAATGCTAGGTGCCGTGTTGATAGATCCACGGGATTTCTTGATATGCTAGTCGGCTGGAGATTGAAAATATAGGCGCCGCGTTGATAGATCCGTGGGTATTTTCAATCTTCATGAAGGAAGGAATAAGAAACAACTAAGAACGTTATTGCTGAGAAGGGATATTAAGAATGCTAGGTGCCGTGTTGATAGATCCACGGGCTTTCTTGATATGCTAGTCGGCTGGAGATTGAAAATATAGGCGCCGCGTTGATAGATCCGTGGGTATTTTCAATCTTCATGAAGGAAGGAATAAGGAACGACTAAGTTATGTGTTAATGATTATTATTTGTGTTAGAACAGCTCAAAGCAGTGACACTAGGCGAGTAATTTGTTAATAAGTTTGAGGACAAACTTAATGTCAGGAATGGCCGAACGTTAGATTTTTTCTTTTTAATTTAAATGTTGATGCTTGAGATTAAAAGTGAACTATGTGACAGTTTCATACGTAGTTTAATTATTCATGAACAGTGAAATGAAATCAAAAGGTACGTTTATTGTCAGTTAGAAAAGTTTGAATTGAAGACTAAATAGTTTCTTAAGTTACATTTACTGCCAGATTCGCATTCGAAACAGTGGGTGGAACCTGGGAGAGGGAACCTGGCAATAAAACTCACGGCCACTCTTTTCTAATAGTACGTAATAACAATACATTATGTAACAGGTTAGCATTAATTTATACATAGTTGTCAAAGCAAAGTAAGTTGTTTTATCGATTATTACTATCTTAAAATTTAACTCACTTAGTATTACTATAAGTACTTACATATTAGTACTGGGAGTGGGTTAGTTATAAGTTTGAGGCCAAACTTAATGTCAGGAAAGGCCGAATGTTAGATTTCAATAACTTCAATGTAAACATTTTAATTAAAATCATACGATTAAAATCATAAATTAGAAAAGGAAATAATTTTGACTAAAACTATCAAAATAAAAACCATAATAAGTTTTTATTTTGATCACGTATCTAGGAATGTAACGGAAGCCTAGATTTAAAGTTACATTTTTAATAGAAGTGTAAATGAAAATATTACTCATTCTCATATTTAAAATGATGATAAATTAAAGAAATAAATATTAATGATTTACGGTATCAATATAAAAACGATAATACACTTATTATGAGAATAAGTACGACGGGGTGGGATTTGAATAATGGCGAATGGAAAAAGATCATTCTGTTCTGGGACGACGACACGAAAAGTATTGTTTCTGAAATTATATCTGTCTATTGTAAAGTTCTGCCTATATTATTTACGGACTACCAGTACCGTGTGAAATAGAAACCCTTATAATATGGACACATTATAGAAAACTTGTAGGTCGTATGGTCAGAGCTAGTTATAAAAACCGGCCAAGTGCGAGTCGGACTTGCGCATAAAGAGTTCCGTACCAAAACAGTTTAAAAAAACCAGGTTTGTGGTATGGGAGCCCCCCCCCCCCCCCAAATATTGATTTTATTCTGTTTTTTAGTAAAAAAATAAATTTTCTAACTATCACGGTTCATGAGATACAGTCTGGAGACAGACGGATGGACAGCGAAGTCTCAGTAATAGGGTTCCCGTTTTACCTTTAGGTACGTAACCCCAAAAACCGGACCAAAAAGCAAGGTAAATCTCTTCAAACCTGATTATCCGTCATAAACAACGACTTTAAATACGATGACCCATAACCGTATGGCATACGACGAGGAGAGCGGCCCAAAATGATATAGGGCATAGCAAGTTAAAGAGGTATGGTAAAGAATTGTGACTGTTTAAAAAAAAATTACTTAATGTCGAAACTACACTATTTTTCCACGTATACTCTTCAAGTAGACTTCATATTTACCTATTATTGTAACTAGAATCTTGGTAAGGCAACATTAGTCTTTCATAATTAGTAAATGTTTCGAGTAAAAGCAATTAATTTATAATTTCAAACCTCGTAACGAAACTGTCAAAACAATTAAATCCAGTTTGCAAACTGGTATTAAAAGTTACTACATTGACTCAACTTCTCCATCATCTCCAGAGTATTCTATTTCGTTTCTATGACATAGTTGCAAAACTATGAAATATCCAATGAATTTAATGCAGTACAATTATACTGAATTTTACTTTATCCAAGTTTCGTTATTCATTAGTGATTTTAAAAACAGTCGGGAAAAAGAGCGGCTCGTGGTCTAGTGGTAACCGACAATGTTGATACATTGCAAAGGTTAAGCAAAATAAAATAAAAATAAAATATAAAAATAAAATAACGTTTATTATCTTTGAAATTTTCAGAAAATTATTTAGATTCGTCAGAAGTTGGTGTGACTCTACCGAGGGTTCCAAAATGCAACGAGACTGAGAAGAGCCCTCAAGAAACTCAGCTCGGCTTTTTTCAAAATATTTCATCTTAAATCTAATACAGAGTTATTTAGAAAGGAGCAATTCGTTACGTTGTTACAACCAGGCCGCCTTGTCATCTAAGAAATCATTAATACTATAATAAGCTTTATGGCACAATTTACTTTTTATTAGTTTTTTAAATTTATTGACAGATAAATTTGCTTTTTCGGTTGGCAATGTATTGTACATTCGAATAAAGTTCCCCGCAAAAGAATTACTCACTTTATGAAGCCTAAATTTAGGAACAGCCAGTTTATCCTTATATAAGTTATATAAGTTTAGATTATGATTATCACTATTTTTCACAAATTTACTTTTGTTCTTGTGGGTATACAATAAAATTTCATAAATATACTGTGAATACACTGTAAGGATGTTAATATGCTTAAACTTATCTCTTAATGACTCCCGAGACCCCATTCCATAGATAGTCCGGATAGCCCTCTTCTGCAACACAAAGATGCATTCAATATCGGCAGCGTTACCCCACAGTAGTATGCCATATGTCATGATACTGTGGAAGTAGCTGAAGTAGACAAGACGCGCCGTTTTAATGTCTGTAAGTTGTCGGATCTTTTTGACAGCATAGGCTGCTGAACTAAGCCTGGCCGAATTTTTTCCGATATGCCCCCATTGCAATTTGGAGTCTAACGTTATGCCCAGAAACGCAACATCTAGCCAGGCCGGTCTTAGGATGGATTACCATTTCTTAAGACATTGAGACCCTTCCGTGCCTCGGAGAGCACGTTAAGCAGTCGGTCCCGGTTGTCATACGAACATCTATGGCAGTCGTTAGGGGTTGTTGGACCCCAAAATCAAAAATCCGACCGGTCTAACTACAGAACTTCAATATCGCCAATGGGTTGTGGAGGCCAGGTGGCAGTCGCTTCATGTGAAATATCGAAGTTCGCCAAATCGCAGTTTATACTGGAAAGCCGACCCCAACTACGTTGGGAAAAGGCTCGCGTGGATGATGATGATTTTAAAAACAGTCAGTAGTAACTACTGCAAAATAAACTATTAGAAAAATAAAATATACGAGAATATACAACCACTACCTATATTATATTAACTGCTTCGGTGGCGTCGTTGGTATCCCGGGTCGAATCAAATATTTGTGTGATCCACAAATGTTTGTTTCGGAGTTTGGGTGTTTTCTATATATATTATGTATGTATTTAGAAATATATAAGTATGTTTATCAGTTGTGTAGATCCCATAGCACAAGCTTATAGCTTAGTTTGGGCTAGATGGCGTTGTGTGAGAAAAGGTCCGAAAATATTTATATTTAGTTATTATTATTATTTATATACGGTATACGACAGGTTGGATAGATCTCTCATATACCTACGTAGAATCCTAAAAAAAATATAAAAACCTATGTAAATACATGTAAGTAGGTACCCATGTACTTCTGAGACAAATCTCATGTATTCATTTAACAATGTAATCTAAATATTTTATGAAATGTGCCTGTTTTGTTGCTATTGCTGTTTTAGTATGTCGTGAAATTGCAATTAGAACTTTACGACGAAACGGTGGCGTTGCTCGAAACGTTTTTGATGTCACATCTCTAGAATTCATGCACGAGTTCAAAAATTCAACGTGTGTTGAATGTGAACCAAAATTATCGTAACCTAAAATATTATATTACTCATTAAAAGATTTATTAGATTTGGATAAATCAACAGGCATATTTTTTTTCTTATATGCAAAAATTGTTTTTTATCTTATTTATTAAGGAGGTACTTTTCAATGGACCGCCGTTTCGTAACAAATAATTTTGTATGACAGCGAAAATCGAATATTAAATTGGATTAATATCGTACTTTCATAGGAAATAAAAAATATTCTGTTATTTTGAGGGGTTTTCTCTCATTCTTCGTTTTGCCGTTAAATTTAGAGGTTAGTTTTGAAGCAAATGTCCATCAATCCGTCAACTCAATTTTGTCCAAGAAGTGCTAATCGTTACATGGATGAACATGGATTTAATTCAAATAAGATAGAAGTAATAGTTCCAACACACGTATAAATAACCCTGAAAATGTAATACTTACTAGATACCTACATACCTAGATACCTACACATCAATGATTATATTATAACTCTATTTAATGCATGGTCGCCATGGGAATTATAATGCTATAAATCTTGGATTATGATATCTCAGCATAACATTATCTATTCACTATTGTGGAACATAACATAATATACTAATTTACTCTTACACATACATTTCAAGTATGTTACAAGTACTGAATACAAAACTTAATTGAATAAGATATAGGTACGAGTACTAACCATTTCTGGATTAATCCAGTATCGTAAATTCAGCCATGGTCTCCAGCGGGGGTAAGTGGAACGCGGCCGTGTCCTTCTGCGAGCAAGTCATGCTCGCGAAGGAGGCGGCCGGGAGGGAGAGGGAGCGTACCCTCCCCACCGAGTTCCGTAGTCGGCGGCCAGGGCGCCCCAGACTCCGCGACTACGCCCAAGACTATCGACCTCCATGATCGGGGCCTGAGGATGTCGAAATCGCCAACCGCCGTCCTTACAGAAGCAGGCTAGAAGGGTTGCGTGCTGCGGGGCCTTTGCCCCATAGCACGCAACCAGATTCACTCACTGACGCGGGATAAAACCCGATCCCAACGACGCGGGATTATTGTCCCGACCAACCCGCAGAGACCACGGAGGTGGTCAAAGTCCGCCAGGCGCCACTGGACATACCCTCTGCTAGTAACCAGAGACGCCCGGCAACGGACGTTAGAGCGGCCGCGGCCTTGGGCCGCGGAATTAAAAAGAAAAAGTATCGTAAATTCGAATCAAGACATCCGTTCCGACATAGTGCATTTGAGTAAGAAGACAATTAAAAACGATTACACTACGAATTATAACAAATTTTAAACGCCACATACGATTTTGTTCGAGTGAATTAAAAGATTGTTAAAAAAATATTATGTGATTTATCAATTTACTTAGGTAGCCATACACTTTTTATTTAGGTTTTTAAAAAAGAAACGACTACTGGGCTCCTTTACTCCTTTCTCGTGTCACAGTTACCTTACTCCTCCGAAACGGGTCTACCGATTTTTATGAAATTTAATATGCATAAGTATTTAATAGGTGTGAGAATAGACTACTACTCGTATCTATTTTTCATACCCCTTTTTTTGGACAATTTTTTTTTAATAATGTTGGATAAAAAAATACATACCTACATACAACCCTAAATTTTCACCCTTCTATCACCAACCCCTATTTTTTAATAGTCGCTAGTCACGACAGTTCCTATGAAAAAAAATGCGTTACGAAGTTCACTGGGATAGCTAGTATAATATAAAAAGTGGTTACCAATTAAGTAGGTACTCTTCTACTTTCTACTTTTCTATAAGACAAGTACTCACAGTGTTGTCTGGAAAAGATTACCTTGTGAAACAAAAACGGCAATTATTATTTGACAGCGGACATAGGTTTTTTCTTGCTGTCCAGTAAAGAATTTTGTTATATTCATAGGATCAAAAATTGTAATTTAAGTATTTATTCTAGCTGAGAACCGAATGAATATAGTTTTCTCGTTCCCGATTTCCGTGAACACAATATCAGGATAAAAAGTAGCGTATGTTACTTAGGGATAATGTAGCTCCATATCAGTGATAGAATTTTCAAAATCGGTTCAGTAGATACGGAGCCTATTCAATTCAAACAAACCATACATTTTTCCTCTTAATAATATACGTATAGCTAGACTATCAATACCAACAGCAATGTCCAACATTAGTTTGTTGTACTCATTATAATTCTGACACTAAAGTTCCAGAGTCAGATAGTTAAAATCTTAACACGCTGTTATCTAGTCCAAAACCGCAGAAGTCGTGCTAACAAGCTTCCTGTCCCCGAATGGAACAAGTTGGGACAAGTCAGCTGAACTCGCAAATAAAGTCGGATTTTAGATACCACTTAAGGTGAAATGCGGACTTGTAGGTAAGGTTTAACTGAATGCAAATGATTTGGCTTCATGTATAGTTTTTAGTAGACTGTTGGATAAATAGAAGTACTCTTGTTTATTAATAGAAGCGTGAATCCTTGTCAGACACAACTACAAAAATATCTTCCGTAATCTCACTCTAGAATATAACGGTCTGTAGAGTATTTACTCAGATAATGTTAGTATGTCAGTCACATCTAAGTATGTTGACCACTAAAGGTTTCATATAGTTTAGATAAGTATACGAGTATACAATCCATGTAGATACAATTTACAACCAGTAAAACCAAACCCCACAAAGGTATCACGAACATGAATACGAAAACACCAAAACACTAAATGCACCAATAATAATTCAACGAAACCAATATTAGTTCATGTAACTGCTCCAGGTTCAACACGGTTGAATAATAATCGCTGGCGAATTCATTACCGGTACTCGAACGACCGCAGGTGTGGACCATATTAATGCGTGTCGGACCTTTGCTTCCTGGTTCCATGTGAATATTCAAAATGTATTACAGGGGTCATTTAATGCGACACACTTGTCAGAGCGGTGCGGTTGTCGCATAAAATCTCTTGAACCCTTTTAGGTTGCGTCGGCAGTAGGTAATAACATTTATTTTACGCTGATCGTATCATTCTTTATCAATCATTATAGTTAGTGTAGTAGAAGTAATGTTTCAGAAATAACACAGTATAAAATAAAGTCGCTTCCCACTGTCTGTCCCTATGTACGCTTAGATCTTTAAAATTACGCAACGGATTTTAATGTGGTTCTTTTTAATGGATAGAATGGTTTTCGAGGAAGGTTTTCGTATGTAATTTGTCAAGCGGGAGAAGCCACGGGCGTCGTCGGCTGACTTAAATGCAACTCGATGTGAAATTGTTTCTCGACAACTACCCAACCGATTTTCATGATTTTTTCACTCAAAAATCAAGCATTCTCAGGAGCAGGTTTTGTTCGAGACCGAATTTTGATTTAGGACCCTCAAAAAAAGTTATAGATCAAAACTATGTCAACAACCGATTTTCATGATTTTTTCACTCCAAAATCAAGGAGCAGGTTTTGTTCGAGACCGAATTTTGATTTAAGACCCTAAAAAAATTTATTGACATATTATTGGTCAATATATTTTTTAAATTCCTTATAGATTGATAAATGCCTTAATAGAAATAGTCGCTTCGCTCAATTGCATGCTGCAGCGCAGTACCACGGCAGCGACCGCAGCTCCTAGTTATGATATATTATGATCTATTACTTTCTATTATATTATAATATAACAGGGAGCCTGTCGATCTAAGGCTGCTGCCGCTTCGAACGCAGATACAGTTTTGTAAAAATCACGGACTCTTAAAAGGTAATTATGATTCTCACAATGATATAACATTTTATACTACCAGATACACATGCTTTTCATATTTAAGATGCAATCACAAGGTTAAAATATCGAAATTATCGATTCATATCAAATTACCATCATACGTTTACCGTAGGAAATTGTGATTCTTCTTAACAATTTATCTTACTTGTCAAGAGTAATAAATTCATATCGCCTGTAATCATTAAATTTCCATTAAGTACATATCTGATTTGAATTTTACATAAACATCTCTAAACTTGGTAATTTATTGACGGGTGTTTACTCGAATAAGAAATGTCGATTTATCATACAGTATCAATATAGAATTACTTGTTGAGAATAACGTGGAGAATAATTTAATATATTAACATCTCGGCGTTGAAATTCGAGCTGAAGTGACGTTAATATGACAAATAATTTCCTACGAAGCCTACGTCGACTACGCGAGGAAATGCGTTGAATATGGTAATCATTTCCCATGTGCCTTGCTACTTCGTCATGCCTACTGACACTTTAAACTTCGAAATGCTTCAGTATTTCAATAACTTATGCCAGAGAATGTTCTCTTTGGGAATAAGTCAATACCTAACTTGATGTAGGCTTGTATTATTGGGTTAGTCACTAACTCTACACGAAGGACTCGAAAATCAACTATAGAACATCTTTCGTCATCTGGACACACCAATATTATTAGGTGTGTCCAGATAGCGAAACTTAAATAAATAACGTTTAAGATGTCGTTAACTGGATACACTTTTTCATTTGACCCGAATTCGTGACAAAGTACAGTCGCATACGACAGACATACAGACCAAAAACTAAAAGAACAATATTGCATCTATTTCCCATGTTACCTACAGCTTAGAGCGTTAAACCAACGGGAGAAGAGACGCGCGCTATTTTGTACAAACAAAAGTCTGCCACTTTAAGCGGGGGACGGGGGACGCACACTAATTTAATTGTTAACAACTAATGCATTTTTGAATCACGTCGCTATGCACTCACACAAAAGAAATGTTGAACACTAATTTAAACAATACGCACACACTCACATTGCATTAATCAGTGTATCATAGACTTCCCTCTGCTTAGGATTCAACAGAGGTACATTCGTTTGAACTGATTGGATTAGTTCATGTGGATCATATTCACGTTCACGTTCCAATTCTCTATTAAATGCGTCATTCATTCCGCGATTTGGCGCTGGCATTCCTAACCGATGGGAAGCATGTTGATAGCAAATAATGTGCGTATCTGACTTGGAGATGCAGAAATAATTGCTTCAGCGATTGTCGTGTCCCAATGAATATCGTTTTCAAGCAAATTTAGCTCTTGACATGCTGCACGAAATGTGGGGCACACGATACCATTAACAGTTCGTAGTGATTCAAATGATGTTGGCCCTCGAACATGTACCAGCAACAACCGCAAATAGAAACATTCATCATTCTTCGGATGAACTGTGTAAATACGACCAAGAGCATCAGTAGAACGCATATCTGGATGACCAGGAACTGCATCGCCTTGCTTCCGACGTTGAAATTTCTTCGATGTAGCGTTCCAAGTGTAATAACGTGGCATTTCTGAGTAAAGCAAAGTTCGTGCGAACGGATCGCTTTGACAAATCGCAAAGAAACTGGTCAGTGTTGTCGCTGGATGTATGGATGGAAATGTAAAACAGTGGGATGCTTCATTGCAGTTTACATATCTACCAACTTGATAGCGCGTGATTTCATCGTTGGTATTGGATGTTTGGATACCAAAAACCGCCATGTCGCTCCCTTTCGTGACATATTTGCAAATGTATTTAATTGACTTGACCGAATTGCAATACTCAACATTACAATGTGCTTTGAATGTTTTGGAAAGAAGTGGCGAATATGGAACAATCCAACTGTTGTCAACTACGAAATCGTTTCTTTTCACTTTAGTTGTGATAGTTCTACCATTATCATCGGGCGATCGACGCCGATACAATGGATAACCATCGTTGCCTGTAATGGTCTCTGCCGTCAATTTTCGTGGATACCGTTTGGAACACTTGCCGTCGACCATGCACGGTGATTGTCGGTTGATAGTGCCACACGGTCCATGAATCATATTCGTGACTACAACATCATGTAGGTCTGGATCGGTTTCAGGAGCAGGAATCTCCGCATATATGATGTCATCTATTTGATCTGGCCGAATTCTTTCGACTAACCAAATCAGAATGTGAGCATGCGGTAGGCCTCGTTTTTGCCATTCGATTGAATACATCCAGCATCGAGTATTCCCAAAGACGTGTTGCTTAACAATGTAATTCATTAGTGACCGAATTTTTTGCCTGAAAACACGTGCGGTGATGTCGTGTCGATCACTTGATGTTTGTCTGGGAAGCAGCAATTGAATAATTTCTATCCATTTCGGATTACATGTAAATGTAATGAATAGATCTGGCCGACCATAATTACGAACATTTGTCATTGCATCTTGCGCATATTCATGCAAATGACGCGGGCTACCTATGTATGTCGCCAGTAAAATAGTCAATCGACCAACATTATCTGAATCTCCTTCTGTGCTAATTGCATCGCGTAAATGGATATACTCTTCCGAAAGCAATTTAGCTTGATTCAACCGAATGAAAGTCAGGCGCTCCGTTTAGATTTTAACGTACATGTCAACGCAATATTGTTGAAGCAGTCGACGAAATCGCAACAAATAATTGTCAGAATTTTCACGAATCATCAAACGATATGCGTAATAATTCATCGAACTAACCTTCTTGGTAGTTTCCTCACCTGAAACAAATGCAGTAAAAATTATATTTTAGAACCCGTAATAGGTTAACGACTCTTACAGCTACTCTCTACTAAATTAGAAATTACAACTTTTTTGAGTACTAAAAGCAAACAGAATAAAATGTATATCAAGTTAAGATGAAAACAACAATATTGATCTTACCATTCAATGGACTAATCATTTTGATATTAAAGTGATATCCATCGTCTCCTTGCCAAAACATCAGCGGGTATTGTAACGCGTCATATGAACGGTGTGTTTCATATATTCTTTGTAGTTGCCCAGTATTGCGTCGTGTAAGTACAATATCACGTGTTTCCAAGTTTTCACCAACAATTAGGATTGCCACTTCATCGATTGTTGGAGCATTAAATGTGCGTTCATGTGTTCCAGCTGGTATTTTATCTGCTCTGATCACAACTTTATAGTCATCACTTGGCATGCGCTCTAAAGCAGTCTTGAACAGCCTGACCAATGCATGATGTTCATGAAGCATTTGCTGCAGATCTTGGAGAATTGCTCTTTTCGTAGCTGTGTTGATCCCTTGACGCCGGTTAAGTTGTTCTTCCATATTGCCCATGAAGTATATTTGCAAGAATTTATGCTGTGCATCTTCTATAGGTTGCAATGATCCAATGCGATGGCAAATCTGGCCTTGAATCTGTAAAGTCAAAACCATAGTTATAGTTAGATTTACAAACACTTTTTTTTCAAATAATAACATGCCATTTTTATTTCAGAGACAAATACAGAAATCTAACAAACTACATTCCAGATTTTTTTTACAATGATAGAAAATAAAGTTTTTAACGTAAATTACCTTAAATGTCGGATTATATCCGTGTTCTTCGATAATTTCCGCCCCAAATGAAGTCATTTGGAAACAGACATTGTATTTTTGAGTGTTCGCTAGAAAATGTCGTGATTCTAGTGTTTCGCCATAAAGCAGGGAGCACAATGGCTCTGGTGGCGGGACCAATAATGGCAATTTCACTTTACCACTAAGGCAGCACAAACCAGGCGTTTCACCAGCAAACTTCAATGCTCCACAATGCTGGCAAACAACGTCCATTGGACCAATGCAAACTAAACGATGCAAGCTGTAGTCGATGGTGCAATCATACAGAACCGCTGCTCGATTCAAATCAATACTTGAACCATTTCTTCTTGCACTTCGAAGATTATTCCTCTGTTCATCTGTACGATAAGCTCGACGATTTCTCGTTTCTAACCTAGCCGTTTCACGGGCTGCCTCTCTTTGCTCTTGTGTTTGAGAAGCACGAATTAAGGCCCTTCTTTGCTCCATACTAACGCGGCGCTGTTCTCGTGCAATTTCTCGTTCTCCATCAGATAATTGACTCGCGATATTCCGTTGCCTAATTGCATTACGGCTTCGCTGGGAAAGATTAGATCTTCTAGGACGCGGCATTGTTATTAAAATGTGCACTCGCATAAAACCACCAAATATAATAACAGTGACAACTTTCGAGACATAGACAATAGCTCAAAGAGTATATAACCACTACGTATGAATATCTTATCAAGAAAAATCATATACAACCTATAAAAAGACATTTACACTTTTGTTAAACTGTAGATTTTTTTTCCTTATTCTTATAACCTTTACCAACTGATTTTTTATTCGTTTTTATTTTGTTCCTTTCCGATGATTTTATGTTTTTACTGTAGAATAAATCTTAGGTATTATTTTCTGGAATTAAAAATTAAATAATTAATAAATAATTTTCGAAAATTAATGGCTAAAACAAACAAATATCAACAACAACATCAACACATCAACACTACCTGAACCAAACATCAACACTACCTGAACTTTGTAGACATTTTACAAAAAATAAATTTCTGAACGCACACATGATGTCTTCAGAAAAAAATATTTTTTTTGCTTAAAGTTCTCAGCAACCAGGCCATAAGCTCCAAAAAAAAAATAGTTGTTACACTATTTGACAGGATTGTACAACTAATGTTTTACATGTAATAAACAAATCAGCATCTATTTCATTGTTTTTAAGATGTATTCTGCTATTCGTGACGGAAACAAATTCAACAAATCAAAAACCATGGCAATCGGTCCAGCCGTTCTCGAGTTATAAGTGTTGTTACAAACACGACTTTCTTTTATATATATAGATAATTATAACTTGTGAATATCACTAAGGAGAATCCGGGTTGAGAAAATACATCTATCCGACATATTTTATTGTGAAGCCGTACCATTTGGGGCGCGGCCTTAAGCGGGAAACCGTCAATTTTCTAAATTTTTATTATTGGATAACTTAAAGTCAAATACCTGGATCATATTCCACCTATCTGGAATATTCCCTATGATTTAGTATTGTATTGTTGAGACGGCCATAGTGGGACCGTCATTTTGGGGTTCCCTAAATTGGTGAATCATTAGGAGATACTATTCAGTAACATTTTATTATCTAGACTGCCATTTAGGGACCGTCATTTTAGGGTTCCCTAATCTAGTGAACCATAGTAAAGTTTCAATTGTTAGATGGGAATTACGCATAACGCAGACTCGGTAGGAACGTCGTCTCCGACGCGTAATAGGTAGAAAAGTAGTCTGTTGAAATGTACCCACATTTGTATTGGGCTTATAGCTAAATTTTATTATTTTATTATTAGTTAAATATTGCATTGAGACTTTCTGCCGCCGGTCGGAGACCGATATATAGGAAGGGGCCAACCACCTGTCTGTGTTTTCCTTGTTCCCATGTTTGTGTTATCCTGTATTATGTGTAACCTTGCCGTGTACCATCATGTGAATAATTGTGCAGCGCGTCCGACAACTAGGGAACCCGTACGGCGTTTTACGTGTGGGGCCTACGGCAAGCGGTGCCGAGCCGGTATCTAATCCGCTGCTTGTGTCTATTCCAGAACTACCTTGGGGCTTAGAAAAGCCTATTTTTGAAGAGTCTTATTGCTGAGCAGCCTGAAGCTGCGCCGTCGCTCCGTGGCCTTCGACCCGGAGCATCTCGGCCTGTTAAGAACACAATTAATTGGAGGACACCAGCGGACCCTGCCGGCCGACCGCCGTCGCCTGTAGACCCAAAGTTAAGTGCACCGGGCACTTCCGTAAACAGTATATGTGATCCTATTCGACCGACACACTATTAGCTACTAGTATTGTATAAACCCTAGGCTCCCTGCTAATAAAGTCACATCAATTGTTTTATGTCGTTTTAATTGTACTTCCTAGCAGGGGCCGTATCACGGTTGAAAGGCTATATTAGTGCTCCAACATAATGACAAGACAATAAATGTTATTTTGACATATTATTAACGTCTTATGTGTACATAATTATCTCAGCAAACAGAGCAGCCAATAAACTGAATGTTAGTAATATTTACAGGGTTTTGAAAAATTTGATTATGTTGCAGTAATTAAAAATAAATATTTCTTTATATTAATTGCAGACATGACTTAGGTATTGTTTTAAACAACAATCCCTTCTTTCTTATTCGATATCTTAAAAATACCTTTCAACACGTAACTAAAAATATACTGTATAATATCTTATTAAGCTTAGTACAAAATTAATTAAATTGATAAGAAAACTTAGCTTAAAAATTACCCCAGATTAGATTGTAGTTCATAAAATGGTAACACTGTCGATTAGCATTATTTTTTGGATTTTTGGTATTTTAATGAATTAATTGATAATTTTCGAACGAAATAATACTAACAGGTGAAAGGTAATGTTATCCTTTTGTATATTTGATGTCGCTGATAGCTTTTTACATCAAAATACACAGCAACTCGGCATTTTAATAAGAGGAGTGAACTCAGTGAGCCGTGCGACGGGAATGGCGCGAAAAGCGCAGCAACTAGTTTTATATAACGGGCATGACCCGCGGTCTCATACCCTTGGCAGCGGGGTATGCGTGTTAGTGGCGTCTCCGGTTGGTTTAATGCTCTAAGACCTACAGACACCGCTCGTTTACAATTTTATAATACCTACCTACATAATATGGATTCAATAAGAGAGAAAGATGACGAGAGAGAGAGAAAATGAGAAAGTGGGTATCTTGTTTATTTCTGTTTGTTTAGTAACGCTCTAAATATTGACCGATATATCTGTAACTTCGTATTCAGGTAGCTGTTATTTTGGAAAGTGACGTAGAATGCTTGGTAGCCCGGTTATTGGTTCCTTTAGAAAAGAGTAAATCTTTTTTTTTCGGGTATAAAATAAAACCTAATGTAAACATCCTAATAATAAGTAGATGTGTAGGTAAGACTTCAGAAGTTGGATTATTAGTATGTAAAAGCTATTTGAAAACAGCGAATTCACTTACTAAGGGGCCTTAAGGAAAATATTCTACCAAGATCGTAATAGTAATATACGTTAAGTTTAAGTAATGCGTTCGTTTTGTGTTTTTACAATAAAATTGATATTTACAGACTTATTTCAACAATTTTACAATAATTTTTAGATCGCGTTAGTAATGTTAGCATTGGATTCAGTTACCGGAATTCAGCGAAATGCTACATTTGAGATTTTATGATTTATAATTTCTAAATATTTTAAGAATAGCTAAAGCAAACTAGCTCATTTCTTTGAAACACAGAAATAAATTTTACACTAACTTGACGATGTGTTTTACGCTTTAATTAAAATTATTATGGTTCTATTAACACAATTCAGTATGGTAGGTATATGAGTCAGTTACCGAACCGTTTATTTCGATTCAAAGCCTACTAGTGCCTACGTCTCAAGACTTACTTACACAATAGGGAATATTAATTGATACCCTGTTCAATAGCGGGCTTAGGAATCGATCTATAATCCATATTCTATTTATAACAATACGACATAGTCATTGGGAAAGGAGCCGCATATCGCGTGAGGCATTGTTCCGTGTCAATGGATCAAGTTTCATTGTTAGTACTGCTGTGGCTGTACTTACTATGAAATTTATGTAGTACTTGTATCGCCACATGATCGCTTTTGCGATTAACAGTCTTACGGGGAATAAGCATTATTATTCAAAGCAGAACTGTTTATGAAATGAAATGAAATGAAATATACCTACGGTTATTCAATTGGGTTACAAGGTAACACTTTTAAAAGTTAGTCAGTTATAAAGCTTATAAAATAATTATTTAATCAGCGTCTGATTGTTAGGCTATCATACCAATCAGTCAGACATTAAATTAAAGACTTCGTTAATTTTGTCAAAGTCTGCCGCGTGGTATATTTTCTAGTTTGCATCGGATTCACCAAACTGGCCTAACACATATTATATTATTGTGTTATTTCGATTTCTTCCTATACCTATTACTGTAAACTTTCATTACTATTCACCCAGCCCTCACCTTGACGATCTCAAGAGCTTTCAGTTAAGTGCGACTGCGACCGGCCTTGATGCACGGAAATGAACATTTAGCGCTATGCTAACGCAACCCAATATGAGTTGGCTTGATATGAAGAGGTTTCCGTTCTCAACCTACAAATATAGTTGTACCCAACTCTTTTATAATGCTTTTAGTTATAAAACCTTTTCTGTTATTAACTAACATTCGTGACTTCACCCTTATTTAAACAAATATACAGCCTCAAGAACAATGTAGATATCTAGAGGTAAAATATACAGGCTGTAACATTGATATGGGCCAGTGAGGGAAAGTTTGAAACTATAAGAATTACGAAGATCTACTCTTAGGAACCATGTCATCGATTTTAGCAAAAATAAAAACTGCATTTGATTTTTTTTTATATTTAAGAAATAAAAAAAAATCTACTGCTAGGTGATGATTGTTAACTGAGGGGTGCATAATTATGACAGGGTGCTCCATCATGTTCAAACGATAACTTTGCATTTTCCAATTTTACGCACAGAAACGAGTTCAACGTTGTATTGAAAAAAAAAATTATGTACTGTCGAACAACTACTAAAATAAATTAAAAGATGTTAAAACAATGCATTTTATTAATTTTAGACATCATGTTTCTTAGTAATATTTACTACTGAATCAGTAGTGATTCAGTAGTAAATATCGATTGTGTAGACAATCGATATCTAAATAAAAATAGTGTAAGTTATTTTTGAAAAAGTTCTGGTTTAATTCCCGATCTGAGTACAAGTTTTTTTTTTATTTGTGAATGCAGTTTTTATTTTTTCTTAAATCGGTGGCATGGTTCATGAGAACGGATCTCCGTAAGTTTTATAGTTTCAGATTTTCTCTCACTGACCCATAACAATGTTACCTGTATATTTCAAGGGAGTACTACAAATTGTGTAACTATAATATTCAAAACACTCCCACGTAACTCGCTAATTAGGTACCTATTTTTTAACTTGACGGCTTTTAACCAAATTGCCTATTTTGTTAATGAACTGCGGTGAATCTAATACTTTTGCCTTTAACTTGTTAAATGGCTACAAAACTGGGAACATAATATCAGATACTGTTTCTCTGCATAGTCGATGATTTCTTGGCTATTTATTTATTTATACATGAAACAAATTATAAACTTTCACAACTTTGTCTGAAGTTTTGAACCTGTTGAAGTAACCGTCGATGATATTATAATTTATGGGTGTCTCAACAAGTTCCGTTGTTTCAGTATTTATTTAGTTATAGAAATTACATTCACCAAAGTTTGATCAAAAAATGTTCTGGCGATATGATTTTAAGTCAGGTACCATTTTGGACATATAAAGGTGAGTTCAACAAAGGAATTTCAATTTGGTACCGCATCGCGCAACCCTTTTCAAGTTTACAAAGTAATTTCCTGACGCAAAATTGATTTGTTGGTTTCGTGGGATTTCTTTGGTGTGGCTACTGAGGTTTAATTAACGTGAAAAGCATTGTTTTTGGTCGAGTTTGTTGTAGCAGTTGTTGATACTCGGCATCCCTATAGACTACACTCCGCCGCTATGGACTGGGTGGGCATGTTGTACTATTAATGACTGAACCTAACGGTGACTGTTTAATTCTCGAAGAAACATTTCAGAGAGTCATAGGAAGAAGGGGAAAGAAGGAAAGGAAGTAACTGATATTTTCTGGTTTGACGGTATCCAAATACTTTGGTAACGATATCTATTTAGGGCAAGCCTAGTACCATGATTTATACTGTCGATTGATGGCACTTGGTGGAATCTACTACACATATTGGATAAAACACTTGTACTTTTCCACATTTATTTATTTCATACTGTGTAGTGTGTGTACAAGTGTAGTACCCAATATGCCTAGTACCATTGGTAGGCATTTTAGTCGTCTATCTAAGTAAGTGATAAGTGTACCGTTGCCAGGTAGAGGTAACTTGATCCTCGAAGTTTTTAAGTTTCGTTGGTAAGATGCCATCCCTTAGCACTTGTGAATAAAAATAATATTGTGAAGTACATAACTTCCATGTGAAATCTTAGTTATTTTACGCTGCTTAAAATATTTTAAATGGCAGCTTCTCGTTGTGACTGAAAATTCAAATTGATTAATCGTGAATAAAAAAAAAGTTAAAAAGTTAAGTAATTGTTAAGATAATAGATAAACAAACAGATTTAACAATGTAGTTTTTTGGTTCGCCAAATTGACGCCGCCCGCCTGGTGGTAGTCGTGACGACGTTTAGCGATTGTGGGCCACTCTCACAGCACACAATACTACAGAGAGTGGCCCTCAACTTGACGACCTACTGATGATGTGCCTCTTCACGCTCCGCTTAAAGAACCCAGGATTATATGTGGGAGGAAACACGTGCACATGCAGGGCGTTCCTGGCCACTATCGTTCGGCAGAGAAACGAACGTTTAAAACGCTCGTTTCTCGCGAACATGCTATCCACTGTGTGGGAGTGGCATCTCTGCCCGGCACGCGTTGTTCGCGATCGGAAGGAAGAGGGTGTGATCAGATTGAAGAACTCTTCAGAACACTCGCCGTGGTAAATACGGTAGAATGCGGCCAAGGAAGCTATTGTTCAGCGTTAAGCTAGCGGCTCAATGCTTCCCGTTACCTTCGGACAATCTATATCTATATCTAAACGGATAGCCCGTCGCTGCATAGCATCGAGAGCGTCCAGCAGATACTTAGCGGAGCCGTCCCAGAGGTGAGAGCAGTATTCGTAGTTACACTTAATTTATTAACATAATGATGAAAGATTGGTATAATTTAATTTAAAGTAGTATAATTTGTTTTTCTTCTAGAATACAAAGTCATGTCGTATAACGAAGAAGTTTTAAATATTCATGACTTGTTCCCGTGGTTATCAACCATTGCAAGTGCACATCGTGAGTATGTAAAAAACTGGTACAAAAATAAATATAGACGACATCTACAGGAATAAACACTACCCGCCAAACTAATTCAAATTAATGAATAAATCAATAAATTATGTACTAATAATAATTATTAATTATTAATAATTATTATTAAATATTATCAATCAATAATAAAAGCGACAAGGAGCATTTGCAAAAAGCCTAAGCGCATGATTGTTTTCTGGGAGAGTGTTTACCTAAAAGCTTTAGTTATCGAGTTGGACACAGACAAAGGGGCACTTCAGCCTCATTGTAACATTTGCTTCAAGCTGAGAACCTGTAAATTATGGTTTCTGAAAGTGCATATAAGTCCACTATGCGGCGCTGCACATTCAAATTAATTAATAAACTATTATACCTTGTAATAATGCTGTGAAAGTTTTGCCAGTATTATTCATTGGAACATGCTTATCTATTAACACTCAACAATGTTAATCTTGTCCTAGCGTAAAGAGTATTACAAACTAATGTGACGATGTTAAGTTTTTAGGTTATGAAATGTTAACGGCTAAGGCTCCACAGGCAAAAACCTCCTTACAATACGTGCCTGCCGACAAGTAGTGTCTTTTGTAAAGGCCCATCCACCTAATGCAAGTCCTAGCCTGTTCAAATATTGCAAAGTTCCACATGTTAACAAACTCGTAGGCTTCTCGAAGCTAAGATCGATCCGTCATCACGACATCGGGCTTGTTTGCTACAACAATCCTGTCTGTGATGATCGATTGAACCCAGAATAATGATGGATGGTCATTTTCAAGCACTTGTTCTGGGCAGTACCTGTAGTTTGGTATCATAACGTCAACAAGTTTGTAATTCAGAGAATTGATGAATGTCACTGGATATTTGGTTTTGTCAGTTCAGGTAGGTACTCGTAGTTGACAAGACGTCAACAACTAGAAACAGGGAAGTAATAGGCACCAGCTACTAATTAACGAACAGCAACCGAAAATATATTTCGATTGTTGCTCGTTATTATAATTTTGTTAAGGATAAGAACAATATCTTGAGGCTGAACATGTTATAACATTGTATGTAAGAGACCAGTAATTGGAAAATATTGTTTGCGAGAATATTTTATGATATCTTTCGCAGCAGGACAGGATAAAGAAACATGCCTTTAGTTTACTATTATAAGTGAATATCTTCCTCTTATACTCGTAACATAAGCTTAGGTTGTGGACATAAAAGTTGATCCTAATAGTTTGGCAATATGAGTAGACACCATTCAAGATTAAATGGCACAGGGTTCTTTTACCATAGGATGCTCGATTTATTATCTAAAACATTTGAGTTTAGAAGCGTTATACGTATAAAGGGACAAAGTCCGTACCGTGTTCGCCAAAAATATTTTTTTGTTTTTTTTTTATTTATTTAGGTACACAAAACAGAAAACAATACCAACATTCATAAAACACATAACTTTCCAAATTGAGTTCCTAAACTTGTATACTCAACATGACCAGTAATGTAGGAAATGGAAAAGCCTTAAGTGGTATCAAAGATACCAATACTAATAAAAAAAAAGCAGATAGAAACAAAAAAAAACAACAAAAATTCCTAAAATTGAACTACTATAGCTTAGACATAAGTTTCCTCGTATTGCGCTTAAACGATAGGGAACTCTGGCGGAACACATCTATCTCGTCACTATGTTGGTGTAGGAGCTCGTTGTATAGACGACACATCCGCACTATAGGATTATAGAAGGATGTGTTATTTATGTAAACCTTTAGAGCGAAGGTGTTGAGATGAGGGTGGCGACTTCGGAATCTTATATTGAAGTTCAGCAATGAGAGCAACTCGGGAGAGTCAATTGTGGAATTAAAAAATAATAAGATATCATCTGTATGTTTGTATGATTCCACCTGTACATCTATATACTACCTTACCGATCTATCGATTTAAGATAATAGTCACTGTATTGCAGATATCACAATAAAAATAGTTACATTATAATTATATAACATCATAACAACACGAAAATTAAGCTTAATTATGTTTCAGGGTGGAACTTTCAACAAGTCCATCCAAAATACTTAAGGGAGCTCATAGCAGTGAGTAATTAACGACACAAAGTGGAGCATTAGCCCTTGGCAACATTAAACTCACTCGGCGTAAAGGCTCCCCTTGGTAAACAAGCAGTTGTCGGGATGTCACCTGTGTATAAACGCTGCCGTGTCTTACAATAACACAATGACAAATTAACTACGTTTGTTTAGTTTATGTCAACGTAAAGGGTTACCATACACGCACAAAGTAAATTTATGTTTGTAATTAGATGGAAAAATTCCGTTTACTTACATTATGTATGCAAACAACGTTTTAATATTTGAATTGTTAAATTAATAAGAGATTAACTACGCTCTGAGTACTGGCCAATTAAAAATGGAGGATTGCAAAAGTTCCACTTTAAACACGAAGCGCAAGGGATTTAAGACTCATAATTCAATTTTTATCGGCACTTTAATCATAGTTTAATAAAATTTTATTTTACAACTTTTTCCGTTAACTCGCGGTCATGAAATAGGGGGTTCACGACAAGTCTTTCTAACTAACTTCATAAAAGAAGGAGCATCTTTCGTTTTGATGTTTTAATGTCGGAAATATCTACTACAACAGTCAGATTTGGGAGTTTATAGACTTTAAATTTAATAAAAAGTGTGTACGTACGTACGTTTACGCTGTAACGCAGAGCTTAGACTCCAGAGATTCTATTTAGTGGTATGTAACATCTGTCCTGGTTGTTAGAATCTTGGTTTGATTTAAAGGTCGGTTGTGTATTTTCTGTATTGCCCGGTACGGTTAATAGGCTTGCCCCCTATTACGTGGGACCAACAAATCTACTGGCAGACTGTAGGTGTGTAAAGCACCTCTGCCAATCCCTTCAGTGATATAGGCATGATGTATGTCTCTCATATCTGTCATATTTTTATAGGCGTAATAGCGTGAAGATTCTTTATTTTGTTGTGATCTTTTAATTGAAACTACTTGTCATGTCTAACAAATAGTTGCTCACTGACTACGGAGGTAAAGTGAAACCACAAACTGTTTGTTAACGATTCTACTTCAATGACACTTTCATGTTTGTTATAGTTTGCTTCATAATCGTGTCACTGGAGATAGGAGTGCACTGTAGGTTCTCTTCTATATGTATGTAAACCAGTGTTGTTTGTGAACTTCGGTAAGTGTTTCGTACCAAGTCTTCAGCGTTAGAACCTTTAACACAATGTTATCTAGTCTCAGCCCGCCTGAGTAGTACCACAGAATAGGGAATAGTACTTACATACAGAACTTGCACTCCGACGTTAATTAAAGCACATTCTTTTGTTTACAGAGAACATCATTCGAAAGGTTGTCCAGTAAAGTAAAATATATACCAGCATAATTTGACCAATAATTATGACGTTTATGCCTTAATACTCGTATCAACTCTATGGTCAATGTCGTGTCACAAACAAGAGACAGCCCTTATTGACTTACAACTTCAAGTTGTAGCTGACGTCACGTATTTTTTTGCGATTGTTAGGCGAGTGACATAGCCCTGGTAGCTAACAAGTTTCCTGTCCCACAAAAATCAAGTTAGGGTAAGTCATTAAATAATTATAAATGGAATTGTACTCATCATTCATCGTTGTCTTTTCCCAACTCAGTTGGGGTCGGCTTTCCAGTCTAACTGCGATTCGACTGAACTTAGATTTTTTTCCGTGAAGCGACTGCCATTTGACCTCCACAGCCCATGGGCGATATCGAAGTCCAAACCGGCTGAATGAGTTTACCTAATAATAATTTGCTATGTTATAATTTTGAAAAAAAAAATTGAAACCCCGTCGCTTGGGATGAAATGTTGATTAAAGGCAACTACATCTTACGTGCCAGCCAATTTAAGTCCTGGTCGTTTTGGACTACGTTTAAAAGATTCTAAGAAGTATATTGGAATATCATCTGACCTAATGACAATTATTTTCGGGATTAGAATTAGAATAAAATAAACTCAACAACGCTTTAACGACCAAAGAAATTTGTAGAATCATAAAGTATACATTTAGTCATGGTATAGTAGGTACAAGTGGTCATGGTCCTTAAATTGAATGCGTTCATAAGATGTCAACGAACATACAACGTTATTCGAATGGCACGTACGGTATGTTAGTACGTGAGAGCTCTTAACACCAGAGTGTGGCTAACACACTCGACAACAGCATTTCAGTTGTAAAGTCCAGCCCCACTGACTGCTGTGCATTTCCAGTCAGTATTCTATTTCAATGAATACCTGAGTAGTTTTCAAGCATTCTACAACTTGTGTTATATTATTATGTTTAGTAACTTCAAACGAATATTCAAAAATCTGTGTGTCCAGTGTTTTGAGCCATAAATACACTTGCTGAAAACTTTAGTGAAAAGCGCCGATTTTTACTTAAATCTGTTAAATAGATATCTACTGGTCTATCAAACCTTTACAGCAATAAAAACTGTACTTACTAATCTTTTAAACAATACAAAATATACACGTCATAAATTGACACAGCATCCTACTTCAAACCACCGAAATGGGACATTCAAAATCGGTTTACTCAGTCCGAAGATATGAGGTAACATAAAAAACATACAGAATTGAGAACCTCATCCTTTTTTGGAAGTCCGTTGAAAAGCAGATTTAAATGCGATATCGACACGAGTACTTTGTATTATTTGGTTTTTGGTAATAAATTTCATTGTTCCAGACATATCTCTGAGTCTTGCAGATTTCTAAGAAGTGTTAAAATTGCAACGAATTCTCTTTCACCGCAAACAAAGTTCACCTGCGGGCGATTAAATATGGAACTACGTTTGTCAGCTCAATTGATTCACGATCTGCAAATAACATTATGGAATTTTAGACAAAATTGGTGCTTTGGATTAAAGCTTTGGTTTCCTAGGAAAGCGGGCCGTGCCGTCTTGGGGTGGTCGTAACGCAGCGGTGAGTGATGTCATTGGTGCGTTTTCTATGTAAACAAAGCGGTGCCAATCACTGCTCGACAGGAACCAAAGCTTAAGTGGAGATGTATTTATATCGTGACTCACTCTGATTCGGATAAAGACGGTAATTTACACCAAACTTTAATTAATCCATGCAAATAGATAAAATTTAAGTATCTGTGTGTAATTTCAAATAAACAGCTTTTCACTAAATGCATATGAAAGTAAATAAGGTACTTACATTAAAAAAACATTATTTAAATATTTTTGTCTGTCTGTTTGCTCCGGCTAATCTCTGGAACGGTTGGGACGATTTAGACGATTTGGAGAGCTTTCACTGGCGGATAGCTGATGTAATAAGGTATAACATAGTCATACATAACATAGGTGTAATAAGGTACCTATAACATTTTATCCTAGGAATGTGTTCCTATGGGAATCAGCAACCATTGGTTCCGTTGTTAAACTTGGTTAAAATAGTCCGAGACGCCCAGGGCTTTAATTGGATTTTGTTGCCTTTCATCAACATTTCATCGCAAGGCAACGGGTTTCAATTTTTTTTCAAAATTACATATAGCTGCTACTTTTTATTAAATTCATTCAGCCATCTTGGACATAACCCATTAAAATGTGCCCGGTGACAGCAATAGGCTTGCCTCCTATTACGTAGGACTAAAAATACTGGCAAATTGTGGGTGTGTAATGCACCTCTGCCTAACCCTTCGGGGACATAGGCGTGATATGTGTACACATAAAAATACTATATATTTCCACAGAATAGGGAATAGTACTGACATAATATTGCTGAGAGCTGCAATAAATTCCATAAAATAGTTTAAAAGATCGAGACGAACAGACAAAGGAGACTAGTATGTTAGGTCTCCAAACATTGCGTAGGTACTGTACTTACCTTATATCAAGTCTTTATAATATTAGTGTGATACATAAGATAAGGTTTAGCCATACTCTAGTGGTGACGTCACGTCGATAATACTTAATAGAACTAATTTAAGTTCCGTGAAGTTTTGTGACAACAGTGAACAGTGTGGCGAGGTTTAAAACGAAAGCCTTGTTTAGCAACGAGATACTAGGATAAAAGTTATCCTGAAAGTTGCTATCCACAACAAAGTTACCGACGGACTTCAGGTAAGATAAGAGAAACTCTATTAAAGAAGAAAAAAGTAATTCGGGTTGGCTGAAAGTAGAATCCAAATATAACTTTATTTATCATCGATGTCGCTAATTAAGCTACCGAAACCTGTCAATTGGGTACTGCAATATGTTTGATTGACTGTAATAAAATTAGTTGCTGAAATTGACCGTAAGGGAATCGCGAAAAAAACAAGTAAACCACACTGCACATACCAATGTCTCAAACCCTACACGACGTGAATTGTGATAAAGTCAAAACGACCCAAATCACATCCGCAGTCAAGCTTCAAACACGACAAAACCACAGAGGACACTATGGAGTAGCGTATCTGCTAACAACCCTACCAACCAATACTGACCATAAATTTAACTAAATCCGAGACTAATAATCGCAGAGGATAGGTAATTTCCGTCATTGGTCAACGGTCGAATAATTCCCAGAGGGTTAACTTTGCGGGATAAGGTTGAAACTTTGTTGAGACTTCCACTTATTTATCTCACAAAACTGAGATTAATTTACTCGGTTTGACGTGCTATAAATATTTTATTACAGCAATATTACGAGTATAAACATAAATGTTTTAGAGATGTTTGTTACTCAATCACGAAGACGCCAAAGACGTCAAACCTTTTTTTGCAAAGCAGTCAAAGCTGGATGAACACAGATAATAACAATCCTTGTTTTGTATAAAATCTAAAGAATAAATACATTTTTATTGAATTATGTCCCATTTTAATACTTTTAATCTTATGTGAAAAATAAACACTATTTAAATTATATCAGAAGCAGCGTTTGGGGATCGTGTATGGCCCTATACGGGGCTCCCGTATGGGCGGATAGGTTGGCGGTCAGGGGGAACGTGACTCTGTTAAACAGACCACTTCGAACCTTGGCCGTCAGAACCATACGGGGGTACCGCACGATCTCCGGAGAGGCTGCATGTCTCCTAGCCGGGACCCCTCCATGGGACCTGGATCTCCGCCAGGATCTCATGGAGTCATGGAGGGTGCGACTTGAGCAACCCAAGTAGGGTGCCACCATCATCGCGGCGGTGAGACCGATCATGGACGATTGGCTGCAGAGGCAGCATGGTGACCTCACGTACCGTGCGACGCAGATCGTTGCCGGGCATGGATGCTTCGGTAGCTATCTGTTTCGCATGCATCGTGAGGTCGCACCCCGGTGTCAACACTGCGAGGTTTCCGACGACGACACCGCACTCCACACGTTGGTGGAGTGCTCAGCGTGGGCGAGTCAGCGCCGGGACCTCGTAGTGGGTCTGGGCGTGGATACCCTCTCGCTGGGGACCATGCTTCAAGCCATGGTATCCAGCGGGAGTAGGTGGAACGCGACCGTGTCCTTCTGCGAGCAAGTCATGCTCGCGAAGGAGGCGGCCGGGAGGGAGAGGGAGCGTACCCTCCCCGCCGAGTTCCGTAGTCGGCGGCCAGGGCGCCCCAGACTCCGCAACTACGCCCAAGACTATCGACCTCCATGATCGGGGCCTGAGGACGGCGAGATCGCCACCCGCCGTCCTTACAGAAGCAGGCTAGAAGGGTTGCGTGCTGCGGGCCCTTTGCCCCATATCACGCAACCAGATTCACTCACTGACGCGGGATAAAACCCTACCCCAACGACGCGGGATTCTCGTCCCGACCAAACACCCGCAGAGACCACAGAGGTGGTCAAAGTCCGCCGGGCGCCACTGGACATACCCTCTGCTAGTAACCAGAGACGACCAGCAACGGACGTTAGAGCGGCCGCGGCCTTGGGCCGCGGAATTAAAAAAATATATATATCACAAGCAGCGTTGTGCGTACTAAACCACATGTTGTGTGATTCGTAGAGCAGTAAATTAACTACTTACCCTTTGACTTATAACTTAAATTTGGACTAATCATCCACGACGCCCCCGCGGCAGCGGGTCAATTCTGTCGACGGTCGTCAGCAAAGTTATTTACCGAAGGGGAATTTGTAAAAACCAGTTGTACCCCTAGTCGCTTATCATATAAGTTGTATAATATATTTTACGTATGCTTAGATCTTTAAAGTACAAAACAGAGTTTGATGCGGTTTTTACCAATGGACAGAGTGGTTCTCGAGGAAGGTTTTTGTGTATAGGTATAACTTGTCAGGCAAAAATGCAGGCGTCCGCTAGTTTAAGAATTGGGTAGGTGTAATGTTTTTATTTCACTACGGCTGCGTGGAAATGAATTTGTTTTGAACAAACATTCCTTCCTACAAAGTAACACGTTAACTTTAACATAACAACGTATAAGATTCTCTATGGAATTAGGCATAAGTAACATTGTGTATGATAACGTAATCTGGTTGGATTTAGAAGCTTCTCTTTATTAAATATCAAGACAAGATGAGCTTCCCGACATTACGAACCAGAGTATCAACAATGGTTACAACGTAATGTATTTCATAATCTTTATTAACATGTTATGACTTAAGAAGTTGTTATTTTAATTTTATGTGTGATGTGATGTCCCACTGCCTGGCAAAAGTATCTCCCACCTTTTTCAACTATTTATAAGATTATTTATGTATTTTTATTTTTTAAAACATTATGCGAGCTAGTACTTACAACCTAGTGTATTTAGTGCGCAAAATTGGGATAGATTCAATAACAAATACTAAAAAAACCGTTCAAGTGCGAGTCGGACTCGCGCAATATGGGTTACATACCATTATCAATATTTTTGTAATCTCAGTGATATGATTGAATGACTAAAAATTTTTTTTGTATTAATTAATTCTGACATGCTGATTATTATTATTCGTACTAAAATTCACAATTATTCATTTATAAGAAGACATTTCATGAATATATACCAGGAACTGGAAAATTAAATTTAACTAAAAAACCTAAACAAACTACAAACTATACTATCTAAAACTAAAATAAATATGTAAAGCAGGGAGATATGGGCCCATAACACAGGCAGCATTCCCGCGCTGAATTGCCAATGAAAGTCTTTGCGCGAGAAACTAATATAATAAAATCAATAGTGCCCGCTATAGCGCCTCACCTTGCATTCATATTCAATAAATGTATAGATGAAAATCAGTTTCCTAATCTTATGAAGTACAGTAAAATCATTCCTTTATTTAAAGCAGGAGACAAAAGTGATCCTTCAAATTTTCGACCTATTTCCATACTCCCAACCCTGAGTAAAATTTTTGAAAAAATAATATTTAATCAATTGCTTTCACATTTTACAGACAATAAGTTACTTCATAACAAACAGTTTGGTTTCACTAAAGGCAGGAACACAACGGATGCAGGAGTTGCACTTGTGAAACATATATTTGATGCTTGGGAGGAAAAGCAGGATGCCATTGGTATATTTTGTGATCTATCAAAAGCTTTTGATTGTGTTGATCATGAGAGTTTGCTACTAAAATTAGGTTATTATGGTGTTTCGAACAGCTCACTTGGCTTACTCGAATCTTACCTCACTGGTAGAGTACAAAAAGTAAACATTAATGGCACCGACTGTAGGGGTCTCGTACCACGAAAATGTTCTCGTTCATCTACCTACTTTTGCGTAGAAATAAAATGTCCGAAGCTAGGTAGGTAAATATACTGTTTAATACAGGAACGTACGAGACACGAAGGTTTATTCACACGGCACAGAAGGAGAGATAGAAGTAACATACAAGAACTATATATACAGCGAAAGTATAAGCTATTTATGTAGGGAACTAGAATGGCACAGCGCACGATACAACGTACCCGCATCGATGAGTTGAACCGACTGCCGGCGCTAGCGCCGCCGCCGGCGCGCTGAGCCGGCACACAACGCGGCCGGACAAAATATATATATCGAAACATTTACCAAATATTATAAATTTGTTTGTTGAATAATTTATTTACTATATTTATAATTACCACTTAACTTAACTTAAACTATGGAAAGGCTATATGCCACATCAGCCCCCCCGGAGACCGTTTCACGGGCGATAAAAATCTGGGAAATTTACCCGGCGTCCTGACCGTGTTCTCCTGACGTCAGGGGTCTCAGCGTCATGAAGTTCACTGGAAGTCTGTGGCTGTGTTGGTGTTGGTGTTGGTGTAAGAAGTGGGCTGTGTTGTGTCTGTCTGAGTGCTGTACTTGTGTGTGGGTCCTGCAATATGTAGGCTGGTTTGACTCTGTCTACCGATACTGTGATCTCCTTTCCTTTGAAGAGGATGGTGAGTACTTTATCCCCTCTTTTAAGTACCTCGTGAGGTCCTGTGTATGCAGGTTTGAGGGCCCCACGGTTTATTTCTTGCCCTGTGCCCAAGTTCTGCAGTCCTTCCTAATACCTGGCCAAACGAAACGCTCAGCTACGAGCTTGGCGGTAGCATTGGCACCAGGGTGACTCAGGGAATGCAGGCTCTCGAAGGTGCGGTACCGTAGTTCCGTAGGTACGTATGGTCGAGAAGCGTTGTGACTTACGTCGCAGAACAGTTCAGTGCCTGTACCCGGAATTGTCACTTTCTTCAGGCATAGTGAAGTGTTGCTTGCCAGTAGTTGGTTCAACTCCTTATCGGATTGTTGAGAATTTGCCAACTGCTGAAGGTCTACTGGCTTGGCAATCTCCTCAATTCTGGACAGCGTATCGGCAACGACATTATTCTTGCCTGATATGTGCCTGATATCTGTCGTGAATTGGGATATAAAGTCCAGGTGTCTGAACTGTCTGGGCGAGCAGTTCTCTTTGCTGGACCGGAATGCGAAGCAGAGAGGCTTGTGATCTGTGTAGACCACAAAGTCTCTGGCCTCTACCATATGACGGAAATGCTTGATTGCCTCGTAGATTGCCAACAATTCCCGGTCGTACGGTGAGTATTTGCGTTGGGGAGGACTGAGCTTATGGGAAAAGAATGCCAGTGGTTGCCAGGCTCCATCCTCACCCTTCTGCTGCAGTACTGCTCCTAAAGCCGTATCGGAGGCATCTGTCACTATAGCAAGGTTTGCTAGGTGATTGGGGTGGGCCAGTAAGGTAGCCTTACAGAGACCTTCCTTACAGGCGTTGAAAGCCTCCTGCTGAGCTGCCGTGAACTTCACGGGATGGGAACCCTTTACGGAACCTTCAAGGAGTAAGTTCAGGGGTGCTTGGTATTTGGCAGCATCAGGAACAAAGCGTCTGTAGAAGTTTAGCATGCCCAAGAATCTCCTCAACTCCTTGACGGTTCTTGGGGCTGGAAAGTCCCTAATGGCTTGGACTTTGGCGGGGAGAGGCTTAGTTCCTTCGGCGGTGATGGTATAGCATAGAAATGTTACCTCTGAGACTCCGAATGTGCATTTCGAGGTATTGATCACCATACCGTGGTCCCTAAGACGGTTGAATACTTCCCGCAAGTGGTGTTTGTGCGATTCTATGTCCCTAGAGGCTATCAAAAAATCGTCCAGGTATGCATAGCAGAAGTCCAGCCCTCTGAGCATGCCATCCACGAAGCGCTGGAACGTCTGGCCAGCATTTCGGAGCCCGTACCCCATAAATGGCAGCTCAAACATACCGAATGGAGTGGTAATGGTGGTCTTAGGGATGTCATCAGGGTGTACCGGTATTTGATTGTAGGCCTTGACTAGGTCCAGCGTGGAGAAGACCTTGCATCCGGATAGGTTGTGGGAGAAGTCGTGGATGTGACGTATAGGATACTTATCAGGAATAGTCCTGGCGTTAAGCATCCTTTAGTCGCCACATGGTCGCCAGCCGTTTCCCTTCTTAGGGGTGAGGTGGAGGGGAGAAGCCCAGGGTGAGTCGGAAGGTCTGGCTATGCCTAATTGCAGCATAGTGTCAAACTCATCCTTGGCTATCCTAAGCTTGTCCGGTGCTAGCCTACGTGGTGTACAAGAAACAGGCGGACCCGGTGTGGTACGTATGTAGTGTAGGGTATTGTGCTTGGGTGCATGATGTGTGCCAGATGGGCGAGTGATGTCGGGGTACTCCCCTAGTATTTTGTGAAACACAGACTCACCAGTGACTACCTTGACCGAAGAAATAACGTCCGAAGAACACGCAGGCGAAGCCACGGCAGCGAGTCTAGTATTATTATCAATCAGACGTTGATTCCTGCAATCGACAATAAGATTGTAATACGATAAAAAATCTACACCAATTATCGCCCGCGTAACGTCTGCTACAATAAATCGCCAGGCAAAGTCACGGCGCAACCCTAGATTTAGCCTAAGATTTATAAAACCATAAGTTAAAATTTTTGTGCCGTTAGCGGCACACAAGTCGTAATTTGTTGGACAAGGTTTTTGTTTTACTTGGCTAACGGGGAACACACACAAGTCACTACCAGTATCTACTAAGAATTGCACTTTAGTCTTAAAGTCTGTAATAAATAAACGACCTGTAGGAGGGCAGTCTTCGGTCGTCATCACTGACCGCCCGGCGCGTTTCCCTGGTACTCGCAGGGTTTGTCGCACCGCCTGGCTTTACTGCCGAAGCGTTGATGGTACCAATACAGCGGTTGGTTGTTGTACCTGGATCGGGAACTTGATCGGGGGCGATAACGGCTGCTGGAACGGTTTCTCGGCGTTGTATGGGAACGCCTGACCTCGGCTGAGAGCGCCTTTACCTGTTCCGTCAGGGCGGCGATTTGCCGCTCCATAGCTGCCACGTTATTATTTTGAGAAGTGGGTACCTCGACATTTGTCCTTGACGCCGCCGCGACCTGCATGTTGGGCGCGACCACGTCGTGCACCCTATCCGCAAGCTCTGCTAACTCCTCGAGATTGGCCTTGGGTTGTGACGCTATGATGGTCTGCGTACTTTGTGGTAAACGGCTGGTCCATATAGTTCGCAGAAAATCCGCCGGCACGCCTGGGCCAGCCAGGTTCCGCAGGTGTCGTAGGAACTGGGAAGGTTTTCGGTCCCCCAGCTCCTCGTGCACCAGCAACTGCTTGACCTTCTTTTCCCTGGAGGCGGAAAGCCGTTTGACGAGCTCAGCTTTGAGCTTGTCATATTTTCCGGTGGTAGGCGGAGCGGTAATGATATCTTCGACCTCCTCGGCGTATTGTGGCTCCAGCTGGGCTATTGTATGATAAAACTTGGTCGCGTCGGTCGATATATTTGCCAGTACGAACTGGCCTTCCAGCTGCGCGAACCATAAAGCGGGCTTCTCCGGGTATAATGGTGGTACCCGGACACTGACGCGGCATGACTCGCCACTTGGCTGCGCGACGACCTTTACGCCATCATCAGTCGACATTTTCGCGAACGTTCTTGAGCTTCTTTTGTATGTGCACGTATCGGGGTCACCAAATTGTAGGGGTCTCGTACCACGAAAATGTTCTCGTTCACCTACCTACTTTTGCGTAGAAATAAAATGTCCGAAGCTAGGTAGGTAAATATACTGTTTAATACAGGAACGTACGAGACACGAAAGTTTATTCACACGGCACAGAAGGAGAGATAGAAGTAACATACAAGAACTATATATACAGCGAAAGTATAAGCTATTTATGTAGGGAACTAGAATGGCACAGCGCACGATACAACGTACCCGCATCGATGAGTTGAACCGACTGCCGGCGCTAGCGCCGCCGCCGGCGCGCTGAGCCGGCATACAACGCGGCCGGACAAAATATATATATCAAAACATTTACCAAATATTATAAATTTGTTTGTTGAATAATTTATTTACTATATTTATAATTACCACTTAACTTAACTTAAACTATGGAAAGGCTATATGCCACACCGACTCTTCTGGCGCCTCATTAGTCATGGGAGTACCCCAGGGCTCGATATTAGGCCCACTTTATTCTTAGTATACGTAAACGATCTTCCTTATTTCACTAAAAATCTTTGTGAGATAGTATTATTTGCTGATGACACATCATTAATTTTTAAAAGTGATAGACAAAAAGTAGCACTTGACGATGTAAATAATACCCTTTCGAAAATATTGCATTGGTTCACAAGTAACAACTTGCTGCTCAATGCGAAGAAAACAAAATGTGTAAAATTTACTATGCCCAATGTTAGACAGGTGGATACTCATATTACTATGAATAATGAATTAGTTCAAATAGTCAATACCACAGTTTTTCTTGGGATAACTCTAGATAGTAAACTACAATGGGGTCCTCATATCACAGCCTTGGCAGGAAGACTTAGCTCAGCTGCCTATGCGGTTAGAAAGATAAGGTCACTGACTGACGAAAAAACGGCACGATTAGTTTATTTTAGCTACTTTCATAGCGTTATGTCATATGGTCTGCTGCTGTGGGGCTCAGCTGCCGATATTGAGACAATATTCATATTACAGAAACGAGCTATACGAGCAATCTATAGACTCGGACCCCGTGACTCGCTGAAAGAACTATTTAAAGAAATTAATATTTTAACAGTTGCTTCTCAATATGTTTACGACAACATCTTATATGTACGGAAGAACATAGATCTCTTAAAAAAAAATCCGATAACCATAATTTTAATACAAGAAATAAAAATAAACTGGCAATGACAAAAATTAGACTTCATAAAGTTGGAAATTCGTTTGTAGGTAAATGTATAAAAAAATATAATAAAATTCCTCAGGATTAGGTTGACATGCCTCTTAATAAGTTTAAAATAGTTGTTAAAAAATGTTTGATGATGAAAGGCTACTATGATGTAGACGAATATCTTAATGATAAAAATGCATGGTCACCCTAATCTTCTGTTGTTGGCCACTCGTATAATACAATATAAACTAATTGTAACAATGTAAACAAAACAATATTAAAAAAGAAAATGGATAATCTACCTGAGTTTCTTGCTGGTATCTTCTCAGGAGAACCAACTTACCGAACCAGCGAAAGAATCATTTTCTAATGGTTATTTATGTACTTACTTAATTTAGTATTTTTAAAATATTACTTGACAAAATTGTAAAATTTTGACATTCATATGTGCTCTTTATGTGCCTAAACTGATTAAATGAAATTGATTCTTTGATTCTTTGAAAGCTGCCTGCGCGGGGATCCCCAGTCTCTTCCCTCAGACGTTTGCTGAGTTCCGTGAAGAGCTAATGTATTTGTACTTAATCTAATTGATATTATGAAATGTCTAAAATGGTTGTTATTATGAGTCATGATTTCGAACACAATGTAAAAATTGTTAACGAATAAGTAAGTAATAACCATACAACATCCGTAAAAATGGCAAAAAATACGTTTGTTGTATGGAAGCCCACTTAAATATATATTTTATTCTATTTCAGTATTTGTTATTATAGCGTCAACAGAAATACATCATCTGTGAAATTTCAACTGTCTGACTATCACGGTTCATGCATCTACAGCCTGGTGACAGACGGACGTAAGGAAGAACGGACGGACGAACAGACAGCGGAGTTTTAGTAATAGGATCCCCTTATACCCTGTAACCCTAAAAACTAGATAGTTTTAGACCATTGTGGGCAAATTATGCATGAATGTATAAGAAAAGAGTTTCCAAAAACTACGTGCTTTTGGAAGTTTTTGGTTTTTGGAAACTATCTACCTACCTACAGGATAACTCCTAGATAGATAGTCGGATCTACATTGGAAAACATCAAGACACACTAACATAAAGAAATGCCTAAAAATACGATACTTGATCAACATTTAAACTCCATATCTATACGTGCTCTGTACTTTGTACATGTTTACAGTCCTGGACGTTTGCAGACCAGTGGGACAAAATTATCCGCACTAATTACCGACACAAAGAGAAAGTTTTATAGTAAGCACATGCTTGCTAAGTTTTTGAAACTCCATCTTCAGCCCGCTGGTGAAACTTTTAATTGTTTTACCATTTCATAAACTAGAAGCTGGACGAACCATTCTTTGTTCTCCAAATTGATTCTTATCGATGTATTTGCGTATTATGTTCGAAGTTATTTCGTACTATAATTATAAATTTGAAAAATTAGATTTATATTTTGATCCTCCATTACTTGATCGGACTGCTAAAAATATATTATTGGTATGTAACATATCTGTCCTGGCTGTTGGACGTTTGGTTTGAATTACAGATTGATTATGACATTTTTTTAGCCGCTCTAACGTCCGTTGCCGGGCGTCTCTGGTTACAAGCAGAAGCTTATTATAAGCGTATTTCCAGTGGCACCCAGCTTCTATAGTGCCCGGTAACGTCAATGTACTATTATGTGAAACCAAAAAATACTGCCAAAGAGTGGGTGTGTAATGCCCCTCTACCTATCCCTTCGGGGATATAGGCGTAATGTATGTCTGTCTGTCAGTCCATTACTACATTTTGCAATGATAAAACGTATTGGAATGCGTAGATTTGATACCTACTAGTTGATGTCTGTAACTTAACCTACTTGGTATATTTTGGTGAACTGCTCATTCTTCTTATTCTTTTTCGTATTCTTGGTTATCAGCTAACTGTACACACGATGTGGAAACTACTACTTCCTGAGTGGTCCTATTCAAATTTGGTCCCATTCCGACAATTATTTAGTCCCATAACGGTAATTCGGTATAATAAAGTCGGTTCTTGTTGTCAATGTTGGAGTGCTTCAATCCAAATGCTAGAAGTTTTTATGGTATTAACCTCTGTAACGAGCAAATAAAACGATAACCTGAATAACAAAAACCCTCATTTGGGAGTTGAATTGATTCACAATCTGTAAATAACAAGCAGTATATTCATTCAAAGGTTGTTCAGTGTTACGTATAATTGGCGGTAAAGAAGAGAGCGGTACTCACAAAAGGCATGGAACTTTCTTTTCAGTCTTATAATTGAAAACATTCACATAAGCGGTGCTTGCCAATATAATTACCGTACATTCACTGATGAACGAGATACAAATAAATTTCGAGCATCGCTGGTTCACACATACTTCGAGGGATGGCGCTCTACCGTCTGCTGAAAAGAGGTCATCGATATAAATCGCAAATTCAAAGTAGCCTAGACAAAAGCCTCAACAAAAATAAAGAAAAAAGTAGCCTTAGTACCACAGAATAGGGAATGGTATGTAAGTACTTCTTATAAGTACTAGGTAAAGAGGCTTCTATGTCCATTAGGAGGGAGCCTTAGAAATTAAAATCAGCAATTATTTAATTCAGTTTCAAGTTTTGAATTGAAACAAATATTAAGTTTTATGTAGGTATTATAAAATGTTATCAGTTAGACATATCAAAAACATCAGAATCTACGATCCATCCATTTACAACCCTTTTTATTACAATGGTATATTTAAACTGGCAGTGATTTCCTAACTCCGGTTTCCTTAATACGAGCATGTTGGCAATTCAAATGCGTCCGCGAAACCAGCGCCAGTAGCACTCTGACGCATTTAGTAAGATACCGTTGGATTTACTATGTTGAAGGCTTTGTGAGACTAAAATAAAACGCTCCGCAGAGAAATCCGCCGCATGTTATTAGGAAACGCTAGATTTATATCCTGCATTCAATTTGCGTGAGAGCTGTTTTGTGTAGGACACGACGTTATTACGATGCTTGGAGCGATAACTTTGTTGCTATTTACAAATGATAAAGAATCTAATGCAGTCATCTCAATAAAATACCGAAGCCGCAACGTTGATGCGATGAAAAAAACCAATGAATGAGTTGTGAGATTTGTGAGAATTGAGTAAGTGATGGATTAATTAAGCTCGTGTGAACATAGATGCTCTAGCCACTATATGACACTATGTATAATTACGAGTACCTTCATCATGAAGAACGGATGCTTCACATACCTAAGTTAGAGTACTTCAGACAAGCTTTGTAACAAGATAGCCTTGGATGATCCTTTGCATGTAAACGACTCGGAGGTGGTATGCGGGCATGAACGTAGTACTAAGCTCATAAATCATCAGATCAACCTCAGCATTTCGCCCGAAATCTGCAACATACGTTCCATGTTTCATACCTCAATTATAAAGGGTGTAAAAATATAGTTTACTAGTTATACCTAAGAAAAGAACTAGTTGCTTATTATACACACACACACACACACACATATCACGCCTATGTCCCCGAAGGGGTAGGCAGAGGTGCATTACACACCCACAATTTGCCAGTATTTTTAGTCCCACGTAATAGGGGGCAAGCCTATTGACGTCACCGGGCCCATTTATAACGGGTTATGTAAAAATGGCCGAGTGAATTTAATAAAAAGTAGCAGCTATATTGTAATTTTGAAATAATTTGAAACCCGTTGCCTTGCGATGAAATGTTGATGAAAGGCAACAAAATCTTACGTGCCAGCTGCTATGGCACAGCCAATTAAAGTCCTCGGCGTCTCGTACTATAGTTCTGGGCGTCTCGGTTGCTTATTAGATAGAATTATATGGTGTATTGCGAATGATAAGAAATATCATTATAATGCCAAGTAAGCGAAAGGAGATATGTAGTATGATGCAACTGACTGAAGGCCTGCGGAAGGTTTCTTAAAAAAATAACATGATGAATGTTTTAACATTACGTTATTCCAGGTATGAGTACGAAACCAAATAAACTTACTTCAAAAAGCCTATTCGTGAACATGAAAAACGTTAAAATTCGTTTTTTGTCCATCCGTCTATCCCTCTATCACCAGGCTGTATCTCATGAACCGTGATAGTTAGAAAGTTGAAATTTTCACAGATGATGTATTTCTGTCACAGCTATAACAACAAATACTAAAAAACAGAATATACTTAAGGGGGGTCCCATACAACAAACGTGATTTTTTGCCGTTTTTGGTACGGAACCCTTTGTGAGCGAGTCCAACTCTCACTTGGCCGGTTGTTAAAGAATCGCAAGCCATATAAATAATAATAATAAATAATAAATATGTTAGGACAATTCACGCAACGCCATATAGTCTCAAACTAATCAGAGCTTGTGATATGAGTACTAGATAAACTGATATAAATACTTATTACTACATTTTTTTTAAATACATACATATTATACATAGAAAACACCCAGACTTCGGTACATACGCATGTGTCATCACACAAAGTTTGTCACGACCGGGAATCGAACCCGAGACTCCGGTGTCGAAAGCGGATGCACTACCAACCACGCCACCGAAGCAGTCATAATACTATAGTTATATTCCAATCTAAAGAAATGCAATATGCTTAGATCATAGCATCATCATTGTTATGGTAAAATATTTAGGAACTTTTGAAATGTTAAGTGCACCCAAACACTGAACAAACTATCATCGAGCTCATCAAACAAAGTTTTTTTCCACCAAGAATCGAACGCACGATCAGTCCGGTGCTAGCTTTAGGCTATGTCACTAACCAGTGGACAAGGACCACACAGGATGTCGTAACTAGTAGTCAAGTACCTGTACGAAAAATTTCAATAGAATTAGGTACTTACCTGTAAAATCAGATATTTTCTATGTATCTTGAGAAAATTTTGTTTAACCCAATACAATCTGCATCCAATTTAAAATGAAATAGTAAAAATCTTTTTTTCTTGAAAATTTAAAGTGCGTACCGCGATGCGATTTCCTGTGGCACCCTGTCACGTTTGCCGAGATATCATCGGATTTAGCGGGTCAAAAGCTTTGTGAGGCTGCAATAAAATGGCCCACAGGCCCACCACATATTATTAGGAGAATACTAGATTTATATCTCGTATTCCATTTGCTCGCTTCAAGGAAATACGACGTTAGGGATAAGCTAACGCCATATGTTTTCAGTGATCAACCAATGATAAGGAATCTTGTATAGCTAATAAACGTATTAAACAGAGGTAAAATAGATAGATATTTTACTATGAAGATGCAAAAGTTCATAGAAAGAATATTATAATAAAAAGTTTTAGATGTATAATTATTATTATACATCAACAATCATTCGGTATACCGTAAGATTTTACTAACATTATATGAACCCATGTTGCTTTGTAATAAATAATTCATTCATTCAAAACTCATACATTTATTATTAACTTATCAACCCACACAAGCTATAGATTCATTTATATTTGAAGCGAGTGTAGGTTGCTATAGTTTCATATTATTTTGTTATGGCTATGTGCTTGTTCATTCTTACATTCTTTCAGGGTTGTTAACTTAAATTAACCTAAGCTCTAACACCATTAATAACAAGAAACATCACAGTGTAGCGTTAAACGATTTAAAAACGTAAGCTATTTAAGATATTCTAGCCAGTTACATGGCGTTAAATAAAACTAAGTGTCACAGTAACTCACAGTAGCATAGTACCACACAGTTTGTTAGCCATGCTTAAACTTTGAATTCTTGGGCATAATCCGAGGACAAAGGCCTGTGAACTGCCCACAATGGGTGCACAACTATTAATTACATGCCGACAAAAGACGTTTGTGGGGAGAGGTGCACCGACTTGGAATGATCACACAAACAGCCAGAGAGTAATTTGGTTTGGCGACTGTAATACTTTCACCAACTAGACTTAACAGGTTTCTCAAAATTAAAATAAGTATAAAAATGTATCTTAACACTGAGGAAAGAGGATACACACACTGACGGGAGGACTGATTTTGAAAAACTGTCTTAAAGTATTCTACAGTATCTACTACGAGGATGGATTGAAAAGTAGTCGGCCTAACACTGATCCATTTAGTTCTAAAAATCAAATCTACCCACATTATTTAGTTCAGATCAGACCTGTTAATTGTGTGAAGTTTGTAACGTGTGCGATAATTAGTTTTAATTTTATAAATTTATTAACCAATCAATCTGACATCATTTCCGCAAATGGAGCAAATCGAGCAGCGTGCCGTCATTAAGTAACTCCATAAGAAGGGGCTGTCATCAAAACCCACCCATGATGATATGGTCAGTACATTAGGGGATTGCGCTCTTTCATATTCATCCGTCAACAAATGGATAGCAGAATTCAAGCGTGGTAGAGAGAGTGTGAAAGACGAACCCCGTTCTGGAAGACCTTCGACGTCCACTACTGACGAAAATGTTAAAAAAACACTCGACTTAATTATGGGAGACCGCAGATTGAAAATTAGAGAGATAGCCGAGATTATAGGCATCTCTTATGAACGTACTCAAAACATAATAGTCAACGTGTTGGGTTTCCACAAGGTGTCTGCGAGGTGGGTTCCGCGACTGCTTTCAGTTGAGCAAAAAAGGATGCGATTGACTATTGCACGTAGTCGCGTGCACATAACTCCAAACAGTCGTTTAGAGTTATTTGAAGCTGATGAATGTGATTTGATGATTGTGAATGAATCGTTTTGTTACTATAGACGAAACATGGGTTCATTACTGTACACCGGAAACAAAAAGACAATCAAAACAGTGGAAAAGACCTGGTTCACCAACCCCCAAAAAGGCTAAGTCGATTTTGTCGGCAAGTAAGGTGATGGCTTCAGTATTCTGGGACTCGAAGGGTGTGATTATGGTTGATTATCTTGAAAGGGTTCAGACTATAAACTCTGATTATTACTGCAACTTACTACGTCGTTTACGAGAGGAAATCAAAGAAAAACGTCCAGGAATGATCAGAAGAAAAGTTGTGAATGATCAGAAGAAGTCCTGTTTCAACAAGATAACGCTCGTGTTCACACGTCTGTCCAATCAATGGCAGAAATTCACAACTGTGTTCTGTTCCCTAACCTAAAAAGCACTTGGGAGGTCAAAGATTTTTGACAAATGACGAGGTCAAAGCAGCAGTAGACGCATATTTTGACTCTAAGGAAGAATCATTTTTTTTCAACGGGCTAAATGCTTGGAAGGGAAGATGGCAAAAGTGCATTGAACTTGATGGTGATTACGTTGAAAACTAAAAATATACTCGTACATATTTCTTTTATTATGTATTTATTTTCTTGGTTAGGCCGATTACTTTTCAATACACCCTCGTATTACCAAACAATACGAGTATAATATTTCTGCAGGAAACAAAGTTTTATTATAAAATAAATGTTATTTTATTTTTAAGTTCAAAATTCGTTCCAAAAAGCTCGCCAGTATCATGGCGTCTGTTTGTGACGTCACTGACTCTACTTTAAATGTATACCTATACAGGTGAATTTTTCAAGTGGGTTTGGATGGTCAAAACCGGAACAGGAATAGCGAAAAATGCTCAAAGGAGTTACGAGCCCGATTTTGATGAAACTTAAAACCTCATCATTAGATTTTTTTTAAATCTATAATCCTAGCTGGGAATCGAACCCACTGATTTAGAAAAAAAATCACGCCCCTTTATAATAATAAAGAGGCGTGATTTTTCTGACCCCTAACAGCAACACTATCGTATGGTGTAATAACACCATACGATAGTGTTGCTGTTAGGGGTGAAATTCTGAGCATTAATGAAATACGGCAAATTTAAGGTAAACTTAGAAATTTTCATAAAATTCATATTTTATGTCAATTTTGAGTCAATTTTGTTCGTAATCACAGAACTGACCATTTCGTTTTTTTTTTACATTTATTCAGTTTAGGCACATAAAGAGCACATATGAATGTCAAAATTTTACAATTTTGTCAAGTACTCGTAATATTGTAAAAATACTAAATTAAGTAAGTACATAAATAACCATTAGAAAATGATTCTTTCGCTGGTTCGGTAAGTTGGTTCTCCTGAGAAGATACCAGCAAGAAACTCAGGTAGATTATCCATTTTCTTTTTTAATATTGTTTTGTTTAAATTGTTACAATTAGTTTATATTGTATTATACGAGTGGCCAACAACAGAAGATTAGGGCAACCATGCATTTTTATCATTAAGATATTCGTCTACATTATAGTAGCCTTTCATCATCAAACATTTTTTAACAACTATTTTAAACTTATTAAGAGGCATGTCAACCAAATCCGGAGGAATTTTATTATAATTTTTTATACATTTGCCTACAAACGAATTATCAACTTTATGAAGTCTAATTTTTGTCATTGCCTGTTTATTGTTATTTCTTGTATTAAAATTATGGTTATCGGAATTTTTTTTGAAGAGATCTATGTTCTTCCGTACATATAAGATGTTGTCGTAAACATATTGAGAAGCAACTGTTAAAATATTAATTTCTTTAAATAGTTCTTTCAGCGAGTCACGGGTTCTCACGCGTTCTCACGCGAGTCTTCTAAATGATATAGTCGTCTTCTAAATGATGCTCGTGGGCAGGTAAAATTTTAAAGGAGAACATAATGTTGTATCTCGCGTATGGCATTAGTAAGTAGTACCGTAATCTCGCCTTTAATACACTATAAGAAACAAGCTGGCAAGTACATGTCTGTCTCTTATCACACTGGGCGGAGGCGGTGGTAGCACGCGCGCCTCACCCAGTGTGATAAGAGACTAAGAGACAGACAAGAAATATGAATTTTATTAAAATTCTAAGTTTTCCTTAAATTTGCCGTATATCATTACTTCCCAGACTTTGATCCTTAACAGCAACTCTATCGTATGGTGTAATAATAATGGGGTGTGATTTTTTTCTAAATCAAAAATCTAATGATGAGGTTTTAAGTTTCATCAAAATCGGGCTCGTGACGCATTTGAGCATTTTTCGCTATTCCTTATAGTTCCGGATTTGGCCATCCAAGCCAACTTGAAAAATTCACCTTGTATACTTTGTAGGCTTTGTGCATTGATCAAACTTCATACGAAAACAAAGTGACGTACAGCCCTCCACGTTTAAGTTGGAGCGTGGCAAAAATGGAACTAATATAATTGGAAGGGATTATTGTTCTGAAATCTCGTTTTTGACGTTTTTCAATGAAATGTGGCGCCACCATTGGAACTCCAACTTATACTTGGCAACCTGTACGTAAATAAAACATCGAACTCGCCCTTAATATGCAAGAAAATACATTTTTTCAAATCAATACTCAATACTCAATACTCAATCTTAATCCTACATAATTAAAAAACACATTATTTTAGTGATATTTAACTACAGTCATCATCCCCATTATCTGTGCCTTAAATGCACAAAACCATATACCTAATTGACCTGGCGAGCGAAGCATCTACATTTCAATACTAACAACAGGACAATTTTGTTTTTGTCTCTTTATGTGTCTTCTATAATTTTCTTATATCTCTACAAAACTTGGCACTAGGTCTCCTTTATACACCGTGAAGTATACATGGGGCACACTAAAAGATTTGCACTCCTAACAAATCGGAACTATTTGAATTTCGAATGTTATATTTTTTTAAACGTTGCAACCTTCTTAGTAATAAAAAAAACAATGGGCGGGAAATCATTTGTCAATTGTTTTTTATCACACATCAAAGTTCTACGTATGCAACGAAAATGGAATTAAGTCGAAAAGATTTTAGAGCGATGATTTTTTATGATTTTAAAAGTTCTCTCTCTCCGCAAGACTGTGCCGCTCGTCTTCAAAATGCTTTTGAGAGAGAAGCACCTTGTTTGAGCACCGTGAGGCGATGGTTTGTTGAATTTGAGAGAGGTCGAGTTTCTTTACATGATGAATTTCGTGAAGGGCGGCCTTCAACTGCCGTCAACGAAAATAATGTGGCTACTGTTAAGCGGTTAATTGAAGAACACCCGCGGATTACCTATGAGACAATTCGAGGACTATTGGGGATAGGTATGAGTCAAATCCAGGAAATTTTTCACCAAAAATGGAAAGTTCTGAAACTTTGTTGTCGTTGGATCTCTCATGAACTGACAGCGGAGCAGAAACGGGCTCGCGTGGAATGGTGCTCACAGATGCTACTGAAGTACGACCACAGACATTCTAATGCTGTTTATGACATTGTCACAGGAGACGAAACGTGGATTTATTGTTTAGAACCCGAAAAAAACAGCAATCTTGTGAATGGGTGTTTGAAAATGAGAACAAGCCAACAAAAGTGAGGCAGGCGAGAAACGTTGGTAAAAAAATGATTGCGTTTTTTTTTCTCATCTACGGGTCCTATCTATACAATTCCCCTTGAAGATCAAAAGAGTGTTAATGCCGAGTGGTATTCTACCATTTGTGTACCCATGGTGTTAGAAAAAATTTGACGACCCAAAAGCCGCGTTCTCCTACATCATGACAACGCTTCTTCACACACGGCCAACAAAACAAAGTCATTTTTAGCTTCAGAAAAATTTCAACTCGTCACCCATCCTGTGCATAGCCCCGACCTAGCACCCTGTGATTTCTGTATTTTCCCCAAAATCAAAGATTTGATGAGAGGTTTCACTTTTACCAACTCCGAAGAGGCAGTGATAGTGTTCAATCAGCACGTAGAAAACATGCCTTCAGATCTGTGGTCCTCCTGTTTTAAAAAATGATTTGATCGCATGAAAAGATGAAAAGATGTTTAAAATGTAAAGGAGAGTATTTTGAAAAGCAATAAACATAATATTTTGGTTTTAACATGTTGTTTTTTTAAGTTAATATAGTGTTATAGTGCTTATAGTGTGACATGGCGATTAATCACACAGTTGATATCAGTTCCAAATGTACTCGTAGATTATTGATGACTGTAGTAAACTTCGACCACACACAAACATCAATACGTATTATCTATATTTGTACCTACATTCTTGTAAATTAATATATAAATGAAAATGAAATGAAAGTACCACTGTTATGAAAAAACTATATTTTTTACTCAGTTTCGATAACAGAACCGACTGGGAGTATGTATTACTTTGAAAAACAAACACTAAAAATTTTAAATATTTTACGTGAAACGGTGTATAAAGCAGCTTTTTTCACCGTGAATTTTTTTGACTTGGGGGAGGGGGGAATCTGTCTGTTTATTTTGAGTCTTTAGTTAGCACTTCTTGCGGGGAGAACAGTTTTCGATACAGACGAAGCCACGATGGTCACTTTGTACTTAATAAGAGTACAGAGTACAGTCAAGTTAAATCAACCGCACCGATGCATATATCTGCTAACACATGGACGTTGAGGACTACTTACAGAAGGGAGTTACATACAGTACCCTGTTTCCGCATATTATTATAGCCAATATAGCATTACCTATATAAAATAACAAGCTTCTTCGTATTTTTTAGTATTAAATTGTTCATGAGGAATATTAGAGGGTAAAAAAGCTGATGAAACAATATCACTCTCACTCTTTCGAATCTATCACTAACCTGTATTCGAGGAATCCGTTAAATACATATAGTGATTAAGGTAAGATCGTAACTATGGACAAGGGGATATCTGTAGAAATAATCAGAAAACCTATAGATAACATGGTTGGAGGGTGACGATACTTACGAAGTAAATGCGGGTTATTTTCTTCGATAAAATATTGCCTCGCCCAAAACTCCAAACCTTATGGTAGCCAGACGTAAAATTTTCGATTACAATCCTTGATAACTGAAGTATATCTTGACAAAAACCGTAATAAAAAGGCTCACTGCTCGCCCGGGACGTTTAGAAAACCATTTACACAGCTTATCCTCGCCATGGAAATAATAACTGGGGTCTTTATCGTTCTAAATTGATCTAATTTAAAATTATTGCTATCGCAAACCTTTTATTTTTATTGAGTTATACCACCATAACGTGTCACAGGCATACAATATTTTGCGTACATCCTTTTTTTTTTTTTTTTTTAATTCTGCGGCCAAAGGCCGCTGCCGCTCTAACGTCCGTTGTCGGGCGTCCCTGGTTACTAGCAGTGGGTATGTCCAGTGGCGCCCGGCGGACTTTGACCACCTCTGTGGTCTCTGCGGGTGTTTGGTCGGGACGAGAATCCCGCGTCATTGGGGTCGGGTTTTATCCCGCGTCAGTGAGTGAATCTGGTTGCGTGCTATGGGGCAAAGGCCCCGCAGCACGCAACCCTTCTAGCCTGCTTCTGTAAGGACGGTGGGTGGCGATCCCGCCGTCCTCAGGCCCCGATCATGGAGGACGATAGTCTTGGGCGTAGTCGCGTAGTCTGGGGCGGCCTGGCCGCCGACTACGGAACTCGGCGGGGAGGGTACGCTCCCTCTCCCTCCCAGCCGCCTCCTTCGCGAGCATGACTTGCTCGCAGGTGGAGTGCGGTGTCGTCGTCGGAAACCTCGCAGTGTTGACACCGGGGTGTGACCTCACGATGCATGCGAAACAGATAGCTACCGAAGCATCCATGCCCGGCAACGACCTGCGTCGCACGGTACGTGAGGTCACCATGCTGCCTCTGCAGCCAATCGTCCATGATCGGTCTCACCGCCGCGATGAAGATGGCACCCCCCTTGGGTTGCTCAAGTCGCACCCTCCATGACTCCATGAGATCCTGGCGGAGTTGGGACCGCTGGTCCTCGATTTCTCGAGACGCAGGCCTGTGGTCCCTTCCTCCGCCTCCTTGCGCCATTGGAACAATGACGCAAGGGCTCTCGCTTCCAGGTTCCATGGAGGGGTCCCGGCTAGGAGACATGCAGCCTCTCCGGAGATCGTGCGGTACCCCCGTATGGTTCTGACGGCCAAGGTTCTAAGTGGTCTGTTTAACAGAGTCACGTTCCCCTTGACCGCCAACCTATCCGCCTATACGGGAGCCCCGTATAGGGCCATACTCCGCACGATCCCCAGGTACAGTCTCCTGCAGGAGGCGTTGGGTCCCTTTAGGTTGGGCATCAGTCGCGAAAGCGCGACCGATGCCTGCGTCACCTTGGGGACCAAACTTCGGAAATGTGGTCCGAAGTTCCATCGGCTATCAAGTACGATCCCTAGGTACTTCATCGAGGGCTTGATGCCGATGCTAACGCCTCCCACATTTATGCTGGAACCTTCTGGTGGACCGTTCCGAGGTCTGTGAAAACACAGAACCTCGGACTTGTGCAAGGCCACCTCCAGTCCCAGCTGCCGTATCCGACCCACGACTCGAGCAACACCCGTCGTGACCTTGAGTGCTGCCTCCTGGTACGTTTCACCCCGCGCCGTGACGAGGGTATCGTCGGCGTAGCACGTTACGCCGACACCCCTAGGCAACGCACCCTGCAGCACCCAGTCGTAGCCGATGTTCCACAGAAGCGGCCCCAGGACCGACCCCTGCGGAACACCGCACGACACATCTCGCCGAGCTGGCCCGAGCCAGCTGGGGAAAGCTATGGCCCTCTCCGAGAGATAGGCCCCGACAATACGACGGAGGTAGAGAGGCGTTTCGTGATACACGAGCGCCTCCCTAACGCAGCTCCATGGCAAGGTGTTGAACGCGTTGGCGATGTCAAGAGACACCACCACCACCACCTTGCCCTGCGAGACTGCTTCCTCCGTCAGGCTCTTCACGCGCATGATCGCGCTCACGGTGGAGCGTCCCCGACGGAAACCGAACTGGTTATCCGCCAGGTCTGGCCCCACACTCGTGAGATGCTCGACGAGGCGTTCCGCGATAATTCGCTCAAAGAGCTTACACACCTCGTCGAGCAACACGATCGGCCGGTATCCGGACGGTGAGTCCACCGGCCGTCCCGCCTTACGGATCAGGACCAGTTTCCCCGTCCTCCACACCTTGGGAAACTGGCCCCTTTCGAGGCATGTGCTAAAGAGCCCCATCAGTCGAGGCCCGAGTTCTTCGAGGGCCAGGACCCATGCACGGCCAGGAATGCCGTCGGGTCCGGGGGCAGTGATTTTCCGGCGTTTAAGCCGGAGTACTGCCGCACCTAGCTCCCCCACCCTGACTTCGGGTACGTCGTCTTCGCTGGTGCTATCCGCGTCGGGCAGAGACGGAGCCATGCGCGGAGGGACGTGCTCCTCCGCGCTCGTCGGAAACAGGGAGCCCATGACCCGCTCCAGCTGCTGCGGCTGGAGACTCTGGGTCAGTGGGGGCGCCCTAGGTCGGAGTTTCTCCCTGACCTGTAGGTACGGGCGCCCCCATGGGTTCTGCTGCAGGGTCTCCAGGAGCTCCTCGCGGGCCGCCGTCTTGGCCCGCTTTATCGTCTCCTGGAGATTACCTTTAGCCTCCCTGTATGCCTGAAAAAGCTCCGCCTCTCGGGCTGTCGCGTCGTCTGGGCGGCGACGCCTCCGGCGAAACCTGGTGTACCGGCGGCGGACGGAGATGCAAGCTGCGCGCAGCTCTGCAATCTCCGGCGACCACCAGTACACCTGCTTCCTGGCCGGTCTGGGTGTAACCCTAGGCATCGCCGCATCACAGATTTGCGACATGGCTCTCCTGAACCACTCCGCCTCGGCATCCACATCGGCAGGCCGGTCCGGCGCCGGAATCCAGGCCTGTATGATGGATGCCTCCAGGAGAGCCTCCCGATCCAGATGGTGAAGTGCCCAACGCGGATCCGGGGGATTTGCCACCGCCTGTGGGAGGTCAGGTGGGGGAACGACATCGAACCGGATGTACCGATGATCCGAGTGCGTCTCCTCACCCTCCTCCACGCGCCAGCCTGTAATACGGCGGGCGAGGTCAGGGGATGCGAACGTTACGTCCACGATCGATTCCACCCCCCCGTCGCCAAAAGGTGGCGACATTCCCCCGGTTGAGGACCTCCAGACCACGTGTTCTGGTCCAGTCCTCAAGAAGCCTCCCCTTATCCCTGGTTTCCCGGGAGCCCCACGCCTCACTCCAGGCGTTGAAGTCTCCCAGGAGCAGGACAGGGCGAGGACGGCACGCAGCGAAGACGACGTCGAGCTCAGTGAGCCATAGCTCAAACTGAGACTCGTCAATGTTCGGCGAGATGTAGGTGGCCACGACTGCCAACCCATCATAGTCCGCCGCAACACACCCGCGGCCCCTTGCAATGATCGCAAGGCGCGAGTTGTCTGCGGCGGACCCCCCAAAGATACAACAGGCCGAGCCGTCCTCGTCCACCGGGCTTCCCGGGTGGACGTAGTACGGCTCGGCGACCACGGCCAAGTTTATGGACCACTGCCGGATGCTCTGGTACAGAAGATCCTGAGCAGCACGGCAGTGGCTCAAATTCACTTGCAGGATACGGATACGGGCGTCAGACATTAATTGACGTCCATAACCGCATCCCGCCGCGAAGCAACTGGCCGCGCACGGGTGGCACCCCCACCGCTCTCAGCGGACGGACGAGGTTTTGGCTTCGAGGCGGCGCAGGTTGTGCTGCCGACCCGGTGATCCGCGGTCTTGCCCTCCGCCTCGCATCTAAAGCAGCGAGGCGGGGCGTCACAGGCACTTGCCTTGTGACCGGGCCGGCTGCAGCGGAAGCACCGATCGCCCACGGTGACTTCCGCTGTACACTGCACTCCGACGTGCCCCACCACCATGCACCGGAAACATCTGGTTTCCCGGGCACGAAGGAGGTGCACCTGCGCCTTTAGGAAGCCCCCTACGAGGAGGCTTCGTCCGTCCGCCACTTTCAGTGCCGCCGCGACGGGGCACTGGACGACTGTCATCCCGTGACCAGTGGAGCCGAAGGAGATATCTGAAGCCTTCACCTGGTCACGGGGGCAGCCGCCCGCCTCCACGACGGCGGAGACAACTTCCTCCGTCGTGGCCGCGTCATCCAGACCCGTGATGCGCAATGCGGCGCATTTGGTGGGTCTGGTGACGCGGACGGCTTCTTCGTCCAGCGCGACCCTAAGCTGAGCCGCTAGGGCGTCAGCTTTAGGGCCGCTGGAGGCGCCGGAGACCTCGAGGAGGCGAGCCCCGGTGCGTGTCGTCTTGCACCGGAGCCCCCCTTGTATTTCGAGGGCCGAGAGGTTGACTGAGGACTTCACGGTCCTCAGTACGTCGGCGTACCCCACCCCTTTCTCCACACCTACCGTCGTCACCGTCAGGACGACGGCGGTGGAGCGAGGGGGGCGGGGCCTCTTCGGCGCCTTCGCCGCGGCGGCTTTGGCCGCTTTCTTGGCAGCCTTCGTCTTCCTCTTCTTGGCTCCCACTACTTCCCATCCCTCCCGTCTGGAGGGATGTAAGGAAGCAACGGGAGCGACGTTAGAGGAAGACGAGGCGGCAGGGGTGCCACTCTTCTTACCGCGCCCCTTGGCCTTCCGCGCCTGGGCCGCGGTCTCGGCCGGCATCCGGTTCGCTGAAGCGGACGGGGGCGGAGCGGGGCGGCGGACAGCGGGTGTGCCGCTTGGACCCGGAGCGGGAGCACTGCCAACAGCCGCCGCGTATGAAAACGCGGGACGCGCTAGCGGAGGGCGGTACGCCCGGTCCTCCAGGACCGCGAGGCGCCTCTCGATCGCCGTCAGGACCTGCACCGTAGTTGGTACAGGCTTCGGCGACGAGCCGGGCGCCATGGTGGGCGCGGTCCTAGGCGCCGTCTTCGGCGCTGGTCCAGCCGTCAGAGGAGGAGGTGGCATGGGACCTGGAGGTGCCTTGACCGCTTTGGTCAGCTCAGCGACCTCCCGACGGAGATCTTCCATCTCCTTTCGGGAGGCAGTGAGCTCCACCTCCAGGCTCGCAACCTGCTTGCGGAGCTCCGCCTCCTCCTCTGTGACGCTCCGCTCGAGGAGCTTGTCGAGGGAGGATTGGGCTTCCACCAGTGAAGCCATAATCTTCTTCCTCCCCGACATGTTTTTACTCCCCCGCATGGCCGCGTTCATGCGGGAGAAAATACTCATTATCTCCCGCGCGGGCGGCACACCGATATCCCTGCGACTGCGCAGGGACGGCACAGATGACGGGGGTGGTGTTGGCGGGCGCTTTCTGTAGGCGTCGAGACGCGTGCGCACCGTCTTCACCGGCACCTCCTCCTCCGAATCGCTGGAGAGGAGGGACCCCCACCCAGAGCAACTAGTGCTCCGGTCGCGCGGCAGCCCCCCCTTCTCGAGGGCCCTCTTCTGCGAAGAAGAACGGCCCTTACCCCTCACACTACTGGGAGCTGATCCATCGTCAGTCCTAGCAGCAACATTTCCTTGGGGCGTCGACGTCGCGCTGCAACTAGGCGGCGCGACGCGAGCCCCCAAATCGATAGGCATAATCAAGTTCCGGGAATAATGCAGTAAGTCGTCGGCTGAGACTGCCCGGGGAAGGGCAGTGTCAGGACCGGGGGTGTCTTCTGGCTTATTCATAATAAGCAGTTTCTCTCTGTGTTGGCCACTCAAGTTCTCGATGTCGACGTTCGGTCACCCAACTTGCCACTGCGTTACCGTGGTCAAGTTGGGGTCCAGGACGGACGGCGAGGACGTAGTCTAATCTCTTGGGGCCCCGCCCCTTGCGTACATACTGATCTAATATGATACGTAAGTAGCTAGCAACGAAGCTGCGGTTACTGTCAAAGTTCCTGGTGTAAAGTGGGTGTGTTTATGTATGTATTGTATGTGTATGTATGGTCGAATACCAAGAATTGCCTTTTAAGAACAGTAAAACATTCTCCAGTGATAAATATATTTGTGTATGACAGCCTTTGTAGCGGAATGTATACCAGCCATATCTCAAAGACACCCGTTGTAATTAAGTAGACAATGAGAGTTCACATTAGGTACGGGATGGGGGGAGGGGAGGGGCGTTAGTTGGATCCCATTGTGTGCTCGGCTCGTTATCTGCAGGACAGTCTTTTTAGCGCTTTTCATCACTGGGTGAGTCTATTTGCGTTTTAACTTGTTGTTGTAGAGACAATGTAATATTATTACAAAAGTATTTTCTTTATTAAAACACAAACTTCTTACGCTATTAATGTAACTATGAGTACCTACTAGATAAACTGATATAAATACTTAAATACATTTTTTTGTATATACATACATATTATATATAGGAAACATCCAGACTTCGGTACAAACGTATCTGTCTGCACACAAAGTTTGTCCCGACCGGGAATCGAACATGAGACTCCGGCGTCGAAAGCGGATGCACTATCGACCACGCCACCGGAGCAGTCAATATATATTTCTGGAATTACTATGTTTTGTATAGTAAGGCGGTGGTTTGAGCCTTTTATGTCTTGGTGAGATTACTATATTCCTAATTCGGGAGTGGAAAGCTGCTTTTTTGTGTACAATAAAGAGTTAAGTGCGCATACTGTATTTAAAAATATAAAAAATATCTGCATAGATTTAATATTTTATTAATTTTACTTTAACTTTGACTTTATGTATGTATTCGTTTTATTAACTCAACTGGTAGTGACTAGTAGCGTAAGTATACTATTCCTCTAAAATAAATTATATCTATGACTATTCCCTATTCTGTGGCATAAGTGGGATCCAAGTTTATAGCAGTAAGGGCCAACGACGCAATCACGAAATAATAGTCATTGTAGTTAATATTTAGATTATCGGTTACATACAGCAATGTATTAAATATTGGATAGAAACAGGCGTTACTTGGCGAAAATCCATGACAAAACAATGGTAAGTAAAATGTTTTTAGAAAAAACTTTTTAAATTATATAATAGCATTAATTTTTCACAGAATCAAAAACAGAGAGAACAGGCTGTTCTCTCTGAGACAGTCTTGATAATGCCTCGTTTAGAGGCGAAACAATTGTCGACGTTTTGTTGTCTTTTTGATTCTGCGAAAAATTAATGCTATTATATAATTTAAAAAGTTTTTTCTAAAAACATTTTACTTACCATTGTTTTAGCAATGTATTATTTAAAGAAACGATTGGGTTTTCCAGGCACATTGCACTTTCCTTTTGATTATAGATTGTTAATTGTCGTAGCTGAAGTCTACGACGTAGCATTTACGCTACGGACCTCTTGAACCGAGGCGTGGAACTTTAGAGTGGTACATAACAACACAACATTCTAAGCTATGAAGGGAACCAAAGGTGATATTGGAACTATTTAAGACAAGTTAACTACATAGCGTACCCTCCCCGCCGAGTTCCGTAGTCGGCGGCCAGGCCGCCCCAGACTACGCGACTACGCACAAGACTATCGTCCTCCATGATCGGGGCCTGAGGACGGCGGGATCGCCACCCACCGTCCTTACAGAAGCAGGCTAGAAGGGTTGCGTGCTGCGGGGCCTTTGCCCCATAGCACGCAACCAGATTCACTCACTGACGCGGGATAAAACCCGACCCCAATGACGCGGGATTCTCGTCCCGACCAAATACCCGCAGAGACCACAGAGGTGGTCAAAGTCCGCCGGGCGCCACTGGACATACCCTCTGCTAGTAACCAGGGACGCCCGGCAACGGACGTTAGAGCGGCTAGAGCGGTTAGAGCGGTTAGAGCGGAATTAAAAAAAAAAAAAAAAAGTTAACTACATAGATGATTTGTGTGCATTAAGAAAAATAATTATGGGTATTTTATTAACATTTTTATTATAAATCTTTAGCATCAAAAATGTATTCTACATAACACGCCGTTAATACTTTGATTAGTGTTTAAGATCGAGTTTTAACATTTTCTATTTGCAATAACAATTGCATGTAGAAAATATTAAAATTCTTAGTGATTAGTAAAATCAGTTGCACTCGCACTTAGCACTCCGCAAATAAATAGACACGACTAAAGTAACGTAAAAGCATAACTACCCATTTTAACCACTATAAAAAAAGGAGGAGGTTCGCCATTCGACTGCAGTTATTTTTGTTCCCATTCCGGTAATTTAAATTCGGTTTTGGTCTCAATGGTTGACGCGTTTTTTAATACAATATTAAAGCTATTTAATATGAAAAGAAGCCAGTTTGGTAAACACGTTAACCACATTCTCTAAAAGTTTCGAAGTGGACCGAGGTTGAAAGTGGTAAAGGCGATGCCTTACCAGCTACTGAATAACATGCAAATGACGGTATCTAATGAAAACCACACTCGCCTTACTCTCTAACTAAAGTTTTCTTAACTTTCACGGGTACTTATTTACAGCAATTATAAATATCTACAGCCACGTATAATTTGTGGAGTCGGTTGCCCGATTACATATCCATACTTGATGAGTTAATTTGTCAATTGAAAAATGAGGATGATGTCTTCCTTAATTTGTCAAGTTTTATCGTTTATAGAGGGTATACAAAATTGTTGGTTGTTAAACACGAGCTCAACAGCCAGGCTCGCTACTTGGTCTCTGAGCTTCGTCTCCTCCTCGGAAACGCTCCGCGCGACGAGCTCATCGAGGGACAGCTGGGCAATTGCTTGCATAACTGTTATCGGTATAATTTGTTGCTTTCACAATTACTTGCTTATATAAAGACGAGGTAGCAGAAAAGTGATAGCTGATCACCGTGGCTCCGCCCGCGTGATATACTTTTCTAAACCCATTGTCAGGATAAAAAGATCTATATTAAGAAATAAATTATGAATAAATCACAAAAAATACATGTCAAAAATTGACATAGTAACCGACTTCAAACTACCGAAATGGTACCAAATAGTTGTCGAAATGGGACCAAACTGAAATGGTCACTTGGGAAGCTGTAGCTTACAATTAAAACAAAAATTTCAAAATCAAAACCAAAAAAATATAAAACACAGTCAAATTGAGATATACTTTCTTGGCAGTATTTACACTACGACCAAAAAAACATTGTTAGGTATTGTAACGTCGCGTCGTTCAGGTCATCGCAAGAAATTCTGTCACAATAAATAAGTTCCAATCCCAATAATGATAAATTAGTCTTTGTGATCATAATCTGATTGATGAATTGATTTGAGATATCACAACACAAAACAGTTTAGAAAGAGTTGAGGTAAAAGTCTACTTTTGCCAAGCATTCAGATATTGCAGGCTAATCTATCTTCTAAATATATGTATCTATCTATCTTCTCTTCTTCTTCTACTCAAACTGAAACTCAAAAATATTAATTAATATAGGTTATAAAATAACACTTATTAACGTCAGCACATAAGAATTTACATTTAAAGTCAGATTCGCAAAGCAATGGGTAGAGTCAAAGAGAAAAGAACCTGGCAATAAAAACTCCCGGCCACTCTTTTCCAATCATCAGTAACTACATTCATACTCGTAGTATAAAATCTCTCATATATAAAAATTTATTGCTATTCGTTTGTCTCACTAAAACTTAAGAATGGCAAGAATGATTTGGTTAATTTAGGTATTGAAACATTGTAGAAGTTTAGGGAAGGTTTGAAAACTTTTTATTTTTGGAAGTTCACCGTGTTCAGCTTTTAAAAAAATATATCTCAAAAGTCTTTGGTTAAAACAAATTAGGTAGATGCTTTTGTAACTTGTAAACAAACAGGTGCGGTACATATGAAAGTTCCTAGTATAACTACGTGATGTTATACACCTTGCAGTAAGTTATACGAAGTGCAACTCCTATTGCCACATTGAAACGTGAGTCACGTTTCACAGCTATATTAAATGTAGCTTAATTAACACCATTTAATGTGTGTGAAATGGCAAAGGCAGTGGATATATTAAGTAAATTCACATACGAAAACTACGGTAGAATTTTTAAATAAATAGTGTTGTGACAGTTATTGCAATAGTGTTCTAAATGATCGACAAGTTTGTTTCCTTTTAGGCCTTAAAAAATAGTACGAGTATTTTATATGTATATGTATAAGTTTTCCCGTTACCGATTTCCGCGGGAACACTTTACCGGGATAAAAAGTAGCCTATGTTACCTAGGGATAATGTAGCTGCATATTACTTAAATAATTTTCAAAATCCGTTCAGTAGTTACGGAGCCTATTCAATGGATGCCTGCCGTTTTGCCGAAAAGATTTTGACAAAATTTGTTTACCCAAACATATTTTAGCAACCTTTTTTAATACCATTGCAATATTTCGAATGATTTTAGTACGCATATTTTTATTTGGTCAAATTTTTACTTGGCAAAATATTACCAAGTATAATGTCATTATGGTATTTGGTCTTTAATCAAATGATTTATTACAGCAAACAATCTTCAGACAATAAACGTTTGGTGAATGATTTGTTAAGACAAAAAATATTAATTGTAATTTGTGTTTAGTAGGTTACCCGGAACTCAACTATTTAGATTAGGTTAATTTCTTCTGTAAATAAAATGGGTAGGCTAGGTTAGGTTAAAACTGTGACCTCCTACGCACGAGCCGAGCTAGCGAAGCGAGCGGTGATGCGGCAGCGGCCGGCGAGTGCCAGAAATGATGATTTTGCGTAAAAACTGTAATGCCAACTGAAATATTTGACTAAATAAAAAATGTTAAAAGTACTAGTTGGTAAACAAGTTATAGTTTAAACGTTCATTTCCCAAACATTAGGTTTGCGTTACAATTTTTTGTGAAAAGATTTTTTGCTAAGTAATAATTTGGCAAATGAAATTATGCGAAAATTTTTTTGGGAAGTGAACTTTTGTCAAATTCCTTTCGGTAAAACAAGGGAGACCCCCTATTCAATACAAACAAACATACAAACAAACAAACAAACATATCTTTCCTCTTTATAATATTAGTATTGATACAATTAGACAAAAGAACTCAACAACAATGTTTTATAATAAAGATAAATAAAAAATAAAAGAGTGTAGGAAAACGGCGTAAGCTGACCTTTGCATTTGTGTGAGTGCACGTACGTGACCGTGTTATGTGACCTGTTTTACACTCAACTAAACACAGCCTTTTTACTCTACTTTTTGTGATCACTCGCAAAATTTACATTCTACCTAATTTGTCTTTGAAGGTTATGAATATGATACTCGTATTCCAAGGTGTTAAAAGCGACGAAAAGATATAGGAAAAAAATACAGGTAAAAATCTTTTCATTACAAATGTAAATCTTCTGCACGATGAAATTGCCGTTATGCTAGCTGGTCGCAAATATTTCCAATCTGGGTCATCAAACGTGGTTCGGCAATGCTCAACGGCACAAAATGATTCATGTAAATTGCACAGTAATTGAAAAAATACGTTATTCGCGCTTGACGCATTGCCAGCATGATCAAACTGTTCCGTACGCTAGAAATATTCCCTATCTATTTGGTTTCCATATGTTTGTGGTACTGAAAAGTATTCAAATGTTTTGGTTTAGAGGATTTATTTGTAAAGATGATATTTACATTGCTTTGCAAAGCTTGGTAAATACACCAATATAAATAATATGTTAAATTACTTATTTGAACACACTTGTCAAGAGAACAGGATGGCTTTATTATATGAAGTATCCCAATAAAAGTAATTTCTTGTAAAAGTTGCGGGTTATGTGGAAGGTTAATCTCTCTAACAGTCACGTAAGTGACCAATTAAAGCTATGTATGTATTCTTGATAACCATTGGTAAACAAATAATTAGGTTTAATGTAACTTCTAAGCTATTCTCGTAGGACACGACAATATTCAAACTTAATCATGCTATCAGATCTCTTGGCAACAACTAGTTATAGTACAGAAAACTAAAATATTACTTTCCTGTTTCTTTCTTAATTGGTAATTGTAAACAAAAACACAGTAGAAAACCGCTCTAGAAAACCTTTGAGCCGTAGAAGGAACATTGAACAAAAAAGAAACAAAGTTCCCCCTACCGTTTTTGCTAATTAGAATTTATATATAAATCTTTTAACAAAGAAGTGTGCAGAGACTAAATTAAGTTACATTCAGAAATAATATTTGTATTCAAATACTCTTAGTAGTTTTTGAAACATTATTTTTCATGTTATATATTCTTTCTATTATTTAGTGTGGAATCCAGTTCAATTCAAAGGTTATTTCAGAGCACGTCAAGTGGCTTAGTTTAAATTGAAACATATTGGTGGGAAAAGAAATCCTCACCTTGCATGTACAATTCCATTTGTTCAAATAAAGTAATCGTATAGATGTTCGACGAGACAGTCACACGACTTTCTTGGAAACGATGTTTGATTTTATTATTTACACTATGTGATTGAAGGATTTGAATATGTTTTGTTTATGGAATTTTCGTTGTTACCTAAGTCTTGTATTTGAAGACAGTATGTCTACTTAGATCTGCTTCGGTGGCGTGATCGGTAGTGTATCCCCTTTCGATGCCGGAGTCTCGCCGGGTTCGATTCCCGGGCGGGACAAATTTTGTGTGTAGACAGATACGTTTGTACCGAAGTCTGGATGTTTCCTATGTATAATATGTATCTATTTACAAAATAAAATGTATATAAGTATTTATATCAGTTTATCTAGTACTCATATCACAAGCTCTGCTTAGTTTGAGACTAGATGGCGTTCTGTGAATTGTCCTAACATATTTATTATTTATTATCTTTAAAACTACACAACGGATTTTTATGCGGTGTCCCGCAATAGATAGAGCGGTTCTCGATTCGTCAAGCGGGCGAAGCAGCGGGTGAAGCCGGGAGCGTCCGCTAGTATCTAATAAAGTGCTAAGCAGCCCGATTCATCCTCACTTGTACGCAGTACCACAGAATAGGGAATAGTATGTAAGTACTGCAGTACTCCTACGGAAATATGTTATAAACTTGAGATCTTTTACGCGATTATAGAGATATATACATACTTCTTTATTCGTTTATAATAAAAACGAAATGTTATGCATATCTTTATATTTATGTGTGTGTATTCTGAATAGTTTGTACTTATATATTTGTATGTATTTATTTATTTTATAATTATGTATATTTTATGTAAGTATAATATTATGTAAATGTGTATCGTATGTATCTATGTATTTCAAACGATCTACGCACACATTAACTTTATTTTACCTAGCATTTCCATCCCATATTTTTTAAATTATTTCTGCTCCGTCCGTAACCGGGCGTCTCTGGTTACAAGCAGAACGTTTTCCAGTGGCGCCAGGCGGAGGCATTTCCATCCCCTGGCCCACTGGAAGAGAATTCGTTTGATATAAGTGGTGCCCTTGTACTAATGATATTTCTGTATTGTATTCTTCTCGCTCTTATACCGTTATGTGTGTACATAAATAAATAAAAAATAAATAAAAATAAAAAACTCGAAAGTTTAAAAAAGTTGGACAATGGCTCTCGTAAATACCTACTTTTTGATACCAAAAAACATTGACACAAAAACCAATTTCAAATGACCGGAATGGGACCTTATTGAAATGAAACCACAAGGAAAGTACATACTAGGTATCAATAAACATAATTCACCCAATCGCAAGTTGCAAGGTAACTAACATGAAAAAATAACATACAGTAGAATTGAGAACGTTCTCCTTTTATTGAAATCGGTTAAAAAGGGTAATCGGTTCGCCTTCTATTACGCTATAGTTCAGCAATCACTACATATCATAAAACAAAGTCGCCCGTTCTCTATGTATGCGTTGATGTTTAAAACTACGCAACGGATTTTGATGCGGTTTTCACCAATGGATAGAGTGGTTCTTGAGGAAGGTTTTACTGTAAATAATTTATTACGCGGTCGAAACTGTGGGCGTCCGCTGGAAAGATACTAGGTCGCCGCAGTCGCGAAATGTACCGTTACGCTGCAGCATATTTGAGCGAAGCGAGTTTTGATTCAAAGCGATATAACTATGTCAAAGTATTTTTAGTCATTACGCTATGGGAATTTTTACCATCAATTAAATTATTTTTATTTGATCGAGATTCAAAATTTTAGGCTTCGTAAGAACCTGGGTAATTCTGTAAGCTTTTGATGAGTGCAAGAAAATTCGAAATCGGCCGAGTTTTCGCCGAGAAACAATTTAACACAATTTAACATAAATCGTAATTTGAGTCACCCGTTGAGAGCTCCGCTCGCCTTCGGCTCGCTTCGCTCAATAAATCTCACATGCATTACCATTTCGCACTCTATTAAGGTTTTCTTTGGTGCGAGGTGAGTGAGGCATCCAGAAAGTTCGGTAACTAAGGCCTACTTTCCTTTACTTTCCTTATTCCTTTTTTGCGGCATCCCTAATGAGCAATACCCGAGATACACGTGTAACAAAAGTTTTCATATGAATACAAATATAACAATAGTTAGAACAAGATAAATAATGGATTTACTTACTTACATTACCATAGGTTGCAGTAAATAGCTTTTTATTCGTCTTATATGTTGTAGTAGCTTTGCATTCTTCGATTTAAGAGAATAGCGGTGCCCGGTCCGATGCCTTCATAAATTTCAGTTTATCGCTTAAGTTACCGAACTTTCTGGATGCCTCACTCACCTCGCACCAAAGAAAACCTTATTTTATTAACTTCTTTATAATGTCTTGGATATAACGGTATTAAAATGATTTCTTTTTATATTTTTTTGGTAGGTAAATTTATTTACAATAAGAATTACAATATAGACTAGGTATGCAATACATTCTGCTGTTGCAATAATTGAGCTGAGTTTGTCGATCCGGGTCGAACTCCTAAACGACTGGACCGCTCTTTATGTATTCAGATATATGCACTCACGGTGATGGTCACTATGACCGTGCCAAATTTCAAAAAGATCGGTCCAGTCGTTTTTGGAGGAGTTCGATAACGAACGAAATACACGAGTCGTCTAAGAAAGAGCTTCGTAAACTCCGCTCAATAATTATGGGTACTAAAAATATTAACATATTTATTTTGAACTAATATTGAGATCCGTGGCTCATGTAAAACAATAAAATATTTACTAGGACGTTAATTCTATTACTACTCGGATTGCATGCCAATGTGGATATCAATTGATCCAATTTTAAATATATAATTAAATATTTACTATTAATATTTCAAAGTGCAATATATACCTAGTTGAATACTAAATGACGATGTGTGCAACGTTCTTCAGCGGCCATAGGAGGCAAAGCGGCCACGATGAATTTTTCGGTTATTTGTAACTATAATGGGACATAGCCAGTCTGCATGCATAACAAACCTCCTGCCCAGCTCCGAGCAGCCTTTCGGCAGTGGTGGAAGCGAGCATTTGGCTCCAGTGACGAAAAATACGTTTTCACGTGTTTTATTACGATATTGCGGTGTAAGTTTTGTGTTGTTTGTGTTTAACCTGTTTTGTTCAAATCTATTCAAATTTTGCTGCATGCATTAGACGTGTTTTATTACTTTTATATTTAGCTTTGTTTCTTTCGGATTGGCTGCAAAATCTAATAAATATTAAGAAAGTAGTTGATTTCAATAACGAAATGGACGATAAAGGCAAAGTGGCCTGGGTAAAGCAGGTAAATGTTACTGTTTGATAAATAATGTTTTATTATTTTATTGTATAAATGGTCAACTATTACCCAATAAAAACTACTACTACTATAAAAACTAGGTATGTTAAGATGAAGATACGAGGGTTATTTATATCAATGTTTACTCTAGAGTAAGAAGAAGAACTTCAAGAGTACGATTTTTCGAATAAAACAGGTAGATATTGTTATGTATTTTTATTGAAAATTTTAATAATAAAGAAAAAGAAGGAAATATACTATGAAACGAATATATTACACCCAAAAACCACTATAGCCGCTTTGGGCGACCACTTGGGCAAAGCGGTTTATTGACAACGTTTTGTAATCTACAAATATAAAGCTTATATTAAAATTAAGGTGAGATTAAAATAGCAAATTTCAAAAATTTAATAAATTGTCTGATTAGAATAAAATTATTTTTTAAATGTATTACTTTTTTTATAGGTGTTTCTTTAAGTTATAGTTAACGGCCGCTTTGAGCTGACCTCCCCTACTAAGGATCATATCGTGGAATCAGAACTCATTGACTTCTTAATAAAATTTATATTTCAATCACTTCGTTGTTTAGTACCTATTCTAATTATACCTACTAAGATTACATCTAAATTCTAATATGCGTCAAAGAATTCCTCCGCCTCGTCCCCAACTAGCAATGTTCCGAGAAGGCTGGCAGCATTGCCGCGTTGTATGGTAATGATAATTATTTGTGCCAAATAGTAACCAGCCTTCTGGTCTTGAGAAGTGTCAAGTTAGTTTCAATTGTATTGTTTTATATGTATATTGTAATACTTATTATAAATAAATGTAATAGACTTCGTTGTTATTAAAAATTAAAACAATTCCACATAAAACTACTAACACCCCACGAGCAAAACACCTTGTTTTGCTCGTGGGGTGTTAGTAGTTTCGCAGTCTAAAACAATTGTCTCCAAATCGATAATAACGCGTTCATGAGAGGAAATAAAATTCACCGCCAATAGCAATAATGTAAGTTGGGTAATACAATATGCGGCGGCAGGTGAACGGATTACCGTTGAACTCCGCATACATACATCAGAACGAAAGATAATTATTTTCTTCCACTGGGGAAAGCTGGCGCCAAGTCGGTACCTGCGTCACCCTCAAATTTATTACTAAGTAACTACGAGAAAATTTAATTTATCTATCATTATTTTGCTTTTTATATCTCTCTTTTCTAACTACACTAGATTTGTTTTGATTATAGTGGTGTGTACATTTAAATAAACCGCAATTTACTGGGACATAAAATAAGTTCTCTCTTTTGTGTTTCTTTGTTTTGTTGCTTTATGAATGTATGTTCGGTCATTATTGGCAAGATAAATCGCATTCATAAAATGATAGTTATTATCATTGACAGCGAATTTGACCTTTTTTTTTATAGTTCCGCAGCCCTGGGCCGCGGCCGCTCTAACGTCCGTTGCCGGGCGTCTCTGGTTACAAACAGAACGTATTTCCAGTGGCGCCCAGCGGAGCGAATTTGACCTGAAATAAAATAGGTCAAAAATTGACACAACAACTGACTTCAAATTACCGAAATGAAACCAAATAACTGTCGGAATGAGATCAAATTGAAATGGGACCATTTGGGAAGTGGTCATCCAAGTCCAAAGATGAGGTAACAAACGTAAAATAAAACATACAGTCGAATTGAGAACCTCCTTTTTGGAAGTCGGTTTAAGTTGACCCGGTCTCGGCACTTTTTGGTTTATTATTAAATGTTTATGTATGTAGGTTAAATGATTACTCTATTCTCTCAAACGTCCTTCCGTTATAAGAATTTGCCACATAAAGAAGTTTAGAAGTCCAAACTGTCCAAAGAAAATACACAGACGTCTTAAAAGTAATCTTCAAAGAAGCCTTGGTGCTAAAATGAGGCACATCTTCATTTCATCTGTATGCGAGGTCGAGGACTTTAGAATAGTCAGCTAATTAAAAAGAGTAGCCTTTGTCATGCAGATATGTTGGAGGGACGCAATCAAAGCTTTGCTCATTTGCCAGAACCCTTAAAATAAATATCTGATCCCTGAGCATATCAAATGTCTCTTTCAATTTCTTTTTCATAGCAGTCATTTTAATTAAAAGAGTATTTTCCACAAACGAAACCTCCCAAGATGAAAGAAATTTTCTATTCAGTACCTTTTTTATACTTAAAAAATGTTTATTTAAACATACATATTGTCACGCCTCTTTCCCATGGGTAGGCAGAGTCTATGGAATTCCACTTGTTACGATCTTGGCATACTTCTTTCGCTTTCTCCACTTTCATACCTATCTTCATGCACGCTCTCCGATTCTGGGTACTCTTGACCTGGCCTTTGGTCAAAACAAAAACATTTCCGATTTGGTCGAAGGACGTTTGCCTAGGTCGACGCTCACCTGTTCATTCTCGCCCACCATATGTATCTGTTTCGTCAGTAAATAAATAAATAAATAAATAAATATGTTAGGACAGTTCACACAACGCCATCTAGTCTCAAACTAAGAAGAGCTTGTGATATGAGTACTAGATAAACTGATATAAATACTTATATACATTTTTTTTTGTATATACATACATATTATACATAGGAAACACCCAGACTTCGGTACAAACGTTTGTATCATCACACAAAGTTTGTCCCGACCGGGAATCGAACCCGAGACTCCGGCGTCGAAAGTGGATGCACTACCGACCACGCCACCGAAGCAGTCAACCTTCTTTCATCCATCCTTTATACGTGCCCGAATAATCTAAGCATCCTTTTTTCTTTTTTACTCACTACATCTTCTGACACACCGCAACGTTGTCGTATCACACTGATCCTCACTTTATCAACCAATGTTACCCCAGTCATACAAACTTCTCATTTCCACTGCATTTATTTTACTTTCATGCTTTTTCTGCCAAACCCAACACTCACTTCTATACTATACATAAGTATAGGGACTAGCACTCCTCTATGAAAAGCTAGCCTAGCCATCCGAGAAATCATAAACTGAGAAATCATAGACTGTTCATAAACTGAGTGAAAATATCGTTACTGAATGATACTACAACACGTAGTTTTTAACTATGAGAGGTGACTAACTTATACTTAATTAATAAGGCTTTTAAAATTTACTACGTATTAATTTACTATTAACCATATATATTATTTTATACTATAGCTAGAGGACGCCCGAGGCTTCGCCCGCTTGACAAATTATACACACAAAAACCTTCATTAAGGACCACTCTATCCATTGGCGAACGCCGCATTAAAATCCGTTACTTAGTTTTAAAGATCTAAGCATACATAGGGACGGACAGACTTTCTCAACAAGACAGACCGATACAAAGAGTTTTGATTTAGTACCTAGGAGTTATGATTTAGTAGTAGTTAGATATATTCAACTACCAATTAATTGCCCACGGTTTTAAGGCTAAACGGCTGTTACAAAAAATCTACAAAAAAAAAACGTGTGGCATTCGGAGACTGCCGCGGTTAAGCTATTGCATAGTTGCAAAAAAAAAATAAAAAAAAAATATAATAATAGTAATTAAAAAAAGAAAAAAATAAAAATAATAATAACCTTGCAACACCACTATCAAGAGCCGTCAATTATTTTCATCCTATTGTATAAATAATTTGCTAAAGTATTTACAGTTTTACATCACAATAAACAAGAAGAATAGCTAAAAAGTTTTCTAATAATTTGAAAAACCATGAAAAGCTTACAGGAAGATCTTTACCAAATAAACTACATTTTTTTTGCTGAAAATGACGTCTGTCATACTGAAAATTGCATATAATAACAAACAATAAGCTTGAAACATGTTGACTAGAGCTCGTACCAGGGCACAAACTGCACAACTACCAACCCCGAACTCGTCGCATAACTCCGCCTCACATTCGCCGGAAACCGTGGCTGATGGTGAGGCGTCGAGCTCAAGTAGCGACGAGTTTTTCTCTCTACCGACGTCGCCTCCACCTGTACGTCGGCAGGGGAGAGGCCGGCCACCGACTGGCTTAGGACCCCGAGGCCCTCCGGCTTCGATTAGGGACCCCGCTACCGGTGGTAATGTGCACCGCATTCGATGGAGTCTCTCTATGAACGAAAACGTGATGCGGGCATATTTTGTGGCTACAGAGGGAGGAATTAACCTCACTGCATACCGTGTCCGCATGCTGCCCCTGTTTCAGGTACTTGAACCAGATGTCAACGTAACAGCAGAACGCCTATCGAATCAGGTGCGCGCCATACAACGCTGTCATCTATTGGATGACGACGCACTTGAGAGGCTACGCTTAGAAGCATGTAACAATATCATCCCTTCTTCATTACATAGCAACCGTAACACCACTACAGTAGAAAATGAAATACCTCCCGTCTTAACAGTTAATGAAGAAGTAAATGATGCTGCTACATCTGTAAGTATCCAGTGCAATGATGAATTAAGGAGCGTTTTGGAACAAGCGATTGGTGAGTTTAGATCTGTCCCTATTCAGTGTAGACCGCGGCTTCCACGTTTGCCTACGCATAGAAAAAATATAGCGCTAGTGTGTGCCCTAGACTCGATTTTAACATCTTATTTTCTCAATTGTGATGATCTCACTGATGCGCATTCAATCCTGTATTGTGCAGCTGTTACAGTATATCGAGTAGCTGGTGTTAAATTTAATAAGCAAGAATCAGCTGCTCGACCAAGACCTACAGTACCAGCTTGGCAATGCAGGATTGAACGTCGCATTACCGAGGCTAGGTTGCTCATAGGCAAGCTACACTACTTCAGGACGGGCAATACACGCCCGAGAGTCATGCGTTTCGTGACCCGGGCATTCGCGGGAACTAACGTGAGTCCCTGTGAATACTCTGTACGGGTCACGGAGCGCATTGATTTCCTAAAGCAGAAAATCTATGCGTGGGCAAACCGTATAATGCGATATAAAAAGAGAGTGGACAGATATACACAAAATCACTTGTTCCAAAAAGACGAGAGGTAGATACAGAAGGTGGGAGCGACCTAATTCAGATGTGACTGATGAGAGTCTACCTGATGCTGATGCTACAGTTGCCTTTTGGAAAAGCATTTGGCCGAAACCCGTCAGTCATACGCAGGGTGGGTGGATTGGGGATGTAGAGCAGGCGTGTGAACCAATCAATACAAGCTATGGAACCTATAACTATATCTGAAGATGATATTGGTTGTGCAGTTCGTTCGTTACCAAATTGGAAATCAACTGGACCGGACGGACTGCACAACTTTTGGTTAAAATGGTTCCGTAGCTCACACGCCTGCTTGGCATCTTGCTTCTAGTCATCCCTTGAGTTAGCGTTGCTTCCATCTTTTATGACTACCGGAGTTACTCACCTTCTTTATAAATCTGGTGGTACCACAGACCCCAAAAACTACAGACCCATTACTTGTTTACCAACTATATACAAACTTTTTACATCTATTCTGAGAGTCAAAATTTATTCACATATAGAAAACAACAATATATTGTCAATCTCTCAGAATGGATGTAAAAGTGGGGCACGTGGTACTAAAGAGCTCCTTATTCTTGACATGACTGTTTGTCAGCAGGTACGCCGCAACCGAAAGAACCTTGCGACATGCTGGATTGACTACAAAAAAGCGTATGATTCTGTACCTCATACATGGCTTCTAAAGGTGCTGGAGTTGTACAAAATTGATGCAACTCTGTGCACCTTTTTGAAGTCATGTATGAGGTACAGAATCATACGCTTTTTTTTTCGCGATAGTCTGAGTCCGTTATAGTTTTGTCTAGCACTGAATCCTCTCAGTACGCTACTAGAGGGTTCAGGGTTAGGCTATCGGATGCGGAGAGGGGGTCAAATTTTATCCCACCTTTTTTACATGGATAACCTAAAGTTATTTGCCCCTAATGGCCCCGAATTGATGGCTTTACTAAAAGTTACTGAAACTTTTAGTAAGGCTATCAGTATGGAGTTCGGGGTAGATAAGTGTGCGGTCATGCATGTGACAAAGGGCGGGATTGTGGAATCTGAAGGAGTCAGTCTTTCGGATTTCACACAATTTGAGTCGCTCTCCGCAACCGAAACCTACAAATATCTAGGTATGTCCCAAGCTCTGTGTATTGCTGAGACTGACATGAACCAGACGTTGCAGGACCGTTTCTTTGGTCTAAAGAAAGTACTGAAAAGTCTCTTGTCAGGCGGTAATAAGGTACGGGCTGTTAACGGCTGGGCCATGCCAGTCTTAGTATACTCTTTTGGCATACTTACATAGATGGACTCAGACCGAATTAGAAGCTCTGGATAGAAAGGTACGTTGTCTATTGACTTTATACCGAATGCACCACCCACGTTCGTCAGTAATGAGGTTGTATATCCCACGGAAATGTGGAGGTCGAGGATTTTTAAACGCTAAGACTCTCCATAACCGTGAGATATGCAACCTTAGAGAGTACTTCTTGCAGGTGGATGTGGGTCTGCATCGAGATGTCGTGGCAATTGATAACGGACTGACCCCACTCTCCCTAGCTAAAGAGAACTGGCGCAAACTGGTAATACTAGGTGTATCTAATCGCAAGGAAATATGGAAGAGCAAAGAGCTTCACGGTCGTTTTTATCGGGCTCTTCACGGGCCCGATGTTGATTTTACAGCTTCCGTATCCTGGTTACGTTTCGGTGATCTCTTTGGAGAAACTGAAGGTTTCATCTGTGCAATTACTGACGAAGTTATGATGACGAATAACTATCGGAGATTTATTGTCAAAGATGGGACGCTAGACATCTGATCGGAGAATCTTTAAGACATATTATCTCTGGTTGCTCCCGTCTTGCGAACGGTGAGTATTTGCACAGACACAACCAAGTAGCCAGGATTATCCACCAACAACTTGCTCTAAAATATAACCTTGTTGACTTAGAGATACCTTATTACAAGTATGTGCCCGACCCAGTTCTTGAAAATGGCCATGCTACATTGTATTGGGATCGATTTATAATCTCTGATAGGACTATTATAGCCAACAAACCCGATATAGTGATAATAGATCGATTAAAACGCCTTGCAATAATTGTCGATATCACTGTGCCGCATGACGAGAATCTCGTGAAAGCAGAAAAAAAATAAACAAATTAAATATTTGGACTTAGCTCACGAGATTGTCGACATGTGGGATGTGGATTCGGCGATTATTGTTCCGATAGTCGTATCTGCTCATGGTTTAATAGCCAAGAGCCTCGACCACCACCTATAGAGGCTCGCGTTAGGCAGCTGGGTCAAAGGCTTGGTGCAGAAGGCGGTTCTGTTGGATACGGCCCGTATTGTGTGGAAGTTCCTGTCTCTGGAACCCTAACCACCGGTAGCTTGCTCACTGTACTCGATACCGGTGGGTCACTATTTTATATATTTTTAAATATATTTGTGTTTTTTTATAAGTTTATTTAAAAATATAGTAAATATGTAAAAAATGTAATAAAGGGAATAATAATTATTATTATTATTAAATTATTATTATTATAAAATTTGCACCAAAAAAAAATAATATATAAAACGATATGAAAGACGTCAGCCTGTCAGCCGTGTTTTTTTTGTGTTAGGTGTTAGGTTATTTTTTCGTTACGGAATTTCTTGACTCGGTCTCCACGCTCAAGGCCCGCGATAGAAGCTATGCAATAGCTTAAAAATTATGGTAGTATATTATTATAATGTTATGAATATTTAGGTAAACCTATAACGGGTTAGATAACTCTTTAGTTCAGGAGTTAAAGAGGGCATAGTGGGTGACTACAGAACCCAATTCTATGCGTGGCCTGACACGCATATGGCTGATTTTTATTTAATTGGTTAAATAATAGTTGTGCCTATTCTTCTGTTGTAGTATTGGGCACAAAGTTCTTCATGTATAGTGCGATGTACATTATACTTATTTGATTAAACCCCTGTTAAGTGGCAACTGACAACGTGCCGACACTTTATGACTTGTAAACTTTGTCCAAAACGAATTCTACCCTTTTCATATTGTATAGTTACATTAGCAATATATGGGATCCGATCGCTGGCTGCCATTGTAAAGATCTAACAAAGCGACAGATTGTCGCTTCTCAGGATCATAAGGCTCTTTGCCTACTGTATGACTCAGAGAATCAGTGTTACCATTCATGATGCCAGCGTGCTGGGAACTTTAAAAGTTATAAACCTACATATTTCATGTTGCCTTAGTAATGTAATATATTAGACCGGGCCGTGTACGAGGCGTGTCGTGTACGGTGCTGCTCGGATGAGGCACGAAATTATGTATGAAGTTATAATACTGCACTGTGCCTGATCGGTGTCCCGTCCAGGCCCATAAGACGCTCGTCTATAAAAACGTTGCTGCCTGCATGGCGGAGCTTCGGCCCAGCCACGGCCCAACCCTGTCTATTATAATTCATGCCTAAATCTATTTTTTAAATAAGTATAACAATGGGAATAGAATATCTTATTTGCACTCAATTGACATTTTGTTAATTTATCAATAAATTACAATGTGATTTGCGCTCGAGCTCATAGCTTGGTTTAGCAGGCATTAACTTCTAAGTGCATTTCCGAAACAAACTGTAAACAGCAATTCTTGGTCTGTCTCGCAAACGGTGACAAAAATGTATGAGAAATAATGTTTCAATGAAGTGCTATTGTTATGGAGGTTGTCACAAAGAAATCCTACGACAAAGTGCTCCCGGCAAGCTTTTGTTGTACAAGATATTACTTTTGTTGAACTTGATTCATCAGCGTCACATCGGTGTTAAATAGAAAAATATCACAACTTACGAATATAGTGTTATCGAGACCTATAATAAATATTTACTAATTATATCTGATTTATACAGATCAATGCAAAAATTTTAACTTTTGTTATAACGGTCTCAGTGGAGTTGAGACAAGTAATTGATGAATTACTAGTCTCAATTGTCTGAAAGAGTCTCCCTCACAGACACACACACACCAACACACAGTAGGTAGCATCCACGAATACTTAATTATCATTCATACTTGAATACTTTACACTCTTACCATAACATTAAGATAAATCAATAATAAATAGTACTTACCTTTAATGTCCCCATGTTTTACTAATAATGTCTGAAATTGTCACACTTTTATATTGAAAAAGAGCACTGTCTCCCATGATACAGGCATTGGCCTAGTATGGGTTTCAGTATCTGAACTTATAGAAATAAAACTATGTACTATAAATTAAGAAACATTTCTGTAAAGTACTACTCTTGTCAATAAACAACTTTTATTTATTTTATTAATAAAAAAAAGTTCTTGTCAAATTTTAAACCACGTACTGATGACATATAAGAGAAAAGATGGACGTTTTTACTTTAAAATGGAGCAATTAATCTCTTCGTTAGCCGTCATTCCAAGAAAACAAGGTTCCTGCTGATATCCATTTCAGAATTAAGCGGAAATTACAACTCACGTTCCTACACAGTTACTAGAATGTCCAATATACTAAAATATTGTTCATAGTCTCGAAACATTTAGTTAATTTAGTCTCGAAAATGATACAAAGCACAAGCGTTCTAAAATTAATATCAGACATACTTCGTATTCGTACATTACGTCAGTATTTAGTATTCAGTTGTGATGTGCACCTGCCGCTTCCAACATTCAGCCTCAACTCACATTATTATGTCATTACTTTATACAATACCGCATGATTTAAGGTAAATACGTGGAGCTTACTGATTACGTTTCCTGGGTCTAACATACGAGTACATACTGAATTCTCTCACGAGTAAATTTTGTGACAAAGATATCACACTTGTAAACGTATAATTTAAATAATCAGCTCAAAGGAAAAACAATACGTGTATAAGTAGTCCATATTATAGTTAGAAAGTTGATAATTATAGCAGAGTACAAGTTAAATACTTTAGTACTTAATAGTCGAGTCAACCCGTGACCTTGGTTGGTGCAATCATATCGAAATGTCCTGGAACCATAACGTATCTAACTTATAATATTATTACGATTATTTAGATATCAGTTGTTAAGATTATTTTTATTGAAGAGTTACTCTTTCACAAACGTGCTAAAAGTTCTAAACTAGAAATTATATTATGCTGATCCTACTAATATTATAAATGCGAAAGTTTGTATGTATGGATGTTTGTTACTCTTTCACGTAAAAACTACTGAACGGATTTTGATGAAACTTTACAATAATATAGCTTATACATCAGAATAACACATAGGCTACAATTTATAATGATACGTCGACTAGAACAATAATCACGCGGACGAAGTCGCGGGCGACCTTATATAAAGGCCAATAGAGCCACATAATATTACCCATTAGTCACGAATGCATTGCATTTGGTCTCATTACAAGAGTGAAATGACCGGCAATATTGCAGCTGTTACCTATCTTTATTGAGTAGTTTATCTATTTAAAGCCTACTCACACTTACCGCTTGCATACCGGTAGGCAACCTGGCGTACCAAGACATCCCGGGAGCAGAAGTGAGCGTTTGGAGTGTTTCATCCCGTTGCTTCTAATTCGGCTTCCCGTTACAAAGCTACTGACGGGATATCCCGTCACCCGTTGTTTTTTATAGTTTTTTTTTAACTGCCTTTATGTGAAGCGCAATGCCAGGAATGAGGGAACGCTGTAAAAAGTGACCGAACTTTTAATACTCAACTGTTGTCCTTGCACCATCACCCATATTATCTCTATATAACTTCGCCATTTAGACTGGCACTCGTAAATGTTGATGGGCATTATGTAAGTTAATATTCCTTAAAGTTGTTTGCCCGCGGCACTTTGGACAAAGCTAAATACATTTCTCCTTCAGTGTTGATGTTTCCGGGGACATGTCTAACATAGAAAATTACAGCTATCATCCTAAGCTGAGTACGTTGTAACAAACATAGATTAATAGTAGTCAATAGTTTAATACGAGTTTGTACTGTTCCTAAATCCAATGTAAACAAAATTCAACGGCAATTGTAGGCCAATCCCGGTTCTAACGAAACTTCGATTTCGGTCGAGGTTTGTAGTACAGTCATTTGGTGCTAAAAATGAGGTTACTTGGAAAGTTTTCCGTAAGTTTTGAAAATTAGTGATTTTATAGATTTCGATGTGCTCTTTGCGAATTTTAACTTTGCCACCTCGCCTAAAAACAGTATTTTGTCCTTTCCGACTCATATTACGATAAAAATAGCCGTATAATAAATTCATCATTCACCGAGCCTTTTCGCAACTCAGTTGGGGTCGGCTTTCCAGTCTAACTACGATTCGGCTGAACTTCGATATTTTCCGTGAAGCGACTGCCATCTGACCTTCACAACCCATGGGCGATATCGAAGTTCTGTAGTTAGACCCGTCGGATTTTTGATAAAGGGCTCCAACTACCCCTAACGACTGCCATAGATGTTTGAATGACAACCGGGACCGACGGCTTAACGTGCTCTCCGAGGCACGTATAATAAATTAAACTAGAGACAATTTCCTATATTTTTTTGTAATTACCTTTTTTGTTAAATCAATAGTTTTAGCGTACGCAAAGTCTACTCAAATTCGATTGTACTATTGTATGAATTTGTTTTTTGTTCCACGTTCAAATTTCGTTATTAAAAGTTTCGTTCGTAAACGCGAGTAGGCGTCCTGTTTTAAGCAAGTGAGGGCCAAGAATATGCCTACACAAAAAGGCTACAGAGAAAAGGGCGTAGATCGTGTATAGGTATAATAAGTATTTTTTCTTCGAAGTATTAGTCAGACCAAAAAGGCAAATAAGTTGATGGTCCGTAAATAATATGTCACCGTTTTAAGTGATATAATAACTTTTTTCTGAAATGTATCCTTTCACTTGGATTTCATTCGAATTTCACTTGGATTTCAGAACGGAAAAAACATACACCTTGACTAATAAAATGTAATCAGATAAAAAATTACGAGACCTTAGCAAATGAACACCAGTTACAGAAAACAACTTAAGGTAAATTTGTTTAATGAAAGGAAATTTGCACGAATAAGATTATGAGAGATCTAATTTTATTTACGTACGCTTAAATTTTACGTATTTCAAACAGTAAAGAGGATTTAACAGATCTTTTCTGGTGCGTAAAATTCAGACACAAAATTGTATGTTGATAAAATGTTTTCGAATCTAGTGTAAATATTGTCCCGCATAATGATTATTTGAACGAACAATTAAAACTGAAGGCCTGTCACGGCTTGATTCAATTTGTAGAGGTCCAGTCGTAATTTGGTCACATCAGAGGTTATAAACAAATTAATTAATATTTTTGTCATTTTGTCATCTTGCCGTAGCGTTTATTTATTCTGATACCGTGTAGCAGTGTAAGTCAACCTTACCCACCAGCTGGATCAACGGAGAGGCCTATGAGACTATTTAGAGTTATCCCAGGGCGCCAGTTCACATATGAACGGTGTGTGTGATGACAGGAGATTTCAATAAGGCACAATTAGAGGGTTCTCAGAAATTATATTGTTATAACCTTAAAATATTTAAACAATATGTATTGAATTTAGTTATTAAGTTTACACCAAAAAATATAGGTAGGTAGCTTCTAGCCTACTTCTTAAATTACAAATGAAAGGTACAGAAATTATTTTGGTCTTGAATTTTGATTATTCCGATGGTTCTTGGAAGTATTTGAGACAGATTTATTAATAAAGATCAGGGAATTAGGAATTACGAATACAACACTCCTCAGAATCCTGTTGCCAAGTGATTATGGATACCTCTAGGGATCAAACGACGCCTTCTGCTGCCTAAAACAAACGAAACAGCTCCCTACGCCCACGTAGTCCAAGTTTTATAGGGTGAATACTCTCAGAATGTGTTCAACTTTCGAAGATTGTAATATCACGGTAAAGAAGACTTTTTACACGTGGAATATTGCGTATCAAATTAGGTAAGTACTTTAGAGGTTATATAGCAGAGAGGTCACAGATGTGAAAAGAGACTCCTGACAGAGTGCGTTGGCCTTTTATCAACTCGCGAGCTGTTTCGAGACCTTTCCATTAGCCAGAAACTGGTTTAAACTCGATTTTACAAGGAAACACTCTCTCACTAAACGGAAATTAACGAAAGATGACTAAATTGATTTACCAAAGACGAACTTCTTTTTTCTTTAGAAAACGTATGGTTTGGCCAATACAGATACTCTAGGCAAGTTCTCACCAAATCCGATAGAGGACGCTATACAATGCGTATAATACCGTGTGGTGTATGAGTCCTTGTCCAGACGTGACGTTTGTCGAGTTGACATCTACACATCCACTGACACTTATGACATTCATCATCTCATTACAATTGTTTGTTTACATTTTGGGAGTGTGATGAAAATACGATCTTCAGGGCTCGTGCCGGAGGTCTGGAAGGAGGCGAACGTACAACCGATCCCCAAGAAAGGGGATCGGTCCGATCCAGGCAACTATCGACCCATAGCTGTCACCTCAGTCATTTGCAAGGTGCTTGAGCTCCTTATAAATAAGCAGCTCATGCAATTCCTAGAGGATCACTCGCTAATCAATGATCGACAATACGGCTTCAGGCCAAAGCGATCAACGGGTGATCTTCTGGCATTCGTAACGCATGTCTGGGGTGGGGCTATGGAAAGGCACGGCGAGTCCTTGGCTATTAGCCTGGACATCGCCAAAGCCTTTGATAGGGTCTGGCATGCTTCGCTCCTTTCCAAGCTTACGGCATATGGTCTACCTCCTCAACTGTGCAGCTGGATTGCCAGCTTTTTAAACGAGCGCCGAGTGTGGGTCCTCTGCGATGGCCAGGCTTCTCGCTTCTTGCAAGTGAATGCCGGGGTACCGCAGGGGTCCGTACTATCACCAACTCTCTTTCTTCTGCATATCAATGATATGCTATCCCTCGGGAACATTCATTGCTATGCAGATGACAGCACACTGCACGGGAGTTACTCGGTTCGTCCGACGGCGGGGCGATCTGAGATTGAGGAGGAGAGACGACGACTCGTGGCTCTTCTCGACCGTAACCTCGACAGTATCTCTCAATGGGGTACCGAGAACCTGGTCGAGTTCAATGCCCGCAAAACACAGGCGTGTGCATTTACTGCGAAGAAATCCCCTTTCCTTCCCCTACCCTCTCTTCAGAATGCATTATTACCAATGAAGGACAACCTTGATATCCTTGGCATAGACGTTCGTCGAGAGCTCAATAATAAAAACTACATCGAAAGATGTATAGGGCTAGCTTCGCGGAAACTAGGAATACTAAATAAGGTAAAGAGATTCTTTACACCGGACCAGAGGTGTCTGCTGTACAAGACGCAGATTAGACCCTGCGTCGAATACTGCTCTCACCTCTGGGACGGCTCCGCGAAGTATCTGCTGGACGCTCTCGACGCTATGCAGCGACGGGCTATCCGTATTATAGGTTGTCCGGAGGTAACGGGAAGCCTTGAGCCGCTAGCTCAGCGCCGAACAATAGCTTCCTTGGCCGCATTCTACCGTATTTACCACGGCGAGTGTTCTGAAGAGCTCTTCAATCTGATCCCACCCTCTTCCTTCCGATCCCGAACGACTCGTGCCGGGCAGAGATGCCACCCCCACACAGTGGATAGTATGTTCGCGAGAACCGAACGTTTTAAACGTTCGTTTCTCTGCCGAACGATAGTGGCCTGGAACGCCCTGCCTGTGCACGTGTTTCCTCCCACATATAATCCTGGGTTCTTTAAGCGGAGCGTGAAGAGACACATCAGTAGGTCGTCAAGTTGAGGGCCACTCTCAATAGTAATGTGTGCTGTGAGAGTGGCCCACAATCGCTAGACGTCGTCACGACTTACCATCAGGCGGGCGGCGTCAATTTGGCGAACACAATATAAAAAAAAAAAAAAAAAAAAAAACGATGCTACAACCGTAGTAGGTACCTATGACACAGAATAGGGAATAGTACCTATGAGAATAAAATAAATGCTATGAAATTGAGAAGTTTGAGAAATACAGCTAGTGCGACTTTGACAGACAAAATGAGAAACAGTAGGTACGCTAAGAGAATGTAATTTAAACAGTGTTTTATCAGAGGATGTAGTAACCAAGTTAAAAAAGGATGCTTATAATGATTCGGATTTGTAGAAAGACTGAATGAAAGGAGATTGACCGTAACTACCGAACATGCATAAAAACAATAATGAAAGTTGAAGAAGCGAAAGAAGTACTAAGTTCTTCCAGCCAAGTGTCGTAGTAAGTAAGTGGAATTTAGAATTCCGTTGTCGAAAGAAACAGGCGTAATCTTATGTGGTTGAAATAATTGTGACTATATTCCCCGACCTACCTCCATAATTTGACATATGACTTATGAATGTTAAATGAACAAAATTATTTCAATATTTGCGGTATCAACAGGGATAACTTAATTTCTGTAAAACAAATTTAGAGATTGATAGGATGGGTACTGTAAGTAATTCAGTTAAAAAAGAGAATCCTATTGACATTGTTTGTAAGTTCAAACAATTTGGTAAGACGTATATGCACAGGTATGTAACTACATACCTCCTTAATTTTCTCTTTAATGAATTAAAATATTTTAAAACATTTTTAAATATATCGTTAAAATTTTGAGCCGGAAGTTTCTGAGATTTGTTCCAAAAATCACATAAAACACCACACCTCAGCAATAGAATTTTAAGTACAGATTTCAACAACATAGTCCTATAATGCTCCGGTAAAATTATGTTTGCGTGTATTTGAAAACAAAATCTTGTTTTAGAGTGTCAGTTAATATTGTTGCGTTTTATGTAAAACATAGACTGTTTGGAATTTACTGACTTCGTAGGTAACAATTTATAGCAAACTGCATATATTGTTGGAGGTTTGCGAGTCACGTATTGCAGCTAAAGTGAATTACAAAATAATTAAATTAAAAGTTATTGTTATAATACTATAGACTGCGCCACAGTTTTAAACTTCTGGGGTATTAACTGTAAGAAACACAGACAACTGTGCAGAAAAATATGCATAGGATAAAGTCATTCAGTGTGTTTTAGTTATAGAATTTAGATAATGGATTGATTGTGTTTACTGGGATAAATAGTGTTTATTAACCATAAGGATTGTCGTCAAATAAAGATAAGCTTACAATTTGTTATTACGATCTTACCAAATATGGCTCTGTAAATTGAATTGGATTGAATTTGAATTGAAAATATTTATTTGTGTTAGTGTACATTAACTTAATACTATGTTGGTACATAATTAATAATTATCATAAACTAACAAACCCTGTAAAGAGGAGCACATGGCGTCTGGTAAAGCTGGCCACCCTAAATCTACAACTGATTATGGTGAATCCTTTTCTGCTTGGTGTGATACATCTGCCGGCGTACCACAGGGTGGCGTTCTTTCTCCATTACTTTTTGCATTATTTATAAACTCCATCTCGAAATCATTACTTTCGTACTATCACCTTTATGCGGATGATTTGCAACTATACATACAGGCACCAGAGGCGTTCTCAATTACCAATGACGATTTGGTCCAAATCTGTGAGTGGAGTAAGCGATTTGGCCTAAGCGTGAATCCCTCTAAAACACAAGTCATTATTGTTGGGAGGGATATTCAAAATGGTATATAATTGGAATAATAATTATTATTTGGTTATCTATGTTAAAGTATGCTTTCTGTCCTTTACTTGTTTTCACTAATTTTAATTATCTTTCAACTTTTCATATTATACTAGTATTGTCAACGTTTCTATTAAGTACTGAAACACCAATGACTGCCCACATTTCACATAATAGTTTAAATAATTTATTTCCATTCAAAGGTTGCCTGTAAGAGATCGCTGTTTAGTGATAAGGCCGCCATTTGTACATTCTCATAAATTGTTTCATATGCATATTTGTATTGGTGTACAAAAAAGTTTAAAAATAAATAAAACTGAGTCGGAAATCTCAGTCGCCTGAGATGTATTCGCGACTTTATCACACGAGTGCTTAGAATCAATTCTAAATTTAGCCAACATGACACCACCGCTTATACTATGTGGTTATAATATCAGAAACTATTTGAAAACTTAGTATTTTCCCAGTAAAACATTCTGGGAATCTGCCACTGGGAATTCTCTCAGTGTCTACCGGAGGCGCTCGGCAATGGACGTAGGTGCGAACGCGGCCTCATGCCGCGGATTTCAAAAAAAAAGAATAAAGCATATTTTGACAATACCAAATGAATCAAGAAATGTAATCACAAAGTTATACAAAAGTTAAGTAGTTTTGGATTACATACACTTGGTGAGTTTATTATAACTGAATTAGTAAAGTGACGAAGCAAGCATAAAATATAGGTACTTAAATAACATATAAATTAATAAATTATATGCCTGACTTAAAAGTTTAACTTTGAATTAGTTACAAAGTTTAAGGTTTTATGTCGGTAGTTAGAGTAGTACTTAGAGTGTGTAAACCAACTTTGGAGCGACATAAAGCATAAAAATTATAAAAGGGGCGCGAGAGCCGGTGTAAATTATTTAATGGTTCACTTGAGATTATCGTAAAACTATATTTCTTTAGAAGAAACGTCGGCCCAAAGACGCAGGACCTCGTTAAAACTCAAGCCATTCAGTAAATCTTAGGGGTTTACGATTGTACAAAAATTGGGGAGCACCTTCCTCACCAGGCGGCGGAGAAGCTGAATTCCAATTGTACTACTCCGACTACTCCGGACAGTTATCTATTCATTCCTGTTGTTTAATTGGAACGTTTGGGTTAGTTTTATTACCATTAGTTTTAATTAGAAAACCTCGTACAATAAATCGCTATGACGGAACTATGGAAGTTTCAAGTAGTTCTACGACTATAATTAGCTTGGTAACTGCATAGTTTACGGTTGGATTTGGATTACCAGTAAAGTGACAATCCCGTAACTACACACGTATGTGAATACAATATACCACTACACACACACACACTCACACACATATCACGCCTGTATCCCCGAAGGGGTAGGCAGAGGTGCATTACACACCCACAATTTGCCAGTATTTTTAGTCCCACGTAATAGGGGGGCAAGCCTATTGCTGTCACCGGGCACATTTATAATGGGTTATGTTCAAAATATATGGGTTATGGCCGAATGAATTTAATAAAAAGTAGCAGCTATATTGTAATTTTGAAAAAAATTTAAACCCTTTGCCTTGCAATGAAATGTTGATGAAAGGCAACAAAATCTTACGTGCCAACCGCTATGGCACAGCCAATTAAAGTCCTGGGCATCTCGGACTATTAATATACCACTACAAAATACAATATAATAATAATATGGTCACCCTAATCTTCTGTTGTTATCCATTCGTACAATACAATATAAATAGTAACACAATGTAAACGAAACAATATTGAAAAAGAAAATGGATAATAATCTACCTGAGTTTCTTGCTGGTATCTTCTCAGGAGAACCAACTTACCGAACCAGCGAAAGAATCATTTTCATGTCATTTATGTACTTAATTTAGTATTTTTATAATATTGCTTGACATAAAATTGTAAAATTTTGACATTCATATGTGCTCTTTATGTGCCTAAACTGAATAAACGAAATTGATTCATGAGTCTTTGAATAAATCATACACAAAAAATATACAATGAGAGTTACGTGTTAATCAAAGTGCATATTTATACAATATAACTCCACAGGAAACCAGAATTCATTACAAGTATTTGTAATCCTTGCAGCTTACTATATTATTTGGTTGTCAATTTTATACAGTTTTTATAGGATTTGTTGTTAGGTAGTTAATAAATAATAACGACTTGTTTGGTTTAATGTTTACGGCAGACTTAGAAAATTTAGTACTAAGATCAAGATAGTAGATAATGACTAATGACAGATGAAACAACGAAATTATTATCTTCTTGAAATATAATTATACTTTAAATCTTGTATATTGAGGCAGAGCAATCGTAAAAGAAGTATTTGGAATGTTTATTACTAGATCAACACTTATTCTTAGGCTGCTATGTACTAAGACATAGCCGTAACGCGATATGATAGTGAAATCGAGATTTAGTCTTAAAGCGATCTAGTCCATGGATCTGATTTAATTTCTCTATGATCTAGTCGTACAAGCCATCTTGTTATACAGTTCTAACATATCTACATCTACACAGTACATCTAGTGTTACGAAAGGGTTATATCAACCCGAAGCCAGCATCATCAGCTGGTCGACCATAACCCGTTTCGATATATGGCGACCGGCAAAGAAGAAAAATAAGTTCATCAAAAAATTTAAAAAGATATTTCAAACCAAAACAAACGTGTCCCAACGCTACGGCTTGACGTAGCTACAACTAGACAATGAGCGCGTGGTACGTAGGTACCCTTGGCGGTGTCGCAGGCGTCGTGGCGGTGTGGGCGTCCTTAAAGGATTATTTTTGATTATGTAAATAAAATTTTGACGAACACATAGTTATGTTTCCCCAGATCCTCGTCCGTGGTTCGACAGGTGCACCACATGCAAGTGATAGTAAAATCTCTGTCCCCAATTTTAGAAAAATCTTACCTGTTTACAGGAAAGGTTAATTTCTTGCGTAACAGTGCTAAATGCGGCTTCGACTCGACTGCCTACACAGTATTTTTAGGTATCAATACTGACGGTACAACTCCCGGGCAGCGCTCAAATTGCCTTCTGATGCTCCTACACAAAGCATCATCTCGTAATACTCTTCGTTACTCAGAGCCATTACTACACAACACAATCACTATCACACACAACTTGACACAACTCACAAATTAACACACTAAACAATTATTTAGCTACCTCACTGCACAAAGCAAAGAATGCAACTGAACTGACCTGTGACCTTGCTAAATGATTTTAAATAAAATTCTAGGAAACTTCGTGACTCGACCGAGCGCTTCGTGTTCGTGCGGCATCGCTTGATGCGAAACAGACACAAAATGTTGCTACCAGGAGTGAGACGGAATGCTTTTCACAGGCGCGCATTATTTGTACCTATTATTTGTACCTATTTGATGTCGATGACCGAAGCAGCTGATTTTAGCTAGTGTTGTTTAAACAAGTGTGTATTTTATTCGGTAATAATGTTTTTTTATGAACTTTTTTTCTTCTCTGGCGGTCGCCACATATCGAAACGGGTTCTGGTCGACCAGCTGATGGTGCTGGCTTCGGGTTGATATAACCCGTACGGAACACCCGGTATAGAGATGTAGTTCTAAATGATCCCTAAATAATCGACCAGAGGAACGAAGCCGATATTCCGCACTGCAGTTGCGTTTACAATAGTGTCAGGAACAGTCAGAACTTTTTGATGATTCTACTTCTAATTTAATTCAATTGAGCATGACTTTCTTCCAATGTTTTAAAAAGTTGTGAAATATTTGTAACAAAATTAAAATAATTTTTCTTCCAAAGAAATCGTCGTTAGTCTCGCCCGAGTCCAAGTTCTAAACTTTTAAGTTGACTCATGAATTTTTATTCTACTTTTGAGTTAGACAATGCCATCACCATTATTTTAGACAGTAGCTAGATATATTTTGAACTTATAACTGCTACTATTTATTTATTTTATGCTTTGTTGTACGCTAGAAGCTTACTTAGAGTAATAGCAGCACGAGGGACGGTCTTCTTGCAATTTCTGCAATTTATTTTATAACTTATATTATAAATAAATGAATCTATATAAGAAAATTGATTTAGAAGCATATCAGTGCGTGAAAGTATCAGCATGGACAAAAATAAAAATCCGAAATTTCACATTTAAAGTACTTGTGATTACATTAGTTTTATCATCGGTAGTATTATTTATTGCAAAAATTTAATGAATAGTGAAGTACTTACTTATAACAAGCTAGAATGAAATTCTAATTTATTTTATTTCTTGGAGTTTTTATTTAGAGAAACTCGCCGCAGACTCAGCTACGCCCAAGATCATCGACCTCCATGATCGGGGCCTGAGGATGGCGCGGCGGGATAGCCACCCCGCGCCGTCCTTACAGAAGCAGGCTAGATGGGTTGCGTGCTGCGGCGCCTTTGCCGAACGCAACCAGATTCACTCACTGACGCGGGATAAAACCGCCGCAGACTTAAAAAAAAAGGCTTAATCTGTCAAAACCATTGTATCTTTTGGGCTATGTTTTATTGACGAACAATGTAAACTTTTTCACGGTAGCAGTCTATGGGTTCTTGGGTATCTCATTGTTATATGCGATTATGCCTTTCTTCCCTTATAAAATAAGGCATCACATTTTTATTTCTACAGTCGTGCACATAGGCAATAATCCGGCCCCGTTTGATGCCCTGTTTACAACCTACGAGAGGATATCGCTTAAGCGACAAATAAATCGCTGACAATACCAAATTTATAGGTGTTTGTTTATTTTTATGAGGCATGAGCAGGGTAACACTTGCATGCATAGGATGTTTGAATTTGATTATGAATTCTAGTTTTCTGTTTGTATTTCTGGAAAGGCTTTTATAGTTTAAGGGTATTGTATAATTATGTTTATCATGTTGACAATGACTCCTTGTTTACTGTTATGTACAGTCAACATTTTATGAATAATGGTAAATTGATTTTTGATGTTCAATGTTTCTTCTCTATGTCATGTAATGTATTTATGTAGTTGTATTATAAGTTTTGAACCTAACTTACCTACTACGTAACAATTTTTGGTAGCCTTTTCTCCTTGATAAATAAATAACTAATAAGTACGGGTTTTCCTTACTTATTATGTGCTAGGCGTCAGGTAAAATAGGTCAGTATGAAAACCTTTTAGTACAACGCTAATATGAATCCCGAGTTGCCACCCGACGACGGAACATACATAATTATTTATGTGTCGGAGACAAGGACATGTAGTGTGGAAGTGGATATCGCCCGGGGACCTCATTATAAAGCGCAAAGGCGGGTTTATTGCAGCCATCCACTTAGACAAACGCTTGAGATTATAACAGAGGCTAAAGTGACTCTTTACACGTTAGATCATAGTTAGAAGGTACATGTTGCTTTACCTATATTATATACCTACCTACCGTACCCAGGGAGTCTGGCAATTTAATGTAGGTTCAGCAAATTAAACAAAAATTTGGTAACAAGTATAAGTCCCGGCGACGTATTGTAACTACAGAAAAGTAAAAGAAAGTTATGTTTTAATGAAGTGCTATTGTTACAAAGAAATCGTTCGACTTGACGGTTCCGCTGAGCTATTGTTCAACAAGAGATTACTTTGTTTGAACTTGATTCATCACTAAGTACCACATCGGTGTTTGCAATTATAATTGTATGACTAGCGGACGCCTGTGGCTACCTAGAATTTGCCAGTATTTTTAGTTCCACATAATAGGGGACAAGCCTATTGCCGTCACCGGGGTCACATATAATGGGTTACGTCCAAAATGGCCGAATGAATTTAATAAACCTAGCAGCTATATTGCAATTTTTTCAATTGCGACGAAATGTTAACGACAGGTAACAAAATCTTACGTGCCAGTCGCTATAGCACAGCCAATTAAAGACCTGGTCGTCTCGGACTAGAATTCAGTGCGGAATACTGTACCTTTTTTTTTTTTTTTTTTTTTTTTTATATTTGGTTCGCCAAATTGACGCCGCCCGCCTGGTGGTAAGTCGTGACGACGTCTAGCGATTGTGGGCCACTCTCACAGCACACATTACTATTGAGAGTGGCCCTCAACTTGACGACCTACTGATGTGCCTCTTCACGCTCCGCTTAAAGAACCCAGGATTATATGTGGGAGGAAACACGTGCACAGGCAGGGCGTTCCAGGCCACTATCGTTCGGCAGAGAAACGAACGTTTAAAACGTTCGGTTCTCGCGAACATGCTATCCACTGTGTGGGGGTGGCATCTCTGCCCGGCACGAGTCGTTCGGGATCGGAAGGAAGAGGGTGGGATCAGATTGAAGAGCTCTTCAGAACACTCGCCGTGGTAAATACGGTAGAATGCGGCCAAGGACGCTATTGTTCGGCGCTGAGCTAGCGGCTCAAGGCTTCCCGTTACCTCCGGACAACCAATAATACGGATAGCCCGTCGCTGCATAGCGTCGAGAGCGTCCAGCAGATACTTCGCGGAGCCGTCCCAGAGGTGAGAGCAGTATTCGACGCAGGGTCTAATCTGCGTCTTGTACAGCAGACACCTCTGGTCCGGTGTAAAGAATCTCTTTACCTTATTCAGTATTCCTAGTTTCCGCGAAGCTAGCCCTATACATCTTTCGATGTAGTTTTTATTATTGAGCTCTCGACGAACGTCTATGCCAAGGATATCAAGGTTGTCCTTCATTGGTAATAATGCATTCTGAAGAGAGGGTAGGGGAAGGAAAGGGGATTTCTTCGCAGTAAATGCACACGCCTGTGTTTTGCGGGCATTGAACTCGACCAGGTTCTCGGTACCCCATTGAGAGATACTGTCGAGGTTACGGTCGAGATCAGCCACGAGTCGTCGTCTCTCCTCCTCAATCTCAGATCGCCCCGCCGTCGGACGAACCGAGTAACTCCCGTGCAGTGTGCTGTCATCTGCATAGCAATGAATGTTCCCGAGGGATAGCATATCATTGATATGCAGAAGAAAGAGAGTTGGTGATAGTACGGACCCCTGCGGTACCCCGGCATTCACTTGCAAGAAGCGAGAAGCCTGGCCATCGCAGAGGACCCGCACTCGGCGCTCGTTTAAAAAGCTGGCAATCCAGCTGCACAGTTGAGGAGGTAGACCATATGCCGGAAGCTTGGAAAGGAGCGAAGCATGCCAGACCCTATCGAAGGCTTTGGCGATGTCCAGGCTAATAGCCAAGGACTCGCCGTGCCTTTCCATAGCCCCACCCCAGACATGCGTTACGAATGCCAGAAGATCACCCGTTGATCGCTTTGGCCTGAAGCCGTATTGTCGATCATTGATTAGCGAGTGATCCTCTAGGAATTGCATGAGCTGCTTATTTATAAGGAGCTCAAGCACCTTGCAAATGACTGAGGTGACAGCTATGGGTCGATAGTTGCCTGGATCGGACCGATCCCCTTTCTTGGGGATCGGTTGTACGTTCGCCTCCTTCCAGACCTCCGGCACGAGCCCTGAAGAGTATGACAGGCGGTACAGACGCGTTAATACTGGAGACAACTCAGCTGCACATTTTCGTAGCACCACCGCCGGAATTCCGTCAGGGCCACTGGCTTTCCGCGTGTCGAGTGACCGCAGCACTGCCCGTACATCACATTGCCTGATAACAATATCAGGCATTGTGTGGCCACAGTTGGCGATGGCGGGGGGCTGCAGGCCACGGTCGTCGACCCGGGAATTAGCCGCAAAGAGGTCTGCGAGCATATCCGCTTTCTCTTGGGCTTTGTGAGCCAGTGTTCCATCTGGGTAACGCAGCGGTGGCAGCGAGGGCTGACAAAAGTTAGATTGCACGGCTTTGGCCAGTTGCCAGAATCCACGGCTGCCCGTGGGATGGGAAGTGAGCTCCTGACCAAGCCGCGCGACGCGCTGGGCATCCGCTCTCTTAAAGGCCCTCTTACTCGACTTTGTGGCCCGGTTGTACGCTGCTTTGAGGTGGCCCACGTTTGGGTCGCGCACAGCCCGGGCCCTGATCCAGGCGCGATATGCCGACTGTTTTTGTCGAACAGCTTTGGCACAATCTCGCCCGAACCAGGGACGGGCTCTGCGGATACTGGCGACATCAGTGAAAGGGATGTAATAATCCATCCCTAAACTGATCTCGCCAGCAATAGCAGAAGCACTATCCGAAGGAGCCTTTCCTACAAAGCAGCGCTGGCTCCAGGGGACGGACGCAAAATAATCGCGTAGACCGTCCCAATCCGCTGACGAGTAGTGCCATAGTCGTCGTGACGTTTGCACAGGACGTGCAGGAGGTGACACCTTCATGCCAGCGTGAACAACACAGTGGTCGGAACTACCCAGTGGGGCTCCTACCGAAACACTGTACTGGGCTGGGCGACTCGTCAGCAGTAGATCCAGCAGAGCGGGCGCGTGATCTGACCTGTCTGGTATCCGGGTGATCCCGCATACCATCTGGGTCAGACCGTGGGAGAGAGCGAACGCATGGGCGGCTCTACCCGCATGATCAGTCTTGAGGGACCCCAGCCATTCAATGTGATGGCCATTGAAGTCCCCCAGAAACACTAGGTCAGCGTTCGGGAACCGCACCTGCGCTTCATCAGCCGTCTCGCTGAGGTACTGGAAGAGCTTTGTTGTCTCAGAATCCCCTGTGTGGGATCGGTAGACGCACACGTAGATCTGGCTCATAGAGCCATGGTCTACGTGCAGCCAAAGGACGGAATTGGAGGGGTTCTCTAGGCAGCGCAACCGGCGGCAGCAAACATCCGCCCTAACGAACACGCACACCCCGGCTTTGTCTCGAAATTGTTCCTCGATGACATAGCCGGGGTAACACAGGTAAGACGTGTCGTCAGGGCGGCGTATTTGTGTCTCCGTGAGGAACATCACAGCGGGCCGTGCCGTCTCAAGGTGGTGGTGGACGGTATCGAGGTTCGCATGGAGTCCACGGACGTTAGTGAACTCCACCTCGAAATGTGAAGTTGTGGGGTTTCCTAGGGCCGCTGTGTAACGTTTATTTCTTTTTTGTTGCACTGCCATTGTAGATTTTGAAGAAGAAGCGTGAAGACAGGGCGACATTTGGTGCAGCAGTAAGTGACAAAGCGCAGGGGCTAGCTTTGTCTAGAACCGTGTGGTTAGGTCGGAGCCGACCCGCCGGACGGAAGGGCTCCCAAACCCCCCTGATGCAAGGCCGCCGCTACCCCACACCGGTTACCACCCGGAGCGGCGATCCCACATCAGGATTATGCGCAACATGTGGGGCAGCCTCCTGGGGTGGTTGGCCCCAGGCGGGCCCCATGACTGTGTTGCGGGCGGCCGCGGCAACGCCGTTGCTAAGGGTCTCCCTGGCCCACGGTGGTACCCCCCCGGACCAACACTGTTGTACCACCTGGTACCCACGTAGGGGCCGAAGCCACTCCATAGGTACCGTAAATTAACGAGCCTCGTCCGTTTATCAGCAGGTGCGCCACTAGCAGGTGAGGTCGCTGGGGCCCTATAGATGTTGGTAGAGCCCCTTTGCACCCGAAAGAAACCTATATGTACAGGAGGGTAAGTTTTTTAAGGAAGTAAGTTACGGGTATCTTAATTACAAATCTTGCGATTTTGTACATAAGTGGGCACATTTTATTTTTTATTTGCGCGCGTATTTTGTTTTTCAGCAACTTTTTTTTTATTATTTGCTCCGAACGTAAATTTTTTTATATTTATTATACAACCAGTAATTTATTCATTCATTGTTCGTGATTCGAATGTATTGGTACTTTACAACGAATATTGAGATTCGAAATTCAAACGACTTTTATTTTCCAGTAATTTTAAAGGCTGTATGCGGTGTTCACAGTGCTTTTATACATTGATAAAAAAAAATATTATTTCCGAGTGTTTTGTGTGGAAATAATTTTATAACCGACTAGCGGATGCTTACAGCTTCACTGCGCTGTTCCCGTTCATGTTTTCAGCCGGTATGTATCAAGTAGTGCTTCGCACCGCACCACGCTATAGGTTTTGGCCTATAACTTTTGACACCTTAGGGCTAGGTCAAATTTTCGGCTTGCCTCCACATCGAGGGTTATCCATAGAGGGATCAACCATCATTGGAGCATAAGCAGTTCTCGAGAACTAAGGGGGGACAAAAATTACCCATTTCTAAATAAAGATTTTACTAATATGTACGACAATTAACACGAAAACAGTAACTTATAATAATATCCCTTAGGGTCTCATTATTCACTTTTTTACTCGCCTTATGTTAGTTTCATTGACAGACCGAAATAATTGATTCTTTGAGACCGATAATTGTGTTTCCGTCTGTCTGTCTGTCTGTATCTAGGTATGTACTGAGTTAGCGGCCACAGTTTTTATCCGGTTTCCACGGAACTTGACACAAGTAGGTAATTCCTTGATTTAAAACATTTTTAATCACGAGCTTTTTGAATTGAGGGGGAAATGGAGGGGACAAATATACAGACATACCTACATTACGCCTAAATCCCCGAAGGAGTAGGCAAATTTACCGTTAATTGTTATTCTGGTAACATTAAGAATACACCTTTTTAACAGCTTCGCGGGCGTGGCCGGTAGTGCATCGGGTTTCGACTCCGGAGTCTCGGGTTCGATTTCCCGGGTCGAATCCAATGTTTTGTGTGATCCACAAATGTTTGTTTCGGAGTTTGGGTGTCTTCTATCTATAAAATGTATGTATTTAGAAATATATAGGTATGTTTATCAGTCGTCTAGATCCCATAGCACAAGCTTATAGCTTAGCTTGGGCTAGATGACGTTGTGAGAATGTTCAAAAAAAAAAGGATACTATTTCACTCTAATCTCTAATCTAGAATGTAGTCTGATTTGCACACAAGGACCTTATTACTCCACGTTTTAAATTTTATAAAACTAGTTGATCACCACGGTCATCAACTCCACCCGCCCGCGTCATTTTGTTTTCCCGTTCCCAGTTCTTACGGGAACACATTCGGGATAAAGTAGCCTATATCACTCGGGGATAACGTAGCTACATATTTTAGTGAAGGAAGGAAATTTTAGGAAGGAACCTTTTTAATTCAAAGAAATAAACATTATTAACGGTAAGCCACAGAATAGGGAATAGTACTACAGTATAGCTTATCTATACTACTATTGTTTGTAATGAATAAACTCAAAACCAGGAACGAGTAAACTAAATCACGCAGGCGGAGCTGCGGCGATCAGCTAGTTAGTTATAACTGACAATTATTTGATAAGAATATTATTTCAATTCGTATATGATGGGTAGGTACACGTACCTATTTCGTATTCAGTCGTAGCGTGCACCTGTCGCGCTTAGCATTCTGCCTCCACTCACATTACTTTATCATTACTGAACGCAATACGCCATGATTTAGATAAAGTACCTGGAGTTGACTGATTACGTTTTCAAAGTCTTACATTCTTAAATAAGTTAAGTTTTTTTTTTCTCTTTTGTTTTCTTTCTCTTTGTTTACCTGTGTTCACGTGACGTTTCATTTTTGTATATATTTTATGTAAACTACTATCCGGCCGTCCCTGAAAACCAGCGCCAGGCCTCCGTCACTCCATGTACTTGCGCGCTGTAATTACCTACCGCCCGGCCGACCGTTTGAGGACCAAATTCAGTGCGGTTTTCGCAAGCAAAGCGCACGCACGTTGTTCAATTTTAATAGTTCCATTCGTTCGTACGCATACCTACGATGTCTATGGTGCCTTATGTGCTGTAGATGGGTGCAAATCAAGTAAAAGAAGGGATAAACACCTAAAATATGAAACGAAGGCTGGGTAGTACTTTTTTCAATTTTTTTTTGGGTTGTGGCAACACTACGGCTAACATCTGTTCGCATTTCGTCTTGTATTTATTTTAATTTATTATTAATATTTTCGATAATTAGGGCTAAAATTCATCACAAAACACAATCTTACCATTATCAAAGTGTATCTAGGTAAAACCCAGTGTAAAATAAATAAGAAATTAGTGATATTTGCGTTTTTTGTTTTACCGGCTAAAAGTCAATGACTGTTTGAAAATTTTAAAAGTGAAACTTTATCAACTCGGATTTAATGTGATTTGAGTGATTTTTATACAGGTAATCGTACTAGGGGCGGGGCCCCAAGTGATTAATTCTACGTCCTCGTCGTCCGCCCTGGACCCCAACCTGCTTCCGGTAACGCAGTGGCAGGTTGGGTGACCGAACGTCTTAATCCTTACTTGTGACCATTAAAAGCGATTTAATTATTACAATGAATAATCCTGTAGAGACCCCCGGTCCCGACACTGCCCTTTCCCGGGCGGTGTCGGCCGACGACCTTATGCACGAACAAATGACTCAGATGCCTATGGATTTGGGGGCTCGCGCCGCGCTGCCTAGTCGCAGCGCGATGTCGACGCCCCAAGGAACTGATGCTGCTGGGACTGACGATGGGTCAGCTCCCAGCAGTGTGAAGAAGAAGGGCCGCTCTTCTGCGACGAAGAAGAGGACCCTCGAGGAGAAGGGGGGGCCGCCGCGCGACCGTAGCACCAGCTGCTCCGGGTGGGGGTCCCTCCTCTCCAGCGATTCGGAGGAGGAGGTGCCGGTCAAGACGGTGCGTACGCGTCTCGACGCGTACAGAAGGCGGCCGCCAACTCCTCCTCCGTCCTCGGTCCAACTGTCCCAGCGAAGTCGCCGGAAAATCGGTGGGCCGCCCGCGCGGGAGATGATGAGCGTGTTTGCCCGCATGAACGCGGCCATGCGGGGCAACAGGAACGTGGCGGGGAGGAAGAAGATTGTGGCTTCACTGGTGGATGAAGCCCAATCTTCCCTCAACAAGCTCCTCGCGCGGAGCGTCACCAAGGAGGAGGCGAGGCTCCGGAAGCAGGTGACGAGCCTGGAGGCGGAGCTCGCTGCTTCCAGGAAGCAGATGGATGACCTGTGGCGGGAGGTCGCTGACTTGACCAAGGTGGTCAAGGCGCCTCCCGGTCCCATGCTGCCGCCTCCTCCTCCGACGGCTGGACCAGCGCCGAAGACGGCGCCACCCACGGCGCCCACCACGGCGCCCACCAAGGCGCCCACGACGGCGCCAATCACGGCGTCCAAAAAGGCGCCCACCACGGCGCCCACCATGGCGCCCACCACGGTGCCCAACACGGCGCCCGGATCGCTGCCACAGCCTGTGCCGACTATGGTACAGGTCCTGACGGCGATCGAGAGGCGCCTCGCGGTCCTGAAGGACCGGGCGTACCGCCCTCCGCTAGCACGTCCCGCGTTCTCATACGCGGCGGCTGTTAGCGGTTCTCCCGCTCCAGGACCAAGCGGCACACCCGCTGTCCGCCACCCCGCTCCGCCCCAGTCCGCTCCAGCGTACCGGTTGCCGGCCGAGACCGCGGCCCAGGCGCGGAAGGCGAAGGGGCGCGGCAAGAAGAGCGGCACCCCTGCCGCCTCCTCTTCCTCTAACGCTCCCGCTGCTCCTTTACATCCCTCCGGATGGGAGGGATGGGAGGTAGTGGGGGCCAAGAAGAGGAAGACGAAGGCCGCCAAGAAAGCGGCCAAGAAAGTGGCCAAAGCCGCCGCGGCGAAGGCGCCGAAGAGGCCCCGCGCTCCTCGCTCCACAGCCGTCGTCCTTACGGTGACGACGGAGGGTGTGGAGAGGGGTGTGGGGTACGCTGATGTCCTGAGGACCGTGAAGTCCTCAGTCAACCTCTCAGCCCTCGATATCCAGGAGGGTCTCCGGTGCAAGACGACACGCACCGGGGCTCGCCTCCTCGAGGTCTCCGGCGCCTCCAGCGGCCCTAAAGCTGACGCCCTAGCAGCGCAGCTTAGGGACGCGCTGGACGCAGAAGCCGTCCGCCTCACCAGGCCCACCAAATGCGCTGCATTGCGCATCACGGGTCTGGATGACGCGGCCACGACGGAGGAAGTAATCTCCGCCGTCGTGGAGGCGGGCGGCTGCCCCCGTGACCAGGTGAAGGCTGGAGACATCTCCTTCGGCTCCACTGGTCATGGGATGACAGTCGTCCAGTGCCCCGTCGCGGCGGCACTGAAAGTGACGGACGGACGAAGCCTCCTCGTAGGGGGCTTCCTAAAGGCGCAGGTGCACCTCCTTCGTGCCCGGGAAACTAGATGTTTCCGGTGCATGGTAGTGGGGCACGTCGGAGTGCAGTGCACAGCGGAAGTCACCGTGGGCGATCGGTGCTTCCGCTGCAGCCGGCCCGGTCACAAGGCAAGTGCCTGTGATGCCCCGCCTCGCTGCTTTAGATGCGAGGCGGAGGGCAAAACTGCGGACCACCGGGTCGGCAGCACAACCTGCGCCGCCTCGAGGCCAAAGCCTCGTCCGTCCGCTGAGAGCGGTGGGGGTGCCGCTACTGCACGGCCAGATGTTTCTCGGCGGGATGCTGATATGGACGTCCATTAATGTCTGACGCCCATATCCGCATCCTGCAAGTGAATTTGAACCGCTGCCGCGCTGCTCACGATCTTCTGTACCAGAGCATCCGGCAGTGGTCCATAAACTTGGCCGTGGTCGCCGAGCCGTACTACGTCCACCCGGGAAGCCCGGTGGACGAGGACGGCTCGGCCTGTTTTATCTTCGGGGGGTCCGCCGCAGACAACTCGCGCCTTGCTATCATTGCAAGGGGCCGCGGGTGTGTTGCGGCGGAATATGATGGGTTGGCAGTCGTGGCCACCTACATCTCGCCGACACTGGACGAGACTCAGTTTGAGCTATGGCTCACTGAGCTCGACGTCGTCTTCGCTGCGTGCCGTCCTCGCCCTGTCCTGCTCCTGGGAGACTTCAACGCCTGGAGTGAGGCGTGGGGCTCCCGGGAAACCAGGGACAAGGGGAGGCTTCTTGAGGACTGGACCAGAACACGTGGTCTGGAGGTCCTCAACCGGGGGAATGTCGCCACCTTCTGGCGGCGGGGGACCAGCTCGGTCGTGGACGTATCGTTCGCGACCTCTGCCCTCGCCGCCCGTATTACTGGCTGGCACGTGGAGGAGGGTGAGGAGACGCACTCGGACCATCGGTACATCCGATTCGATGTCGTCCCCCCACCTGACCTCCCACAGCCGGTAGAAAATCCCCCGGATCCGCGTTGGGCACTTCACCATCTGGATCGGGAGGCTCTCCTGGAGGCATCCATCGTGCAGGCCTGGATTCCGGCACCGGACCGGCCTGCCGATGTGGATGCCGAGGCGGAGTGGTTCAGGAGAGCCATGTCGCAAATCTGTGATGCGGCGATGCCTAGGGTTACACCCAGACCGGCAAGGAAGCAGGTGTACTGGTGGTCGCCGGAGATTGCACAGCTGCGCGCAGCATGCATCTCCGCCCGCCGCCAGTACACCAGGTTTCGCCGGAGGCATCGCCGCCCAGACGACGCGGCAACCCGAGAGGCGGAGCTTTATCAGGCTTACAGGGAGGCTAAAGGTAATCTCCAGGAGACAATAAAGCGGGCCAAGACGGCGGCCCGCGAGGAGCTCCTGGAAACCCTGCAGCAGAACCCATGGGGGCGCCCGTACCTACAGGTCAGGGAGAAACTCCGACCTAGGGCGCCCCCACTGACCCAGAGTCTCCAGCCGCAGCAGCTGGAGCGGGTCATGGGCTCCCTGTTTCCGACGAGCGCGGAGGAGCACGTCCCTCCGCGCATGGCTCCGTCTCTGCCCGACGCGGATAGCATCAGTGAAGACGACGTACCCGAAGTCAGGGTGGGGGAGCTAGGTACGGCAGTACTCCGGCTTAAACGCCGGAAAATCACTGCCCCCGGACCCGACGGCATTCCTGGCCGTGCATGGGTCCTGGCCCTCGAAGAACTCGGGCCTCGACTGATGGGGCTCTTTAGCGCATGCCTCGAAAGGGGCCAGTTTCCCAAGGTGTGGAGGACGGGGAAACTGGTCCTGATTCGTAAGGCGGGGCGGCCGGTGGACTCACCGTCCGGATACCGGCCGATCGTGTTGCTCGACGAGGTGTGTAAGCTCTTTGAGCGAATTATCGCGGAACGCCTCGTCGAGCATCTCTCGACGGTGGGGCCAGACCTGGCGGACAACCAGTACGGTTTCCGTCGGGGACGCTCCACCGTGAGCGCGATCATGCGCGTCAAGAGCCTGACGGAGGAAGCAGTCTCACAGGGCAAGGTGGTGGTGGCGGTGTCTCTAGACATCGCCAACGCGTTCAACACCTTGCCATGGAGCTGCGTTAGGGAGGCGCTCGTGTATCACGAAACGCCTCTCTACCTCCGTCGTATTGTCGGGGCCTATCTCTCGGAGAGGGCCATAGCTTTCCCCAGCTGGCTCGGGCCAGCTCGGCGAGATGTGTCGTGCGGTGTTCCGCAGGGGTCGGTCCTGGGGCCGCTTCTGTGGAACAACGGCTACGACTGGGTGCTGCGGGGTGCGTTGCCTGAGGGCGTCGGCGTAACGTGCTACGCCGACGATACCCTCGCGCGGCGCGGGGTGCAACGTACCAGGAGGCAGCACTCAAGGTCACGACGGGTGTTGCTCAAGTCGTGGGTCGGATACGGCGGCTGGGACTGGAGGTGGCCTTGCACAAGTCCGAGGTTCTGTGTTTTCACAGACCTCGGAACGGTCCACCTGAAGGTTCCAGCATAAATGTGGGAGGCGTTAGCATCGGCATCAAGCCCTCGATGAAGTATCTAGGGATCGTACTTGATAGCCGATGGAACTTCGGACCACATTTCCGAAGTTTGGTCCCCAAGGTGACACAGGCATCGGTCGCGCTTTCGCGACTGATGCCCAACCTAAAGGGACCCAACGCTTCCTGCAGGAGACTGTACCTGGGGATCGTGCGGAGTATGGCCCTATACGGGGCTCCCGTATGGGCGGCGCGGTTGACGGCCAACAACTCAACGCTCCTTAACAGACCGTTGAGGACCTTGGCCGTCAAAACAATAAGGGGCTACCGCACGATCTCCGGAGAGGCTGCATGTCTCCTAGCCGGGACCCCTCCATGGGACCTGGAAGCGAGAGCCCTTGCGTCATTGTTCCAATGGCGCAAGGAGGCGCTGGAGCGGGACCACAGGCCTGCGTCTCGAGAAATCGATGACCGGCGGTCCCAACTCCGCCAGGATCTCATGGAGTCATGGAGGGTGCGACTTGAGCAACCCAAGTGGGGTGCCACCATCATCGCGGCGGTGAGACCGATCATGGACGATTGGCTGCAGAGGCAGCATGGTGACCTCACGTATCGTGCGACGCAGATCGTTACCGGGCATGGATGCTTCGGTAGCTATCTGTTTCGCATCCATCGTGAGGTCACACCCCGGTGTCAACACTGCGAGGACGACGACACCGCACTCCACACGTTGGTGGAGTGCTCAGCGTGGGCGAGTCAGCGCCGGGACCTCGTAGTGGGTCTGGGCGTGGATACCCTGTCGCTGGAGACCATGCTTCAAGCCATGGTCTCCAGCGGGAGTAGGTGGAACGCGGCCGTGTCCTTCTGCGAGCAAGTCGTGCTCGCGAAGGAGGCGGCCGAGAGGGAGAGGGAGCGTGCCCTCCCCGCCGAGTTCCGTAGTCAGCGGCGAGGCCGCCGCAGACTCATCTACGCCCAAGACCATCGACCTCCATGATCGGGGCCTGAGGACGGCGGGATCGCCACCCGTCGTCCTTACAGAAGCAGGCTAGAAGGGTTGCGTGCTGCGGGGCCTTTGCCCCATAGCACGCAACCAGATTCACTCATTGACGCGGGATAAAACCCTACCCCAACGACGCGGGATTGTCATCCCGACCCAACCCCCCGCAGAGACCACAGAGGTGGTCAAAGTCCGCCGGGCGCCACTGGAAATACGTTCTGCTTGTAACCAGAGACGCCCGGCAACGGACGTTAAAGAGGCCGCGGCCTTGGTCGCGGAACTAAAAAAAAAAAAAAAAAAGGTAATCGTACTAATAAATAACTACTTATTATCGTATCTGTTAGTTTTTGAAGTTGTAGTGTATTCAATCAGATTCTTTTTGACATTACTTACGTATTTATTTGTGTACTTAGTGTATTATCAGGTAGCTTTTTAGTATCTAAGTCAGTATAAATTTATAATATCGTAATGCCAGTCACACGTAGCATGTATTCTGCTCGCCGTGATGAGGCTAAACTAGAAGATATCTTGAGAAAACTTGACCTGACATTGAAGGAATTAGAGGTATCCAAAAAAGTTGATTAAACAGTTGCATATGGAAAGAGATGAAAATGAAAAGGAACTATTAGATAGCCTAAATAAATACGATTTCATAAAAAAGCAGATGGCTGAGATGCGCACAGAGAATAGGTTAGTGTTAGATGAGCGGGACAGATTACAAAATATTGTGACTGGGTTCAGAGAGTGTAGTGACGAGTATGAACAGGGTCTCAAGCGCATGTCAGTCTTGGAACAGGAACTGCACGAAGCCCACCACCTCATTTCCCACCTTGAGGCTGAGAAACGTGACACCATAGTATCCCATACCCATAACTTGTTTGAGGAGTTAGTTGGTAGTGTGCCCAGCCTTGTTGCTACTGAACCCAGCTTAGAACCCACTATTACTATAGATTTAACAAAGGATGATACCTTAACAGCTCATTGTTCCAATCACAAGATGGGCATAGTTGAGTGCAGTAGAAACAAAATTAAGAAATATGTGAAAATTAATAAATACATAAGAAAAACACAAAAACTTATTAAAAGACAAAAAAGTATGTACAAAAAAGTCAAGTATATTAATGAGAGAAGGCAACTAGGCGATGAACTTGACATGTATTCATTATTAATTGAAAATAATATCTCTGATCATAATAACAATATTTTAAAGTTAGAATCAGAAATTAATAATTTAAAAAATTCACTAGACATAATGACTGACAGGTATTGTAATGTTAAAAGTGAGTATCAGGAATACATTCTGGCCATGAAGGATCTTATGAGTCCAAATTCCACATTGACATCAAACAACCATTTAATTAGTCCTGAGCCGGTCTGTAAGTCCTCGCTGACTTCAAACATAAGCCCTTCACTTGAGTCAAACAAGAAACCCAGTAGTTCCTTCACCAAACAAAATATGATTAAATCTGAAATAGTGATGTTTTGTGATGAATTAGGGAAATCAATGGGCCAGTTACTTAGTTCATATTTAGAACAAAATGTTACTAACTATTGTATGCCGGGATTAACTTACTGTATGTAACATTATAAAAAAAATTAAAAATTGTAATTTAAACAGCAACTGTACACTTTTAATTTTGGTGGGAGATAGGGGAAATGCAGACAGAAATGCAATTGTAAACTGTTTAGAATTACTGAGCTTATTAGATGTTAAAAACATTATTTTATTCACACTTCCTTATAGCCGTGGCTTGTCACAGGCCGAAAACAATCTTAGATATAAGCTAAATAAAGCAATACATACATTGACATTTCATAATCCAAATAAATTCCATCTGATTGACATTAACATGTATTTAGAAAATAAATTGTTATTGACAGAAGATAAATTCTATTTGAATAGATATTTTAGGAGACAGATAGCATCTTCGCTATCATATTTTATTAGTTATTCAGCCAAAAACTTGGCTAAACAATCTGCTTTTATTGAGCAGAAAAGTGACAATGTTTGTCTTGTGACCTTGGAATCTGTTCCAAAAAAGGGTGACAATAATTTAAACTTAGTTGTAGGACAATAGAGGAAATCCCTAGCAAATTAAATTTAAGGACAAAGGAAAAGTATATGTTCATGAATATTATTCATCAAAATATTGAAGGCTTTTCTGGCAAAGAGTTAGAACTAGAATTATTTTTAAATGAAAAACGTATCCATGTACTTTGTTTAACTGAACACTGGTTAAAAAACATGAACTCTTAGTTAATATTGATAATTATAAAATCATTAGTGCGTTTACTAGAGATTCCGCTATAAGAGGTGGGTCTCTCATTTTAATTAATGACAAATTAAAATCAAAAGACCGAAAAGACGTAGTTGCACTCACAAGTGAGCGAAATATTGAACTATCATGTGCAGAGCTAGAACAATATATTATTATTAGTGTCTATAGACCTCCTTCTGGAGATTACTACCTGTTTGAGTCCATTATGGAGGAAGCCTTAAAAAAGGTATGTAAATGTAAGAAGACTATAGTTGTATGTGGCGATTTTAATATTAATATTTTAGAAAACTCTCAGAACGCGCTAAGGTTCCTCAACCTTTTTAAATCTTTTAACTTACAAAATCTTTTTTGTGAACCAACACGCACCACAGCCACATCAGCTACCTGCTTACATAATATTTTTTCTAACAGCGATGTAGATGAGAAATCCATTTTATAAATTCAGATCATGCAGGTCAGTTAGCTAGATTTAAGTTCCAACATGTTCCATTATCAAAAAATATTGTTTGTAGACCAATCACAACTTATAGATTAGAAAAATTTAAAGAAAACATTAAGAATAAAGTACCTCTTTTGGAGTTGAATAATGATAAACACCCGAATGATCATTACGGAGATTTGTTCGGAGTAATCAAATACGAATGTGATAACATTTTCACTAAAAAAACAATAAATGTAAATCAATTTAAAATAAAATTTAGTGATTGGGCTACGCCTGGAATCTATAAAAGTAGAAGGAAATTATATGAATTATACGAGACAAAGGCATCTACTAATGAGCCACAAGTAATTGAACAGATTAAAAAGTACTCCAAACTATTCAAAAAAGTATGTTCAACAGTTAAATCTAATTATATACCGGCTAAAATTGAAAAATCTGATAATAAAACGAAGGCAATATGGAATGTTATTAACAAAGAAACTTGTAAAGCAAAGTCACGTGATCGATCCTTCGAGTTAAAAATAGATGATAAACATATTAAAACTGATTCTGAAGTGGCTAATGCATTTGAATCTTTCTTCACAAATGTTCCAATCACCACTACAAATAAGTTAAATTCGTCAAAAAACGTAGCTAATTCTCTTCTTAAATCTAGTGTTGATAAATGTAGAATTAACTTTGATTTTCAGTATATTGACTCTGTCACTATACTTAAAACTTTTAAACAACTAAATATAAAAAAATACCGAGGATCTTTGGGGCATTTCAACTAATATAATAAAATCAATAGTGCCCGCTATAGTGCCTCACCTTGCATTCATATTCAATAAATGTATAGATAAAATCAGTTTCCTCATCTTATGAAGTACAGTAAAATCATTCCTTTATTTAAAGCAGGATACAAAAGTGATCCTTCAAATTTTCGACCTATTTCCATACCTCCCATCCATAAATCGTTACCTAAATCGTTACCAAAAGCAGTTGGCGAGCTGTCACGAATGTTACTATTAGACACTGACAGGCGTGACAGCGCAAGCGGCGGTTGTTGAATTGGCGGGGTCGCCGGCTGTAAGGGAGACAAGCGCACTATTTCGCCTGAGTGCGAGCGAGACAGCGAGCGTCGCCCGTCGAGCAAGTCAGCTGACTTATTGTCGTCGGGCCGCCTCGATAGCGGTATATGAGGTAAACCAATCGGCCCACTCTCATCGTAACACTCACTTTTTCGCCCCCTACCGCCTCTTTTTAAGTTTATAAAATGATCCGGGATATCAATGATCGAAGCATGTTTATTTTGCAACAAATCTGTCTTGACCTCTCTGAGTTGCTCCTGCGTAACATACGTATCCTTCATTGCCTGTAATTCATGTTTAAGCACGATTATATCCTTAAGCAAACGTGAGGCGTCAATATGATCGAAGGTTAATGGTGGAAGCCTCTGCAACTCCTTGGCCACAAACACAGGCAATTCGTCTGGATTAGACTCCTTAAACACAGCTATAACATCATATAAATCTTTAAACGATTTCTTCGCCTTTTTTCTAGTTATTTTCCGTTGTGATACCGCCGTAAACAACAAGCTTTTAGCGGCATTAATTTCCTATTCCGAGAAACTAGACACACATTTAAAAGTGATAGACAAAAAGTAGCACTTGACGATGTAAATAATACCCTTTCGGAAATATTGCATTGGTTCACAAGTAACAACTTGCTGCTCAATGCGAAGAAAACAAAATGTGTAAAATTTACTATGCCCAATGTTAGACAGGTGGATACTCATATTTCTATGAATAATGAATTAGTTCAAATAGTCAATACCACAGTTTTTCTTGGGATAACTCTAGATAGTAAACTACAATGGGGTCCTCATATCACAGCCTTGGCAGGAAGACTTAGCTCAGCTGCCTATGCGGTTAGAAAGATAAGGTCTCTGACTGACGAAAAAACGGCACGATTAGTTTATTTTAGCTACTTTCATAGCGTTATGTCATATGGTCTGCTGCTGTGGGGCTCAGCTGCCGATATTGAGACAATATTCATATTACAGAAACGAGCTATACGAGCAATCTATAGACTCGGACCCCGTGACTCGCTGAAAGAATTATTTAAAGAAATTAATATTTTAACAGTTGCTTCTCAATATGTTTACGACAACATCTTATATGTACGGAAGAACATAGATCAATGGCCATCACATTGAATGGCTGGGGTCCCTCAAGACTGATCATGCGGGTAGAGCCGCCCATGCGTTCGCTCTCTCCCACGGTCTGACCCAGATGGTATGCGGGATCACCCGGATACCAGACAGGTCAGATCACGCGCCCGCTCTGCTGGATCTACTGCTGACGAGTCGCCCAGCCCAGTACAGTGTTTCGGTAGGAGCCCCACTGGGTAGTTCCGACCACTGTGTTGTTCACGCTGGCATGAAGGTGTCACCTCCTGCACGTCCTGTACAAACGTCACGACGACTATGGCACTACTCGTCAGCGGATTGGGACGGTCTACGCGATTATTTTGCGTCCGTCCCCTGGAGCCAGCGCTGCTTTGTAGGAAAGGCTCCTTCGGATAGTGCTTCTGCTATTGCTGGCGAGATCAGTTTAGGGATGGATTATTACATCCCTTTCACTGATGTCGCCAGTATCCGCAGAGCCCGTCCCTGGTTCGGGCGAGATTGTGCCAAAGCTGTTCGACAAAAACAGTCGGCATATCGCGCCTGGATCAGGGCCCGGGCTGTGCGCGACCCAAACGTGGGCCACCTCAAAGCAGCGTACAACCGGGCCACAAAGTCGAGTAAGAGGGCCTTTAAGAGAGCGGATGCCCAGCGCGTCGCGCGGCTTGGTCAGGAGCTCACTTCCCATCCCACGGGCAGCCGTGGATTCTGGCAACTGGCCAAAGCCGTGCAATCTAACTTTTGTCAGCCCTCGCTGCCACCGCTGCGTTACCCAGATGGAACACTGGCTCACAAAGCCCAAGAGAAAGCGGATATGCTCGCAGACCTCTTTGCGGCTAATTCCCGGGTCGACGACCGTGGCCTGCAGCCCCCCGCCATCGCCAACTGTGGCCACACAATGCCTGATATTGTTATCAGGCAATGTGATGTACGGGCAGTGCTGCGGTCACTCGACACGCGGAAAGCCAGTGGCCCTGACGGCATTCCGGCGGTGGTGCTACGAAAATGTGCAGCTGAGTTGTCTCCAGTATTAACGCGTCTGTACCGCCTGTCATACTCTTCAGGGCTCGTGCCGGAGGTCTGGAAGGAGGCGAACGTACAACCGATCCCCAAGAAAGGGGATCGGTCCGATCCAGGCAACTATCGACCCATAGCTGTCACCTCAGTCATTTGCAAGGTGCTTGAGCTCCTTATAAATAAGCAGCTCATGCAATTCCTAGAGGATCACTCGCTAATCAATGATCGACAATACGGCTTCAGGCCAAAGCGATCAACGGGTGATCTTCTGGCATTCGTAACGCATGTCTGGGGTGGGGCTATGGAAAGGCACGGCGAGTCCTTGGCTATTAGCCTGGACATCGCCAAAGCCTTCGATAGGGTCTGGCATGCTTCGCTCCTTTCCAAGATTCCGGAATATGGTCTACCTCCTCAACTGTGCAGCTGGATTGCCAGCTTTTTAAACGAGCGCCGAGTGCGGGTCCTCTGCGATGGCCAGGCTTCTCGCTTCTTGCAAGTGAATGCCGGGGTACCGCAGGGGTCCGTACTATCACCAACTCTCTTTCTTCTGCATATCAATGATATGCTATCCCTCGGGAACATTCATTGCTATGCAGATGACAGCACACTGCACGGGAGTTACTCGGTTCGTCCGACGGCGGGGCGATCTGAGATTGAGGAGGAGAGACGACGACTCGTGGCTGATCTCGACCGTAACCTCGACAGTATCTCTCAATGGGGTACCGAGAACCTGGTCGAGTTCAATGCCCGCAAAACACAGGCGTGTGCATTTACTGCGAAGAAATCCCCTTTCCTTCCCCTACCCTCTCTTCAGAATGCATTATTACCAATGAAGGACAACCTTGATATCCTTGGCATAGACGTTCGTCGAGAGCTCAATAATAAAAACTACATCGAAAGATGTATAGGGCTAGCTTCGCGGAAACTAGGAATACTGAATAAGGTAAAGAGATTCTTTACACCGGACCAGAGGTGTCTGCTGTACAAGACGCAGATTAGACCCTGCGTCGAATACTGCTCTCACCTCTGGGACGGCTCCGCGAAGTATCTGCTGGACGCTCTCGACGCTATGCAGCGACGGGCTATCCGTATTATAGGTTGTCCGGAGGTAACGGGAAGCCTTGAGCCGCTAGCTCAGCGCCGAACAATAGCTTCCTTGGCCGCATTCTACCGTATTTACCACGGCGAGTGTTCTGAAGCGCTCTTCAATCTGATCCCACCCTCTTCCTTCCGATCCCGAACGACTCGTGCCGGGCAGAGATGCCACCCCCACACAGTGGATAGCATGTTCGCGAGAACCGAACGTTTTAAACGTTCGTTTCTCTGCCGAACGATAGTGGCCTGGAACGCCCTGCCTGTGCACGTGTTTCCTCCCACATATAATCCTGGGTTCTTTAAGCGGAGCGTGAAGAGGCACATCAGTAGGTCGTCAAGTTGAGGGCCACTCTCAATAGTAATGTGTGCTGTGAGAGTGGCCCACAATCGCTAGACGTCGTCACGACTTACCACCAGGCGGGCGGCGTCAATTTGGCGAACCAAATATAAAAAAAAAAAAAAAAAAAAAAAAAAAAAAAAGATCTCTTTAAAAAAAATTCCGATAACCATAATTTTAATACAAGAAATAAAAATAAACTGGCAATGACAAAAATTAGACTTCATAAAGTTGGTAATTCGTTTGTTGGCAAATGTATAAAAATTTATAATAAAATTCCTCAGGATTTGGTTGACATGCCTCTTAATAAGTTTAAAATAGTAATTAAAAAATGTTTGATGATGAAAGGCTACTATAATGTAGACGAATATCTTAATGATAAAAATGCATGGTCACCCTAATCTTCTGTTGTTGGCCACTCGTATAATACAATATAAACTAATTGTAACAATGTAAACAAAACAATATTAAAAAAGAAAATGGATAATCTACCTGAGTTTCTTGCTGGTCTCTTCTCAGGACCAACTTACCGAACCAGCGAAAGAATCATTTTCTAATGGTTATTTATGTACTTACTTAATTTAGTATTTTTATAATATTACTTGACAAAATTGTAAAATTTTGACATTCATATGTGCTCTTCATGTGCCTAAACTGAATAAATGAAATTGATTCTTTGATTCTTTGACTCTTTATGAAATTTTAAATGACATTAATTTGGATTCTCCCTGCCCTTGTTTTCCAAAACAATATCTCATAAAACTTATTATTAGATTCAGGATTTTTTCCACACTAAAATTTAATAACCGAGAATTTAGAAAGGGTAAGAAATTTATAAAAAAATATATAAAAATACAACATATGTAACTTTTAAAGATTTTTTTTTATTTTACCTACACACTGACGTCTATAATTATGTTTTATCTAGATGTGCACAGCCAGCAGCAATTTATAAAAATAATATTTTATAAACGATACAATTTTAAACTGCCACATTTAAGTCAGAACGTATTCACAGTTCTTAATAACATAGACAAAAAGTTATGTTAATTTAATTTTATCGAAGAGGCAGCCCTGCGATGGCAGTGGGATCGCGCGGTGCGAAGCAATCTAAACTTTACGCTTGAGTATTTAGGCACATTTTAGCATGCAGTGGTTGCTGACGCGACGGAGTAGGCTATTATAGCAGTAGGTATTGGAAATTTTCTACTGAGTGAAGTATCTGTTACGTAGTAACTATTTAGTAATCTGTGCCAGCGCTGTCTGTTTTCGCACCACCACGCAGACAGCATTACTCTGAGGGACGGCCGTTTATTCCACATTAGTATTTATAAGTATTTATTTAAGGTAATTTTTATTTTATTTATTTTTTAGTTTGTGTATTTTTTTTTGTAACCTGTGTGTTTGTTTTGGTGTTGTGGAATAATAAATGAATCTTTCTTTCTTTCTTTCAAATAAGAGCTTTCTGTAAAATTGCCTTTTAATCTGTACATCTGTCGGTATATACACCGGAATTCCGATCCCCGAGAGAAGCAATTATTTAGGTCTATTTCTGAATTAGGGTATTTCTATGTAGAAACACACTGCGAAGTACTATTTAAAAAAAATTCAACTCAGTTTCGATAACAAAACCGACTGTAAGTATTACTTTAAAAAACAAACACTATTTTTTTTTATTCTTAAATTCTTGATGTAGTTTCTCTTTTTTAAGTTTGTGGCTCGAGACAGAATCTTTTCTGTAATATACACCTATCTATTTCTTCTATGTTGTTATTTTTGCGAACGGACCTACTCGTTTGCTTAGATAGATATATTCATCAATATACTCTATCATGTTTTCCTTCATTATATGGCTTACATATTCTGTGCTTATAAGTATATATATAGATATGTATACAATTTATTATATACACTTTGCTCGAAATCAATTTGAATTTCCACCCTCGGTTCTGTGGCGTTAAGGGATAAATACACGATTGCAAAAGCGGTTTTAAAAAAACCAACAGTGTTCAATAGAAAATCTTTTTTTTTTGTATTTTTTGGGTAAGACGCCCAGGACTTTAATTGGCTGTGCCATAGTGGCTGGCACGTAAGATTTTGTTGCCTTTCATCAGTATTTCATCGCAAGGCAACGGGTTACAGTTTTCTTTTCAAAATTAACTTTTTAATTAAAGTCATTAGCAAAATATTTAATTTTAATTTTTAATTTTAAATTTTAATTAATATTTTAATAAAGCAATTAGCTACTTTTTATTAAAGTCATTCGGACATTTTGGACATAATTCATTATAAATGTGCCCGGTGACAGCAATAGGCTTGGCCCCTATTACTTGGGACTAAAAATACTGGCAAGTTGTCAGTGTGTAATGCATCTCTGCCTACCCCTTCGGGATATATGTGTGATATGTGTGTGTGTGGCTCGAGGCCGCTGCAGCCTACGTGTATTGCCGAGCGCCTCTCGATAGCACTAGGAAGAGTTTTTAAGGCAGTGAACTACCACGAGTACTCATTTGATGTCTAGAGACTACATCAAATTAAAGATTTTGTGAAAAAAAAATGTGTTTGTTTTTCAAAGTTGTACTTCCCAGTCGGTTATGTTATCGAAACTCAGTCCAAAATATTTTTTTTTGAAAACGCTTCACGGTGTAATAATAATAATATAGCTACATACATATTTACAACTAGCTGTTGCCCGCAGCTCCGCCTGCGTGTTATAGCTTTCTTGATCACCAGTTACTGATTTATTATGTTTAGCTGTATTGCGATATTGTATCTTAAGATAAAATATTATAGTATCTTAGCCGTGTGCAGCGCCCCTTAGTGAAGTCCACTGCGGGTGACGTAACCTACGACAAACTTATTATTTGCGGTTGGTACAGTAATCGGGTCTAGGGATACCAAGTTTCATCGTAATCGAACCGGTAGTTTTTGCGTGATGCCTGAACAAACAGACAGACAGCCAGACAGACAAAAATTTTCAATATTTTTTTGTGGAAAAAGTAGGTATTTGTATCAGTTATCTAGTTATTATAACACAAGGTTGGTTCTAGATAGTGTTGTATAAACATGCCCTTTTTTTTAACCCCCCGGCCCGAGGCCGCGGTCTCTCTAACGTCCGTTGCCGGGCGTCTCTGGTTACAAGCAGAACGTATTTCCAGTGGCGCCCGGCGGTATAAACATGCCCTAACATAATATCGATTGATGGATCGAATCGAGTGTGTACTTGGTAGTAAGCAGTTGAGCACGTCACATTTTATATACACAGGATTACGTATTAGCTAACACAGCATTTTGTATACATACCTACATCAATATGAAACCTTAGTCAACCGCGTCCCTACGTCATAACGAGGCACTTGACATAAATAAAGGAAGGGACTGGACAACCTGAAGTAAGTCCCTATTGGTTGTTGTCGCGCAGAATATATACACACTTAATAGCTGTAAACCAATACGACGTGTGGAGCTCTATCCTAATTGCTGCAGTCCCACAGTTAAACGGCTATGAAAAGTTATGACTTCAAAACTCTTATAAAAAATATAAGAGTTTTGAAGTCTGTCCTATTATTCTACTCCTATTTCTCACTACCAATGTTATGAACACTGTCCAGACCGAAAACTTTTGCATAGATTTCCGAACTCCAAATAATTCATAATATAATCCTTCGTCACTTTCCAAGACAAGCGTTATCTATTTCCGAACTAGCCCAGATCAACTGTGTGTCTAGTACCAGTTCCTTACGTAATTTGCTTGAAATACGTTTTCGTATTCCTCATACATTTCACACCAGCGCACCTAGCGGTAACGTCAGGGAACTGTTTGAAATGTATGGAGGAATATGAAAACGTATTTCGAGCAAATTAAGGTACTCGTAAGGAGCTACTACTTACGTAAGGAAGTACTAGACACTCTGGATTTAACCACTGTCTAAAATAGGTAATTTGTCCAAAGTCGACATACTATTCAACAATTTCCATTGAAAAACGAGACTTCATATTTATAGGTATATTTATTGTCATTTGCATCTTCAACCTCTTTCTGTAAGAGAGTTCATATTAAAACATGTATATGAATTTATAATCATTCAGCAATAAATGAATTGTTCAATATTGAGCCAATATTGTATTCAGTACAAATATATTGTACGATACAAGTAGAACAGAATAATTACCAAATAGAATTTAACATTCACGTGATCAAATTAATCGCAGCACAAATAGAGATCCCACAATACTTGTTATTTTACATTGTTATTACATACATTCATTTCGACGACAGAGCGCAGAGCGACATTCAAATAATACCTCCGATTGATTACTAGATATTGTTTGTCCGAAACATCCGCAATACGTAGGTATTGCGTTGACGTGTTCAGTCATTGAATACATGAACAACTTACTGAGACTGAATAGTCGAATTATTTGGAATGTAATAATATCTTCTTTGGCTATTCCAGTAGAATCCAATATTTCTATTGTCGTACGTACCTACTCGGGGACCATTTCGATTACAATTGAAAATATTAGAGCCAGGTACAAGGTACTATATTATTATGTTGTTTGTATGATTATGTTATTTGTAATATAGTGAGTTTATGTCTGTAAATCTGTAAGAACTAGTTATCTGATTGCTAAGATGTCGTTTTACTTGTTTATGAAAATACCTACTGGTTACGTCATAGTTTTCATCTCGTCAAATTGAGATAATAAATTGTAATAAGTTCTGTGAATCTTATATTTTTATTAATGATCCCACTTCTGAAGTTAGCGAATCTGAACTGGAGTTTGAATACTTTCTATAATATTTATTTACAACAGAAAAGTATACAGGTAGGTAGCATTTGTATCAGTTATTTAGTTGTGTGTATAATGTTGTTATTAATAGTGTTATGTAATTTATGCTTTCGATTGTCGGCACTTGGTGGAACTTATAATAATACATTTTTGAAAAAAACTCACTTGTACACCATTACCACCAAATATGTACACATACACCGTATATTTGTGGAATGGTGTACAAGTGAGTTTTTTTCAAAAATGTATTAATAGTGTTGTTTAATTAAATGTTTCAATATATTTACTAAGGTAGTATCTATTACCTATATACCTAGTGGCTAGTAGGCAGTGCAGATGCTTATTTTGTGAATACGTGTCGAGCACACAAGAGCTTAGCGGTTGAACATGAGTAATTAATTAAAGTCTCGTAGTTCCACCAATAACAAGACCGTTAGTCCCGCTCATTGTTCAATCATGTACTCGTATATGTCCGGGTCATGCAAATTATCTAGGTAATGATTAGATTGGGCTTACGTAATTTAGTTAACAATAATTATACAGCGAGTCGGAATGTTAAGGGTAAGCTCAGACACCCCAACAAGAATTTTACTTCAAAATATGGTATAAAAAAAAAAAAAAAAAATATTGAAAATTGACAAAGTTATAAGCCTTTACAGTTGTACTGTATTCTGCGCGAAAATATGGCCAATGCACGCTAGCGCTCGCGTCGGTACCTATATTATGCGCGGACTCAGATCGGACTTGGTCGGTTTTGGGAGTTGCTTTTACAATACAATACAATACAATAAAACTTTATTGTACACCAATATAAAAAGCATAACAAATACAAACAGGTTTTATAATGTACAAATGGCGGCCTTATCACTAAAAAGTGATTTCTTACAGGCAACCTTTGGATGGACAAAGTAGAAGGAATAGAATTTAAGGAAGAAAGGGTAGGCATTGGTGAAGAAATAAGAATATAAATAAAACAGTTTCTTGGGAAAAAATGTACTAAGTACTTACTTATCATACATAAATACAAGTAACGTTGAATTGCAATAGATATACATATTACATACCATAGGTACACACATAAATATAAAGAATATAAATATAATATACCTTAGATACACATACATATACATACATATTTTATATCATAAACTTACATACACTATTATAGGCACAATTAGAATAACGCAACGTATAAGACAGCAAATAACGACTTCAGCAGCTCAAAAAGTGATCTTTAACCATTTTCTTGAAAACGGCAAGTGTTTGTGCACGTCTGATTGTCACGGGCAGAGCATTCCATAGACGGACAGCCTGCACAGTAAAAGATTTGTCATAGAAACCGGTTGCATGCTCTGGCATTTCTAATACTAGATTCTCCGATGAACGCAAGGATCTCGAATGCGTGTCATTGAGAAACGTGAAACGTTCTTTTAAATAGGTTGGGGTACGTGGATTGAACAAGACATTGTAAAGAACAGAGAGAATATGAGTATTCCGGCGAAGGCGAATAGGCAGCCACCCGAGCGTTTTGCGATATTCGGATACATGGTCATATTTGCGCAAGCCAAATATGAATCTGATACATAAATTCTGAAGGCGCGTTGCTTTTCTTGTCATATTGATAATAATTACATAAATCACGCCTATATCCCCGAAATGGTAGGCTGAGAGGCATAACACACCCCCACTTAGTCGGTAATTTTGTGGTCCCACGTAAGAGGGGATAAGCCCATTGCTGTTACCGCACTGATAATAATATCAACTTACTATTGTAATATGTGGTAATTACTTTTTTTTTTTTTATATTTAGGTCGACAAATTGACGCCACTCGCCTGATGGTAAGCTGAGGCGACGTCTGGCAATTGAGGGCGACTCTCACAGTACACAGGAATACTATAGAGAGTGGCCCTCAACTTGACGACCCTGTAATGTGCCTCTTCACGCTTCGCTTAAAGAGCCCAGGGTTATATGTTGGAGGAAACACGTGCGCAGGCAGGGCGTTCCAAGCCACCATCGTTCGGCAGAGAAACGATCGTTTAAAACGCTCGGTTCTCGCGAAGACGGTTTCCACGGTATGAGGGTGACATCTCTGCCCGGCACGCGTTGTTCGGGATCGGAAGGGAGAGGGTGGGATCAGGTTGAAGAGCTCTTCAGAACACTCACCGTGGTAAATACGGTAGAACGCGGCCAAGGAAGCAATTGTTCGGCGCTGGGCTAGCGGCTCAAGGCTTCCCGTTACCTCCGGACAGTCTATAATGCGAACAGCGCGTCGCTGCATAGCGTCGAGTGCGTCCAGCAAATACTTCGCGGAGCCGTCCCAGAGGTGAGAGCAGTATTCAACGCAGGGTCTAATCAGACACCTCTGGTGCGGTGTAAAGAATCGCTTTACCTTGTTCAGTATTCCTAGTTTCCGCGAAGCTAGCCCAATACATCTCTCAATGTATTTTGTGTTATTGAGCTCTCGACGAACGTCTATGCCAAGGATGTCTAGATTGTCCTTCATTGGTAATATTGCATTCTGAAGAGTGGGTAGGGGAAGGAAAGGGGATTTTTTCGCTGTAAATGCACACGCCTGTGTTTTGTGGGCATTGAACTCGACCAAGTTCTCGGCACCCCATTGGGAGATACTGTCGAGGTTTCGGTCGAGATCACCCACGAGATGTCGTCTCTCCTCCTCTATCACAGATCGCCCCGCCGTCGGACGAACCAAGTAACTCCCGTGCAATGTACTGTCATCTGCATAGCAATGAATGTTCCCGAGGGAAAGCATATCATTGATATGCAGAAGAAAGAGAGTTGGTGACAGTACGGACCCCTGCGGTACCCCGGCATTCACTTGCAAATAGCGAGAAGCCTGGCCATCGCAGAGGACCCGCACTCGGCGCTCGTTTAAAAAACTGGCAATCCAGCTGCACAGTTGAGGAGGTAGACCATATGCCGGAAGCTTGGAAAGGAGCGAAGCATGCCAGACCCTATCGAAAGCTTTGGCGATGTCCAGGCTAATAGCCAAGGACTCGCCGAACTTTTCCATAGCCTCACCCCATACATGCGTGACGAATGCCAGGAGGTCACCCGTTGATCGTTTTGGCCTGAAGCCATATTGCCGATCATTGATTAGCGAGTGATCCTCCAGGTATCGCATGAGCTGCTTATTAATAAGAAGCTCGAGCACCTTGCAAATGACTGAGGTGACAGCTATGGGTCGATAGTTGCCTGGATCGGATCGATCCCCTTTCTTGGGGATCGGTTGTACGTTCGCCTCCTTCCAGGCCTCTGGCACGAGGCCTGTAGAGTATGACAGGCGGTACAGACGCGTTAATACTGGAGACAACTCAGCAGCACATTTTCGTAGCACCACCGCCGGAATGCCGTCAGGGCCACTGGCTTTCCGCGTGTCGAGTGACCGCAGCACTGCCCGTACATCACATTGCCTGATAACAATATCAGGCATAGTGTGGCCACAGTTGGCGATGGCGGGGGGCTGCAGGCCACGGTCATCGACCCGGGAATTAGCCGCAAAGAGGTCTGCGAGCATGTCCGCCTTCTCTTGGGCTTTGTGAGCCAGTGATCCATCAGGAAAACGCAGTGGTGGCAGCGAGGGTTGACAAAAATTTGACTGTACGGCTTTGGCCAGTTGCCAGTATCCACGGCTGCCCGTGGGATGGGATGTGAGCTCCTGACCAAGCCGCGCGACGCGCTGGGCATCCGCTCTCTTGAAGGCCCTCTTGCTGAACCTAGTGGCCCGATTGTACGCTGCTTTGAGGCGGTTCACGTTCGGGTCACGTGCCGCCCGAGCCCTGACCCAGGCGCGATATGCCGACTGTTTTTTCTGGACAGCCTCGGCACATTCACGCCCGAACCAGGGGCGAGCTTTGCGGATGCTGGCGACATCAGTGAAAGGGATATAATATTCTATCCCTAGACTGATCTCGCCAGCAATGGCAGCAGCGCTATCCGAAGGCGCCTTCCCTACAAAGCAGCGCTGGCTCCACGGGACGGACGCAAAGTAATCGCGGAGACCGTCCCAGTCTGCCGACGAGTAGTGCCATAATCGTCGAGTCATTTGTTCAGCACGAGCAGGCGGTGGCACTTGGAAGCTGGCGTGCACCACACAGTGGTCGGATGTGCCCAGTGGGGCGCGTACCGACACACTGTACTCGGCTGGGCGACTCGTCAGCAGTAGATCCAGCAAGGCGGGCGTGTGGTCTGACCTGTCAGGTATCCGGGTGATCCCCCGTACCATCTGGGTCAGCCCGTGGGAGAGAGCGAATGCATGGGCGGTTCGTCCCGCATGATCGGTCCTAAGGGACCCCAGCCACTCAACGTGATGACCGTTAAAGTCCCCCAGGAAAACCAGGTCAGCGTTCGGGAACCGCACCTGCGCATCGTCAGCCATCTCGCTGAGGTATTCGAAAAGCCTTGTTGTCCCAGTGTCCCCTGTGTGGGAGCGGTAGACGCACACGTAGATCTGGCTCATGGAGCCATGATCCACGTGCAGCCAAAGGACGGAGTAGGAGGGGTTCTCCAGACAGCGCAACCGGCGGCAGCAAACATCCGCCCTAACGAACACGCACACCCCGGCTTTATCGTGGAATTGTTCTTCAATGATATAGCCCGGGTAACAGAGGTACAACGTGTCGTCAGGGCGGCGTATCTGTGTCTCCGTTAGGAACATCACAGAAGGCCGTGCCGACTCCAGGTGATGGTGGACGGTATCGAGGTTTGCATGGAGTCCGCGGATATTCGCGAACTCCACCTCAAACGAAGTCAACTTTGTGGGGTTTCTAGGGACCGCTGTGTACCGTCTATTCTCTTGTTGCACTGTCATTTTGAAATATGGGGAAGCGTGAAGACAGGGCGATATTTGGTGCGGCAGTAAGTGACAAAGTGCAGAGGCTAGCTTCGTCTAGAACCGTGTGGTTAGGTCGGAGCCGACCCGCCGGACGGAAGGGCTCCCAAACCCCCCTGATGCAAGGCCGCCGCTACCCCACACCGGTTACCACCCGGAGCGGCGACCCCACACCAGGATTATGCGCAACATGTGGGGCAGCCTACTGGGGTGGTTGGTCCCAGGCGGGCCCCATGACTATGTTGCGGGCGGCCGCGGCAACGCCGTTGCTAAGGGTCTCCCTGGCCGGCGAATCGACCCACACCACCCACACTAGAATCAGCTTCGCCCCCACTGGACCCCTGCCTGCCGCACCACACACCGCCCCGGGCCCGGCAGTGCAGCTGCTGAACCCTAACGCAACCCAGCCTGGGCTGGGTTACTTGGGGGGCTTTAGCACAGCTGCACGGTGGTACCCCCCCGGACCAACACTGTTGTACCACCTGGTATCCACGTAGGGGCCAAAGCCACCACATGGGTACCGTAATATACGAACATTACATTTTCCATCACACTATTAACACGCTTTGGACTGTCAAAATGATAAATTAATTGTCGGTACACCTCTATAGCCTTAATGTTATTAAGTTAAAATTAGCATATTGCAACCTTAACGATTTTAAACACACCAGAATGCTTAATTAATTTTTTTTTTCTGTTTGCTAAATTGACGCCGCCCGCCTGGCCGCCTGCCCGGCACGAGTCGTTCGGGATCGGAAGGAAGGGGGTGGGATCAGATTGAAGAGCTCTTCAGAACACTCGCCGTGGTAAATACGGTAGAATGCGGCCAAGGAAGCTATTGTTCGGCGCTGAACTAGCGGCTCAAGGCTTCCCGTTACCTCCGGACAATCTATAATACGGATAGCCCGTCGCTGCATAGCGTCGAGAGCGTCCAGCAGATACTTCGCGGAGCCGTGCCAGAGGTGAGAGCAGTATTCGACGCAGGGTCTAATCTGCGTCTTGTACAGCAGACACCTCTGGTCCGGTGTAAAGAATCTCTTTACCTTATTCAGTATTCCTAGTTTCCGCGAAGCTAGCCCTATTCATCTTTCGATGTAGTTTTTATTATTGAGCTCTCGACGAACGTCTATGCCAAGGATATCAAGGTTGTCCTTCATTGGTAATAATGCATTCTGAAGAGAGGGTAGGGGAAGGAAAGGGGATTTCTTCGCAGTAAATGCACACGCCTGTGTTTTGCGGGCATTGAACTCGACCAGGTTCTCGGTACCCCATTGAGAGATACTGTCGAGGTTACGGTCGAGATCAGCAACGAGTCGTCGTCTCTCCTCCTCAATCTCAGATCGCCCCGCCGTCGGACGAACCTAGTAACTCCCGTGCAGTGTGCTGTCATCTGCATAGCAATGAATGTTCCCGAGGGATAGCATATCATTGATATGCAGAAGAAAGAGAGTTGGTGATAGTACGGACCCCTGCGGTACCCCGGCATTCACTTGCAAGAAGCGAGAAGCCTGGCCATCGCAGAGGACCCGCACTCGGCGCTCGTTTAAAAAGCTGGCAATCCAGCTGCACAGTTGAGGAGGTGTAGACCATATGCCGGAAGCTTGGAAAGGAGCCAATCATGCCAGACCCTATCGAAGGTTTTGGCGATGTCCAGGCTAATAGCCAAGGACTCGCCGTGCCTTTCCATAGCCCCACCCCAAACATGCGTTACGAATGCCAGAAGATCACCCGTTGATCGTTTTGGCCTGAAGCCGTATTGTCGATCATTGATTAGCGAGTGATCCTCTAGGTATTGCATGAACTGCTTATTTATAAGGAGCTCAAGCACCTTGCAAATGACTGAGGTGACAGCTATGGGTCGATAGTTGCCTGGATCGGATCGATCCCCTTTCTTGGGGATCGGTTGTACGTTCGCCTCCTTTCATACCTCCGGCACGAGCCCTGAAGAGTATGACAGGCGGTACAGACGCGTTAATACTGGAGACAACTCAGCTGCATATTTTCGTAGCACCACCGCCGGAATGCCGTCAGGGCCACTGGCTTTCCGCGTGTCGAGTGACCGCAGCACTGCCCGTACATCACATTGCCTGATAACAATATCAGGCGTTGTGTGGCCACAGTTGGCGATGGCGGGGGGCTGCAGGCCACGGTCGTCGACCCGGGAATTAGCCGCAAAGAGGTCTGCGAGCATATCCGCTTTCTCTTGGGCTTTGTGAGCCAGTGTTCCATCTGGGTAACGCAGCGGTGGCAGCGAGGGCTGACAAAAGTTAGATTGCACGGCTTTGGCCAGTTGCCAGAATCCACGGCTGCCCGTGGGATGGGAAGTGAGCTCCTGACCAAGCCGCGCGACGCGCAGGGCATCCGCTCTCTTAAAGGCCCTCTTACTCGATTTTGTGGCCCGGTTGTACGCTGCTTCGAGGTGGCCCACGTTTGGGTCGTGCACAGCCCTGGCCCTGATCCAGGCGCGATATGCCGACTGTTTTTGTCGAACAGCTTTGGCACAATCTCGCCCGAACCAGGGACGGGCTCTGCGGATACTGGCGACATCAGTGAAAGGGATGTAATAATCCATCCCTAAACTGATCTCGCCAGCAATCGCAGAAGCACTATCCGAAGGAGCCTTTCCTACAAAGCAGCGCTGTCTCCAGGGGACGGACGCATAATAATCGCGTAGACCGTCCCAATCCGCTGACAAGTAGTGCCATAGTCGTCGTGACGTTTGTACAGGACGTGCAGGAGGTGACACCTTCATGCCAGCGTGAACAACACAGTGGTCGGAACTACCCAATGGGGCTCCTACTGAAACACTGTATTAGGCTGGGCGACTCGTCAGCAGTAGATCCAGCAGAGCGGGCGCGTGATCTGACCTGTCTGGTATCCGGGTGATCCCGCATACCATCTGGGTCAGACCGTAGGAGAGAGCGAACGCATGGGCGGCTCTACCCGCATGATCAGTCTTGAGGGACCCCAGCCATTCAATGTGATGGTCATTGAAGTCCCCCAGAAATACTAGGTCAGCGTTCGGGAACCGGACCTGCGCTGATGAACAGCCGTCTCGCTGAGGTACTGGTAGAGCTTTGTTGTCTCAGAATCCCCTGTGTGGGATCGGTAGACACACACGTAGATCTGGCTCATAGAGCCATGGTCTACGTGCAGCCAAAGGACGGAATTGGAGGGGTTCTCTAGGCAGCGCAACCGACGGCAGCAAACATCCGCCCTAACGAACACGCACACCCCGGCTTTGTCTCGAAATTGTTCCTCGATGACATAGCCGGGGTAACAGAGGTAAGACGTGTCGTCAGGGCGGCGTATTTGTGTCTCCGTGAGGAACATCACAGCGGGCCGTGCCGTCTCAAGGTGATGGTGGACGGCATCGAGGTTCGCATGGAGTCCACAGACGTTAGTGAACTCCACCTCGAAAAGTGAAGTTGTGGGGTTTCCTAGGGCCGCTGTGTAACGTTTATTTTTTTTTGTTGCACTGCCATTGTAGATTTTGAAGAAGAAGAAGCGTGAAGACAGGGTGACATTTGGTGCAGCAGTAAGTGACAAAGCGCAGGGGCTAGCTTTGTCTAGAACCGTGTGGTTAGGTCGGAGCCGACTCGCCGAAAGGAAGGGCTCCCAAACCCCCCTGATGCAAGGCCGCCGCTACCCCACATCGGTTACCACCCGGAGCGGCGATCCCACATCAGGATTATGCGCAACATGTGGGGCAGCCTCCTGGGGTGGTTGGTCCCAGGCGGGCCCCATGACTGTGTTGCGGGCAGCCGCGGCAACGCCGTTGCTAAGGGTATCCCTGGCCGGCGAATCGAATCGACCCACACCACCCACACTAGACTCCGTTTCGCCCCCACTGGTCCCATGCCTGCTGCACCATACATCGCCCTGGGCCCGGCGGTGCAGCTGCTGAACCCCTAACGCAACCCAGCCTGGGCTGGGTTACTTGGGGGGCTTTAGCACAGCTGCACGGTGGTACCCCCCCGGAGCAACACTGTTGTACCACCTAGTACCCACGTAGGGGCCGAAGCCACTCCATAGGTACCGTAAATTAACGAGCCTCGTCCGTTTATCAGCAGGTGCGCCACTAGCAGGTGAGGTCGCTGGGGCCCTAAAGATGTTGGTAGAACCCCTTTGCACCCAGATATATTTTTAATTAAGTATTTTGGTGTATTTAAAAACGTCAATCCCCTCTATGTACATCCCGTACAAATCCCGTCTTGTACTGTAGGTGTACTTTGAATCTCTAAGATTCAACGAACACCTTCATCTACGCGGCGGGCAGTTGCAAGCCGGATTTGCCCGGAATCCTTTAGACGCTGTGTTGGCGAAATCAGTGTGTGCCACGAAACTATTATAATATAATATTATACAGAATGTGACATAAGGGTTATATCAACCTAAATACTAGCTGATCGTCCATAACCCGATCCACATGTATCGATCGCCAAACAAGAAAAAAACAGTTTATAAAAAAAGTTAAATATACGTCATTTCTAATCAAAACAAACGTGTCCCAACACTAGTGCTTGCGTACCTACTAATAGGCAATGAGCGCGTGGTATGTAAAATGCCTTTGGCGGCGGCGGCGTGGCATTGTCGCTCGCGACGGTGTCGGCGTCCTTTGTCGGCGTACTGACCTGTGACCTGACTAAATAATTTTAAATAAAATACTTACTAGAAAATTTCAAACGGCGACCTTGATGCGAAACAGAGACAAAATGTTCCTACCAGGAAAGAGAGAAAAGGTTTTTCACAGGCGCGCATTATTTGTACTACCTACTTGATATCGATGACCGAATCAGCTGATTTTAGCTAGTGTTGTTCAAACAAGAGTATGTTATTCGGTAATAATGTTTTTTTGGATGATTTTTTTTTTTCTTGTTTAGCGGTCGACACATATCGAAAGGGGTTCGTCGATCAGCTGATGGGGGTGTCTTCGGGTTGATATAACCCTTATGTAACATTCTGTATAATATTAATTTGTTCTTCGTCACCGTGTCGCCTCACTTCAGCAGATACGTTGTCATTGAACAACGCCAAAATCTGCATCATCCCGGTGTCTTAAAACTGAAAGACATGGCAAAAACGCGTGTTTCGCACGGTGACACAAGGCGAATGAGTGCGGGTGAGTGGGGATGGGATAAAGGGGGGGCGCGGGCGTCTCTGGCTACTCATAACACGAAATGATTGTATTTTGTTGTACCACGAGTACAACGAGTTTTCAGTATTATTATTTATTAGATCTAAAAACCAGCCAAGTGCGTGTCGGGACACGCATAGAATAGGGTTCCGTAGTTACCTATAATAGCGTCTATACTATCTCTAGAACTAGCAAAGTTATCCAAACCGTTATAGTTTTCATTCAAAGTTCAGTACATTGACTACCATCATGATTATTTTCAGACTTTTCGAGCCAGTCCTTTAGATTTTGTAGATACTGTTGTTATAGAAATCTCTGAATGTTTTTGAAAAACCTCCCACGCGATGGTATAGACGCGAGAAAAAAAATATCTACACCTTATGTGTAGGAAATGTACATCAAAAAAAAATTTATAACTTATTTCAGCACTTTGTCGGCGTAGTAAATAGACACATCCATGTAAAGTTTAATGTTTCTAGTACAAACTATTTGGAAGGAAAGCAGAGGACGGACATAACGAAACTATAAGGATTCCGAGACTTAAACTATGGAACTCTAATAAGGGTTGTACGAATGTAAATGAATACAAGATTATAATAGCTCCATTAGTATCACGAATGCAATTATAAGAATAAATCAACCTGCAGTTTTACTGCAAATGATTTACTGAAATAACGTTGCAATAGCTATTGTACTAAGCAATTTGTATATTTTAATATTTTACTTCGCTATAGCATATTCAGCCAATTTTGAATTTTAAAATAGAGTCTAATCACGATAGGAGAATACTATGAAAAATAAGTCTTGTAAGTAGTTGTGTCTTATAGCTTATAGCACATATATAAGAATACTACACTAGTATGGAAAAAATGATAATAATAGCTACTACTTTTTATTAAAATCATTCGGCCATTTTGGACATAACCCATTATAGATATGCCCGGTGACGCCAATAGGCTTACCATCTATTAAGTGGGACAAAAATACTGGCAAATTGTGGGTGTGTAATGCACCTCTGGCTACCCCTTCGGGGATATAGGCGTGATATGTGTGTGTGTGTGTATAGTAAAATATAAGGATAGCTACTGTCACAGATATAAGAATACTATACTAGTACTGCTACTGTTCATATGAGCAACTGGCAGATGGTATAATATGCTGCTATCAATTAGAAGCAGTGCTGATACTTAAATGTAATTTACAACTGAACCAAATATTCTTTGAATTAAATTTGCTTGAAAATTCAATTGGGGAGGTTCAAATTCTCACTTTACCCGTTTGCTTGTTATTGGCTTAATTTTGCTATTTGACGTCTTAATAATAATTGAAATGTCAGCATTTCGTTACAAATGCAAATATTTTGAACGGGAGTAATCCACGGTAATTTTCAATTAAATTTTGAGGCAGAAAGCATTTTTGGGGCTTTTGGTTGAGCAAAAGTCTTGATCAAAAATATAATATTAGCTAAAAGTAGGCCAAGTTGTGGGCTTATACAAATCATTACTTGCTTACATTACGATAATGGGTTCAGAATATCGTGGAACATGAGCATGTACCTACAAATAATACCTACGTACGATATGAAATATAAACTCACTTAAACTGCTTTATTAGGATAATAATAATTTTTAACATAATTCAAATCAAATCAAATCATCATTTTTTTTTTATTTTATTTGTTTATTTATGTACACACAAGAAGGAAGAGCGAGATAAGAACAGTAGGATAGAGTTTTAGTACAAAGGCACCACTTATTTCTAAGAAATCTCTTCCAGTGGGCCCAGGAGATTCCAGGGGAAGGAGATGCTTAGTTGAAGAAAAGTATGAAGTGTGGGTAGGTTGATGAGCTTACTTTAAAATGCAATTCATACTTAAATACTTACATGTACTACGAATGCGCGTACATATAACTACATATATAACACTTATGTCTGTTACCTCATTATCTTGCGACAGGGTAAACCGATTTTGACCCCATTCCGACAATTATTTGGTCCCATTCCGGTAATTTGAACTACTTTTTGAGTCAAACAATGTCTTCTTCACAGATATTATTTACTTTACAAGTAACCGTTTGCTCATGAACAGCAAACGGGATATGTTCCATTTGTAAAGCGGTTAATCAAACACCGTCAGTACATGTTTTATCTTTGATGGTACCATTGTTAGTGTTAGGGTGAGTCAGCATGAATGTTAATGCATTCGAGCTCCTATATCACGTTTCATCAAATGTAATCGATGTTACATCGTAAGGAACATCCATCACAGCAGTGTTCTCTGTTTATTTTAGAGGAAACCATTTGTCAATGCAAATTTACGTTTGAGCTTCGTCACTTCATATGATCAGTTAAACGGTACATAGTATATTGAATTCTTAATTTTACAATGATTGGTACGTGCTCTGACCACCAAAGACATGACAATGTTAGAAGAGCGAATTGTTTTTCTGAAACTGTAGTCACAAACTGCCATTGTTGCATACAAAACTGCACAAGTTAGGTAAAGTATTCTCACTAAATAGAATATAATGGTAGTTTTTATAGGCCGTAGTTTTGAACCAGGCATACAAGAACGAACAGCTGCAGAGACGGCATGGTGACCTCACGTATCGTGCGACGCAGATCATTACCGGGCATGGATGCTTCGGTGGTTATCTGTTTCGCATCCATTGTGAGTCACACCCCAGTGCCAACACTGCGAGGCCTCCGGCGAAGACACCGCACTCCACACGTTGGTGGAGTGCTCAGCGTGGGCGAGTCAGCGTATATTTGTCTGCAATGTAGGTATACTTCGGGCCACTTACAGTTCGAATTTATAAAGTTAGTAAAAACTATTTGGTCTAAATGGCCACTGATTTATTGGATAATGACTATTACATTTTCCCACGCAGACAGTCTGAGCGTTTGGATGTCACTTACTATGTCTGGAGTTATTACTTTCTAACGTAATAATTAAAAGATATCTTTCTTTCTTTTTAATGTTTTTTTAGTTTACTTAATTAATAATTATATAATTAATTGAAATATTGAAAATATATCATGAAGTTACTATCTGATTTGTCGGTGACATTTGTCACATTTTACTTTTACTAGTTGTTGTGATGATATCTTGTAATTGGGAGAGTGCCTAATGCCACTAACCGGGCTCATTTATGTCAAGCTTTTCAACTCTCGCAAATACTGCGAACATAGTATAGCTTGACGTTTGAAGAACGTAAACTAATGAAACGAAAAAAAACCATATACCTAACCTTAGCTCCGATATATAGAAACTAGTGGTCGCCCTATGGTCGAACAGTAGACCTCGCGAACATTAAGCACATTATTTGAGCTTATTTTCCCCAATTTCTTCCCAATCCAAAAAGCTCTCGATGAAAAAAAAATATTTAATCAAGGAACACTTGTGCAAAGTTTCATAAAGATCGGATATAGACTGTGGCTGCTAACCCGGAACACACATACAGACAGGGGAACGAAAGAAAAATTGTCCAATCTCGAAATGTAGACGCTTCGCTCGCTAAGCTCGCTCGGTGAATAATCATACTGATGTGGTAAAACGTAAAGTTTGTGAAGACTGTACGTACAGACACGACACTATTCTGACACATACTCGTACATTATAATGACGTGGCTGAACGTTTTCCAATAACAGGTAAACTGTTTTACGCTTCATGTACTAATATGTAACAATGTAACGTTAAGTTGCGTACAATTCAATCACCGTCTTTCCACTCAAACTTCTCTCACTGCCAACTTTCTTTGACTGGTTCTTTAATCGAGTTGCCGTTAACTTTATAAAATTCGCCCGTGTGCCTGGTTTATGTTTTCCAAGCTAGTTAAGAGCTTTTCAAGAGTTCCCGTATTCGTTAGCGAACTTCCTTAGTTGATGATTGATTGAAAGGTTTTTATTACCGGCTGTTGTGTTATTTATTGTATTTGAAATAATTAATAAAACGTTGTTCGAATTTTATTTTTGTTCTAATGTGATATTTTTCAATTAGCAGTTGTATGGATAATGTTTCTCTCTCTTCTCTTTTACGAATATAATTCTATCAGTTAGTATTATAACAGTGTGTACCAATGTAGTCCACATAGGCCAAAATAAAATAATAAATAATAAATATAAAATAACGTTTATTATCTTTGAAATTTTCAGAAAATTATTTAGATTCGTCAGAAGTTGGTGTGACTCTACCGAGGGTTCCAAAATGCAACGAGACTGAGAAGAGCCCTCAAGAAACTCAGCTCGGCTTTTTTCAAAATATTTCATCTTAAATCTAATACAGAGTTATTTAGAAAGGAGCAATTCGTTACGTTGTTACAACCAAGCCGCCTTGTCATCTAAGAAATCATTAATACTATAATAAGCTTTATGGCACAATTTACTTTTTATTAGTTTTTTAAATTTATTGACAGATAAATTTGCTATTTCGGTTGGCAATGTATTGTACATTCGAATAAAGTTCCCCGCAAAAGAATTACTCACTTTATGAAGCCTAAATTTAGGAACAGCCAGTTTATCCTTATTTCTTAAGTTTAGATTATGATTATCACTATTTTTCACAAATCTACTTTTGTTCTTGTGGGTATACAATAAAATTTCATAAATATACTGTGAATACACTGTAAGGATGTTAATATGCTTAAACTTATCTCTTAATGACTCCCGAGACCCCATTCCATAGATAGTCCGGACAGCCCTCTTCTGCAACACAAAGATTCATTCAATATCGGCAGCGTTACCCCACAGTAGTATGCCATATGTCATGATACTGTGGAAGTAGCTGAAGTAGACAAGACGCGCCGTTTTAATGTCTGTAAGTTGTCGGATCTTTTTGACAGCATAGGCTGCTGAACTAAGCCTGGCCGAAATTTTCCCGATATGAGGCCCCCATTGCAATTTGGAGTCTAACGTTATGCCCAGAAAGACAGTGTCATCGACCAATTCTATTATATCATCCCTAACCTTAACACTGGTTTTAACAAGTCTTACATTAGGTAAGGTGAATCTTACACATTTAGTTATATTTTCATTTAATAATAAATTATTAGCACAAAACCAGTGGACTATCCTAGAGAGGGCAATGTTTACATCGTCAAGTTCGCGCTGTCCACGTTTAACTTTAAATATTAAAGAAGTGTCATCAGCAAACAAAACTACCTCGTGGTCGTCTCTTATGAGGTGAGGGAGATTAATATATACTAGAAAAAGAAAAGGTCCCAAAATTGAACCCTGCGGTACCCCCATTGCTACAGGAGAACCAGGTGACTGTTTACCATTGATCACTACTTTCTGGACCCTATCACTTAAGTAAGAATTGACGAAATTCAAGGCCGTCCCCCGGATTCCGTAATGATCAAGATCCTTAATTAAAGTCTGGTGCTGAACGCAATCGAAGGCCTTAGATAAGTCACAGAATACTCCATAAGCATCATATGACTCATCCCAGGCCCTGTATATACACTCTAATAATTTAATTCCGGCATCAGTGGTGGACCGACCACGAGTGAAACCGAATTGTTTTGTATGTAATAGTTTATTAACGTTAAAGTGATTTTGCATTTGATTAAGCATAATTTTTTCAAAAATTTTACTAAATGTAGGTAGTACAGAAATGGGACGGAAATTGGAAGGATCTGAAGTACTACCCGATTTAAACAGGGGAATTAATTTACTAGATTTCATTAAATCAGGGAACACACCACTATCAACACAATTATTAAATATTATTACTAGTTCAGGAGCAACCATTTCAATAAAAGAATTTACTAAATACACAGATGCCCCAGAGGTCAGCTGTTTTCTTGATATTTAAAGATTTAAAAGTTTTTAAGATAGTGTTTATGTTAACTTTACTGAATTTAAATATAACGTTACAACAAGGAACGTTTGGTTTTAACAAAGATTCTGCAATGGGGGTTGAAGAGCCTAGGGTTTTTGTCAAATCTACAGGAATTCGGGAGAAAAAATTTTCAAATTCGTTAGCGACCTCGAAGTCTGATGTAGTTATTTTACCATTTATATTAAGTTTAAAATGATTATCATTTAATTTTTGTTGACCTCTTTCCGCGTTTATAATTTTCCAAGTAGATTTAACTTTGTCTGCACTATTGAGAATTTTATCACTTATATATTTTGATTTAGCTGCTAAACAATCTGCTTTAAACTTTTTTGAATAAGTTTTAACATAATCTAGAAATTCAACTGATCTATTAAGCTGTCTTTCTGAGTATAGTTCATAAAGTTTTTGTCTACTTTTGTGTATACCCTCAGTGGCCCATTCACTGAAAGTAGGACTATCACTAATCATGACCTCCTTAGACTTGAATATGGAGTTGAACTCGTTGTAAAAAGAATCAAAAAATAATTTATACATTACATTTGGATCTAGGCCAGTGTCTAAGAATGGAATTTTATTGCAAAGTCCAACCCTCATACGTTCCAAGCGGTCACCAGTTATTGGTCTACATAATATTTTACGTTTTATAACTTTTTCTTTAGTGATTTTAAAAGATGCTATTTGCCCACAATGGTCTGAATCTAGCTTTTTTATAATACTTTTACTTTCTGGCAACATATCGCTGTATATATTATCCAGGCAAGTGGCTATTGTATTACAATATCTAGTAGGCTCCAAAAATAAGTTTGTAAGATTGTGTGATTTAAATAAATTTAAAATATTATAACTCATAGGCGTATTAACAAGTAAATCGACATTAAAATCACCACATACTATTAGGTACTTATTAGTTTTTCCAAGTTTACATAGAACTTTGTCAATAAGTTCCTCAAATTCGCAAAAGGGTGAGGTTCCAGGTTTATACACGCATACTACTATGAATTGCTCCATTTCCACGCAAGACAGTTCGACTTTACACTCTAGAGAAAGAGACACAATATCTTTCCGTTCTTTAAATTTAAGTTGTTTATTTAATAAAATCAAAGATCCCCCCCGTACTGTGGTCACCCTGCAGAATGCACTACCAACCCGGTGATTACTGAAATTGAACATGAGCTCATACGACTTACGCATATGTTCTGTAATACAAAAAATATCAATATTGTCTGAATTCATTAACAGTTCCAACTCTAACTCTTTGCCATGTGTTAAACAACCAATATTTTGATGCCCTATGTTGATATAATTTACATTTTTTGATTTGGTTTGATTTGGAGGGCATTTTTTAACATAATTAATATTTGTAACTAAATTTCATTCAATTAATTGACTATGTCTGCTAAAGGGTAATATTGCCTCTGTTGTTGTAGAACTTAATTTAAATTACTTGGAACAGATTCCAAAGTCTTAACACTAAATCTACATTGCTCAATAAAAGCAGTTTTGTCAGCCAAGTTCTTGGCTGAAGTGTAAAAATAATTGAATAGCAAACTTGCTATTTGTCTCTTATAATGCTTTGGTAGAAAATACCTACCTTTGTTTACATAAACAATATGTTTGTTATTGTTAAAGTTACTCTCAGAAGTTGACAAATTGTATTTATATACAGTTCTCTTAAAAACAGAATTAAAGTCAATTACATGGAATTTATTATTATATTGGCTAGTTAAATTGAGTTGTAAATTTATCTTATATCTAAGAGAATTTTCCACGTCTGGCACACCTTTTATGTATGGTAATGTAAACATTACTACATGTTCAACATTTAAGTTTTGCATTTTGTCAAAGTATAGGGATAGTTCATTTTTGTTAATTTTACCCCTGTTTGAGCAGAAAATAATTATTTTACTGTTTGAGTCAAAATTATATTCTAATATCTTTTGCATAATTTCATTTAAAGATGCACCTGGATAACAGTTATTAATAATTGAATAACAATTTGAATTAAATTGTTGTATCAGAAAAGAACTAAAATCAGTTCCAATATCATCACTAAATAAAACTAGTTTAGTATATCCAGTATGACTATTACTTTTTACACTGTCACACAATTCATACACTAATGAAGTAGAAGGTGAGCAAGTTGTAAGGGAAGCCTGGTTCTCCAATGATTGAGAAGGACTTGTGCAATTGATATTGCATTAGTGGTTATTTATGAAGGTATTAAGGCGCTCAGTATTATAATTAGATGTTTTGAGTACCTTATCTATACTTGATGAACACTTATTAAAGTCTTTTAGAGACCATTCATATTTCTTAGTTACATACTCTAATTCAAATTGCAAATTTTTTATTTGTGACTCTAAGCGTTGTGTGTCAGTGTAATATTTTAAATGACTTTGTTTAATTTCTAACATAGATAATTTAGCTTGTTCTCTTAATTTTAAACTAGAGTTAACATTTTTACACTTTTTGATTAAGATTCTATGATATTTTAATTGTTTCTTTGATTTTAAAATGAATTTCTTTATTTTTAGGTATTTTTTTAGTTTATTCCTGCTGCAAAAATAAACTGGCTTGTCCATGATGGCATATTTAAATGACCCGTTGATTTTAACATATTTTATCAAACATGGTTAAAATACTGATAATGTAATATATTTTATACGAAACGGCAAAACGTCAAGACTTCTGTTTTAGTGAGATGTGGGCGTAAAAGAACACAAAACTGTTTTTCGGTTACAATAGTATCTCAAATGTGGTTTCGGAGACAAAAACAAATGGAAGTATTACCGGAGACAATCTACATTTAAATGGATCTTTTTCCTCAATTCGTGCGCACTTTGGTGATAGGTATCGCCGCCACCGATTTATTTCGGATTTACATTTGTGCGCGTGTCAGCGCGGTCGGTCGTTGACATACAAGTTTAACTTGAGCCTCACATTGGTCTCCAACTCGTGTCAACTTGGAGAATTTACGGCTTGATCTGATTCGTGAAAGGGTGAATAGCCAACTAAGATTGGGAATGATTAATACTTCTGCATAGGTTTAAACTATCACTGTGTCCTTCATACTTAAATTTGAAATATATCTATTTTAGTGTAGTTTTATCTGTATTAGTCAAAATGTTTAAAATTGAAATGTTCAAAATATTTAAAATGTTCAAAATTCTCAAAATGTTCAGCTCTGAAAGAGTTATACGAAAATTTGTCTTAACTTAAGAAACATAACGAAACGGTAGCTAAGTATTACACAATGAAGAAACTATTGAAACCAATAACATGTAGGTAGGTTCTTTCTCTTTGTACTAAAATATTGAAATCACAGACAATTTATATACTTAGGTAAATACACCGAGGTTCTATGTAATAGGCAACAAACGTTTTGCCATTTCTGTGGGTTTCGGACAATATTTATCAATGTCATCTTCTGATTAGGAAGCTGTTGCACCAAATTGCGTGAAGAGGCACATCAATAGGTCGTCAAGTTGAGGGCCACTCTCTATAGTATTGTTTGCTGTGAGAGTGACCCACAATTGCTAGACGTCATCACGACTTACCCTCAGGCGGGCGACGTCAATTTGACGTACATGGAATTAAAAAAAATACCTAAATAAACTTATACTTGTACTATATTCGTCGTTATTGTAAAACAAAGAGTCAAGTAACACTCATTATCATAATAATTTAGAATGAACGTTTGCAATTAATACCATGCTCTCTACTATTATTCGAATAACAAAGGACATGAACTGTGCAGTATAATAGTATAGTAACGTGCCATGCAGGTGGTGGCTTCCTTCCTCCTAGTGAGCGCGGTACGATTACTCAACACCAGACATCTCAGGCCGAGGTGTTGCAAATGAGCTGGAAATCGCACACCCAACATCGCGGTACTGTCATGTCAGCGTTAAATTACGACACATACACTGACACTCTCTACATAGTATGTACTGTGTTTAAGAGTGATATTCATGAGGATATTAAAATAATATATAATGCAAAAAGTTTTATTTAATTAGATTCGAGTGATTTATTCATTTCATATTTTTAGGGTCTGACCAATAGAGTAATGAATGAACAGTTGATTAGTTTATAATTTTTGGTTATAATATTTTCTTCAAATGCGTCTAAAAAATATGATTTGCATAATATCATAATATAGGTACTGATTGCGCAGAAAATAATTAGGAAAGGGATTTTTTTTAGTACAAAACGAAGATTGTTTGAGTAGCAGTTAAATACTACATTAATTAAATTGCGTCACATCTTACAGTAAAGAATAATAATTTTCATCAAAATATTTTGCAGGTTTAACTAACATAATGTTTATGACGTGAACGACTGCCTTCAGTATACATAACTATTAAATTCACTTCAGTTTATAGATCAACACTATTTCGCAGTGATTCATTCAGGTAATGACTTTATACGTAATACTACATTGTATTTACACAATAAAGACACATTTCTTCGTCCCCGGAGAATAAAATGATAACTGCAAAAACACAACTTTTCAGGAAAAATAAAAAACATGTTTTCAACGATTACTCCGGAAATACTGGACATAGATGTGTGAAGGTTTTTAAAAACGTAATTTTTTCTTCATTTGAATCGTTTTAGTCAAATTTGCCTAACACCTGTTAAAATTGAGATACTTAAAGAATAAAAAGTTAGTGTAAATGAAATCATCAAAGTTGTATAATGACAATTATCATTTTATTCTCCATTCAGTGCGATCAGAAAGAAATACGAATATGATACTCGTTACTTATCATTTTCTTCTACGAGTTTTTGGGATGGGAGTGATGATGATAATACTTTAATATCATCTTATTCTCATTAATGCTGCAAAATATTTTTTCTATAAAGGATATAAATTTAGTTTTCCAATAAAACGTAAAGTGCCTAAAGAGGATGACTATACTTATGTCTTATCGATCCAAACGTCTTAAGTCGTTTGACTTAAAGTTTTATACGAAACGAGTTGGACGGTTTTGAATGAGAATAAAATTATAACATGCATTTATCATATTAAGTCGAATGTTTTTTTACGAGAATATAATTCTATTACTATTTGTCATAATAACAAGTGAGGATACGTTTTGATAATATAATATTATCCGTTTATTCCCGTTCTTTTAGGCCTGTCTTAAATTATAATTATATATAAAACTATTACATTATATAACTTAAAGTATAATTATTCTTTAATATCCTGTGCACCACACTGGGTACTTTTATCCCGGAAAAGTATATACAATAAAAAAAAATTGTGGTTCGATCCGCAGACCCGGTTACTGTACCAACCGCAAATAATAAGTTTGTCGTAGGTTTTTTTTTATATTGGGTTCGCCAAATTGACGTCGCCCGCCTGGTGGTAAGTCGTGACGACGTCTAGAGATTGTGGCTCACTCTCACAGCACACAATACTATAGAGAGTGGCCCTCAACTTGACGACCTACTGATGTGCCTCTTCACGCTTCACGCTTCACGCAAAGAACCCAGGGTTATATGTGCGAGGAAACACGTGCACAGGCACGGCGTTCCAGGCCACTATCGTTCGGCAGAGAAACGAACGTTTAAAACGTTCGGTTCTCGCGAACATGCTATCCACTGTGTGGGAGTGGCATCTCTGCCCGGCACGCGTCGTTTGGGATCGGAAGGAAGAGGGTGGGATCAGATTGAAGAGCTCTTCAGAACAGGTTACGTCACCCGCAGTGGAGTTCACTAAGGGGCGCTGCCCACGGCTAAGATACTATAATATTTTATCTTAAAATACAATATCGCTCGCCATACAATTCAATGGACTATCACACACGACGAAGATAATAAATAATATTTCATATTTTCGTATCTTAAGATGAATTTTTATGGTATAATAGAGAATATAATAGAAGATATAATAGAGAAACTGTTGTAGGGGGGCTTTATGAACGCAATAACTTTTGTCTGTTTGTCTGAATGTTTGAACACGCTAATCTCAGAAATAGCTTAACCGATTTGAATTTTTGATTTCAATTAGCGGTTTGGTTATCAATCGCTTCATAAATAAAAAAGTTATGTAGATCTAAAGTAACACGCTGGCGGAGCTGCGGGCAACAACTAGTAACAAATATAAAAAAAACAGAATATAATAAATAATGATGTGATAGTAGATGAAAATAATTCCACTCCACGGTCTCGAAGACGGGCAACGTGATTTTTTTTGCCGTTTAGGTACGGAACCCATTGTGCGCGAGTCCGACTCGCACCTGGCCGGTTTTTTTGAGCGAAGCGAGCGGAGCTCCTTGTCAGATGACTCAAATGCAACTCGATGTGAAATTGTTTCTCGACAACTACCCAACCGATTTTCATGATTTTTTCACTCAAAAATCAAGCATTCTCAGGAGCAGGTTTTGTACGAGACCGAATTTTGATTTAGGACCCTCAAAAAAAGGAATTGACCAAAAAAAAGTTATTGACCAAAAATATGACAGTCGGTTCGCTCAATTACATGCTGCAGCGCAGTACCACGGCATGCGGCAGCGACCGCAGCTCCTAGTTACGTGTAATTTAGTAAACATCCTTCCCAATCTTTTTCTAGAATTTCATTCTAAAACGCTACGCACTCTACACATTTATGACACTAATGCTGCATCGTAATAAAATATCAAAGAGAGATGTAGTTTCCCTTTGTTTTATATTTCCTCTTTCTAAGAAGAATTTGATGGTTTATATGAATGTTTTATTTTCTCTCCTTCTTTAGAATCGTATAACGCGGTCGGTTTCATTGTTCCTCTATTGGAGAAATGAGTGCAATTTGCTTGCACTTTGTTTGGAATTATTTTGAGCATTTTGCAAAAAAAGTATTTTTTTTTTGGAAATTAACAAACCTGATAATTTGTTATACTTTTCGGTTGGTCATATATTAGAGTATATTTTTGTTATTTTTCTTTTCAACTTAACATTTACATTCACTTTTAGATTTATTCTATTGGCGTGTAGAGATTTCAAACCGTGATATGGTCATCACACAGCGCGCATGATGTGATCATCAAGTTTGCGCTCAATCTGCTACAGATGATTCTTAATTCTTGAATGTGTAGTCTTTATCATAATATCATGCCGTAATGCCGTGATGTGAAACGGAGAACAAAAGTATATTAAATCATAAATTAAGTTACCATTTGAATACTTTACTAGTACCAGTAGTAGTATCCTAAACTAGAAATGAGGTACCGTAATATACAACATTTACGGTTATTACTCTAGGGATTACGTAAACTTCGCAGTAGCTGTTTTCTTTTTTTTGTCTTTATTAATTCCGCGGCCCCGGCCGCGGCCGCTCTAACGTCCGTTGCGGCGTCTGACGTTAGAGCGGCGCAATAGATGTAGTGTAGATTAAAGGAACGGGCACACTCATCCTTCACATGCGACGTACACCACGCATTATGGCGTCTGAACAGAATCTGGCTTATACAATTTGTATGGTAACGAACACACTGGTCATTCACCACGCTGCCTTACGCGTCACCCGGCGGAGATTCGCGTGTTCCCATGCTATCCCACGACGCTGTCAAACACGTTTAAAGTGTCATAGCGCGTAGAAAATGCAGTGTGTCGCTGTTTCCCACATCGCGTGGCATACGTCGTATGTGAAGGACCAGTATGTTTTAAGCTTTACAGTCCTTCGACACAGCGTCTATGTAATGTACATATACGCTTAGGACGCAATTGGGGTACCTAATAAGGTGTAATTATATTTGACAGACACGATCCAAACTTACTGTTCAATTGTTAAAGTTCCTGAGAGATTCCTATTGAATAAAGGAAATCCTTATAGAGGAAAAAATACCTATGCGTTTTGATTATTATCTGAAGTCTATTCCACATCATAAAATAGTTTAAAACAATAGTAGATTGTTAACCAAGGGATGAAAGCATTGTTTGCGATTTGCGATTGTTAACCAAGGGCAGAAATGGGTGTTTTCACCCGAGTAACACACTCTACTTTTCATTTCGAATGCGAGGAAAGCAAATAAAGGTCGATTGTAGATTAATCACGTATCTAGTATTGTACTTCCTGCCTTTTTTTATTTTTGTTTTTCATTTGCACTTTTTTCAGAGCAGGCTCTAGTCTTTTGATTATACCGCCTTGTCATTAGTTCTATTTTTCCATACAAAATAAGTCTTCAGTTTTTTTAATTTCATTAGTCAATTTTTTACGCACATATATTTTTAAAGCGCTATAGATTTTTTTTTTATGATTTGACTCGTCACGGCGAACGATTTAGTCAGGTTTAGTCGGAGTCTCAACCTTAAATTTTAAGTTTGTGCTAATAACGTTTTATTTTATTGTAACTCAACTCTGTTTTGTGTATGACCATTCAAAACTCAGAATGTTGTATTGACTTAATCGAACTTTGGCTGTATACGTTTTTGCCATCGCCTCAAGATGTGCAGATATTTTTTTTTACTTTTCCGCTCTAGGGCCGAAATGTATCACTTTCAACCCGCATATCAGGTAAGCAATGACCCACTTTCAGAGCATGCAAGCAGAGATGAAAAGTCATTTCCGTTCCCTATGTATATTGGGATCTTTAACGCAACGGCTTTTGATGCTATTTTAACCAATGGATACAATGATTCTCGAGGCAGGTTTTTGTGTATATTTCTCAAGTTGGCAAAGCCGCGAGCGTCCGCTATTTGTCGATAAAATGCAGTCGCCTTCGCAAAATTAATGCTAAAACGGTATAAAATTGTTACAATCTGGTATAACAACTCGGATGTCCATATATTTAAGTATAAACTACATGGGCTCAAGAGGGTTCGTTAAACTTTGATTGGCTTTTCATAGTCGGAGGAACGTTGGCTGCCGTTAAGTTTAATGCAGCTACAAATCGCCGTCATTACCAGAGAAGAGCGGCCATATGGGTAAAAATAAAACCGCTGGTATTCACGTTGGAGATCCTTTCGACATTAAACTTCAGTTTTATCATTTGTTTTACTGATAGCTTGTTAAACGTGAAACCTTTTGTACCAGTCATGACTAATGGGTGTGTCGTAAAATAAATTAGGTATGTAATTAAAATGAGATGTTGTCTCAATACGTTAATCATATTATGCCTTAAGAACCCAGAACTAATATCGCTAATAAGGATACAGTATAGCCATTTATTTCATAATTACATAATAAATTCAATTCAACAATGTCAATTTACAAAAAAAAATGTTCACACAGATACAATAGCGCAGTCAGACGAAACAAAATCATTATACTCGTCCCGCATCATTCCTGGCGCAAAAGTGCCCATGATGCTAGCAGCGTTGCCGGACTAATATTAACTCAAGAAGAAGTTCCATAGATTAGCGGCAGTCCATCTTCTTCAAACCCATTGCGTAAAATGTTAAGATAATATATTTTTAAGAAGAATACGGTTAAAACCTAATTATCAAATTCATTTTATTATAAAAACCTTTTGAGGAAACGTTAGATAGATTTACCAGTGACTCGTTCATCTTCCAGCACAGAGATACTTAATTATTGGAGACCCTAGATCTCTTGATAGACACTTTTTTTAATTTTTTGGCCCAAGGCCGCTGCCGCCCTCACGTCCGTTGCCGGGCGTCTCTGGTTCGCACGCAGAAGGTATTTCTAGTGGCGCACGGCGGATGATGGAGACACTACTATAAAGTATACCTAGGGAAGTATTTTTTAATAGACTTTCAAAAAAGGGTGAGGTTCAATTCGACTCTCTTTTATTTGCTTACCAACTTTGAACATTTAAACACCTATTTTATTTTTTAATTTACGTTCCACTTTCAATTTGGTGCCATTCCTGTAAATTAAACTCAGTTTTTGTGTCAACGTTTGACGTGTTTTTTTTCTATTTTCCTTATTCAAAACTTCTTACGTTTGTATATCGTGTTCCTTTTCGCGGTTAAACCTTCGAGTTTATTTTAATGAAATTTGGTATAGGCATTATATTATACAATCAAGTTTAAGCTTGTTTTATCCTCCAGTAACAGATTTCTGTGGGTAATAGAAATACCTAAGAGTTTTTTTATACAATATCAAACTTTGGTTGATCTTTCTTAGACGAAGAAATTTCGTTTGCCGTAAGATTAATGTGGCTACAAATCGCATCTCATTGCCGGAGATCGCCGTCTTGGAACAAATAACATGACCCATATTCACAAAGGAGTTCTTTACTATGACCAATTACTGTTTAATGTTACGTTTACCTAACTTGGTTTCTTACAGTATTCTTTCTTTTGCAAATCACCATTTTATTAACAAAAAATCTGTTGTGACAGCAAAAAGTGCATATATTTTGCTTAGCCAAACACGCTAGAAGGCAGATAGGCGCTGGAAGGCGATATGACCTACTTTTTGAAGTGCATAGAACCGTGAAAACCCGCATAGCATGTTTTTTTACAAAATTTAAATTCAAAATAAATTTTCGGGTATAGTGATATTTTTGCTAAATTCTAGCACAAGTTAAGCGATGCTGAGAACGCTTATAACGTGTACAAATATTATCAACTAGTGGACGCTCGCGGCTTCGCCCGCTTGACAAATTTTGTACTAAAACCTTCCTCAATAATCACTCGATCTATTGGTGAAAACCGCATCAAAATCCGTCGCGTGTGTCAAAGATCTAAGCATACATACAGACGGACAGACAGCGGAAGCGACTTTGTTTTATACTATGTTATGCTACCTAATATGCTGGTATGTATAACCATGTTTATAAGAGACAGGGAAAATTTAGGCAATCAGAGTCAGTAGGCAAAGGTGCTTCAGATCTGTGGTCCTCCTGTTTTAAAAAATGGTTCGATCGCATGAAAAAATGTTTAAAATGTAAAGGAGAGTATTTTGAAAAGCAATAAACATAACATTTTGGTTTTAACATGTTGTTTTTTTATTCCAGTCTTATGTTACTCGTATTTAATAATAATTATTATTTTACCTAAATAAATATTTTTTGGACATTCTCACACAATGTCATCTAGCCCAAATTAAGCTAATATAAGCTTGTGCTATGGGATATAGACGACTGATACACATACTTATATATTTCTAAATACATACCTACATATTATACATAGAATACACCCAAACTTCGAAAACAAATATTTGTGGATTATACAAATATTTGATTCGACCCGGAATCGAACCTGGGACCTCAGGGATGGCAGTCGCATACTCATACCACTGCGCTACCGAGGATAGTCTCTTTACGTTTAATGACCTGGTGTGGACCCAAAGTGAAACCAATACGCAGATTAATAAACTAGTACTCGTATAAGCGTAGAACTATTTATGTGGATAATTTACGATTTTTTTTTTTTTTTATATTTAGGTCGACAAATTGACGACACCCGCCTGATGGTAAGCTGAGGCGACGTCTGGCAATTGAGGGCGACTCTCACAGTACACAGGAATACTATAGAGAGTGGCCCTCAACTTGACGACCCAGTAATGTGCCTCTTCACGCTTCGCTTAAAGAATCCAGGGTTATATGTTGGAGGAAACACGTGCGCAGGCAGGGCGTTCCAAGCCACCATCGTTCGGCAGAGAAACGAACGTTTAAAACGCTCGGTTCTCGCGAAGACGGTTTCCACGGTATGAGAGTGACATATCTGCCCGGCACGCGTTGTTCGGGATCGGAAGGGAGAGGGTGGGATCAGGTTGAAGAGCTCTTCAGAACACTCACCGTGGTAAATACGGTAGAACGCGGCCAAGGAAGCAATTGTTCGGCGCTGGGCTAGCGGCTCAAGGCTTCCCGTTACCTCCGGACAGTCTATAATGCGAACAGCGCGTCGCCGTGCATAGCGTCGAGTGCGTCCAGCAAATACTTCGCGGAGCCGTCCCAGAGGTGAGAGCAGTATTCAACGCAGGGTCTAATCTGCGTTTTGTACAGTAGACACTTCTGGTGCGGTGTAAAGAATCGCTTTACCTTGTTCAGTATTCCTAGTTTCCGCGAAGCTAGCCCAATACATCTCTCAATGTATTTTGTGTTATTGAGCTCTCGACGAACGTCTATGCCAAGGATGTCTAGATTGTCTTTCATTGGTAATATTGCATTCTGAAGAGTGGGTAGGGGAAGGAAAGGGGATTTTTTCGCTGTAAATGCACACGTCTGTGTTTTGTGGGTATTGAACTCGACCAAGTTCTCGGCACCCCATTGAGAGACACTGTCGAGGTTTCGGTCGAGATCACCCACGAGATGTCGTCTCTCCTCCTCTATCACAGATCGCCCCGCCGTCAGAAGAACCGAGTAACTCCCGTGCAATGTACTGTCATCTGCATAGCAATGGATGTTTCCGAGGGATAGCATATCATTGATATGCAGAAGAAAGAGAGTTGGTGACAGTACGGACCCCTGCGGTACCCCGGCATTCACTTGCAAGAAGCCTGGCCATCGCAGAGGACCCGCACTCAGCGCTCGTTTAAAAAACTGGCAATCCAGCTGCACAGTTAAGGAGGTAGACCATATGCCGGAAGCTTGGAAAGGAGCGAAGCATGCCAGACCCTATCGAAAGCTTTGGCGATGTCCAGGCTAATAGCCAAGGACTCGCCGAACTTTTCCATAGCCTCACCCCATACATGCGTGACGAATGCCAGGAGGTCACCCGGTGATCGTATTAGCCTGAAGCCATATTGCCGATCATTGATTAGCGAGTGATTCTCCAGGTATCGCATGAGCTGCTTATTGATAAGAAGCTCGAGCACCTTGCAAATGACTGAGATGACAGCTATGGGTCGATAGTTGCCTGGATCGGATCGATCCCCTTTCTTGGGGATTGGTTGCACGTTCGCCTCCTTTCAGACCTCCGGCCCGAGGCCTGTAGAGTATGACAGGCGGTACAGACGCGTTAATACTGGAGACAACTCAGCAGCACATTTTCGTAGCACCACCGGAATGCCGTCAGGGCCACTGGCTTTCCGCGTGTCGAGTGACCGCAGCACTGCCCGTACATCACATTGCCTGATAACAATATCAGGCATAGTGTGGCCACAATTGGCGATGGCGGGGGGCTGCTGGCCACGGTCATCGACCCGGGAATTAGCCGCAAAGAGGTCTGCGAGCATGTCCGCCTTCTCTTGGGCTTTGTGAGCCAGTGATCCATCAGGAAAACGCAGTGATGGCAGCGAGGGTTGGCAAAAATTTGACTGTACGGCTTTAGCCAGTTGCCAGTATCCACGGCTGCCCGTGGGATGGGATGTGAGCTCCTGACCAAGCCGCGCGACGCGTTGGGCATCCGCTCTCTTGAAAGCCCTCTTGCTGAACCTAGTGGCCCGATTGTACGCTGCTTTGAGGCAGTTCACGTTCGGGTCACGTGCCGCCCGAGCCCTGACCCAGGCGCGATATGCCGACTGTTTTTTCTGGACAGCCTCGGCACATTCACGCCCGAACCAGGGGCGAGCTTTGCGGATGCTGGCGACATCAGTGAAAGGGATATAATATTCTATCCCTAGACTGATCTCGCCAGCAACGGCAGCAGCGCTATCCGAAGGCGCCTTCCCTACAAAGCAGCGCTGGCTCCACGGGACGGACGCAAAGTAATCGCGGAGACCGTCCCAGTCTGCCGACGAGTAGTGCCATAGTCGTCATTTGCTCAGCACGAGCAGGCGGTGGCACTTGGAAGCTGGCGTGCACCACACAGTGGTCGGAAGTGCCCAGTGGGGCGCGTACCGACACACTGCACTCAGCTGGGTGACTCGTCAGCAGTAGATCCAGCAAGGCGGGCGTGTGGTCTGACCTGTCAGGTATCCGGGTGATCCCCCGTACCATCTGGGTCAGCTCGTGGGAAAGAGCGAATGCATGGGCGGTTCGTCCCGCATGATCGGTCCTAAGGTACCCCAGCCACTCAACGTGATGACCGTTAAAGTCCCCCAGGAAAACCAGGTCAGCGTTCGGGAACCGCACCTGCGCATCGTCAGCCATCTCGCTGAGGTATTCGAAAAGCCTTGTTGTCCCAGTGTCCCCTGTGTGGGAGCGGTAGACGCACACGTAGATCTGGCTCATGGAGCCATGATCCACGTGCAGCCAAAGGACGGAGTAGGAGGGGTTCTCCAGACAGCGCAGCCGGCGGCAGCAAACATCCGCCCTAACGAACACGCACACCCCGGCTTTATCGCGGAATTGTTCCTCAATGAAATAGCCTGGGTAACAGAGGTACGACGTGTCGTCAGGGCGGCGTATCTGTGTCTCCGTTAGGAACATCACAGAAGGCCGTGCCGTGTCCAGGTGATGGTGGACGGTATCGAGGTTTGCATGGAGTCCGCGGATATTCGCGAACTCCACCTCAAACAAAGTCAACTTTGTGGGGTTTCTAGGGGCCGCTGTGTACCGTCTATTATCTTGTTGCACTGTCATTGTGAAATATGGGGAAGCGTGAAGACAGGGCGATATTTGGTGCGGCAGTAAGTGACAAAGTGCAGAGGCTAGCTTCGTCTAGAACCGTGTGGTTAGGTCGGAGCCGACCCGCCGGACGCAAGGGCTCCCAAACCCGCATGATGATGCAAGGCCGCCGCTACCCCACACCGGTTACCACCCGGAGGGGCGACCCCACAACAGGATTATGCGAACATGTGGGGCAGCCTGCTGAGGTGGTTGGTCCCAGGCGGGCCCCATGACTACGATGTCGCTGACATGGGCTTACTTATCGGCAAATTGGTTTTTATCAACTCATTTAATATTGGATAGAATCAGGCGTTACCTGGCGAAAATCCATGACAAAGTAATGGTAAGTAAGATGTTCAAACTTTTCAAAATATCATTCTCGCAAAAATATAAGACATTAAAACGTCGACAAATGTTTCACCTCTAAACGAGGCATTCTCAAGACTGTCTCAGAGAGAACAGCCTGTTCTCTCTGAGACAGTTAGAATATTTTGAAAAGTTTGAACATCTTACTTACCATTACTTTGTCGACATTTATGTTTAATCTCTAAACGAGGCATTCTCAAGACTGTTCTCTGTCTTGAGAATGCCTCTTTTTTTTTAAATAATGCTATTATTTTAAAAAAATGTTTGAACATCATACTTACATACCATTGCTAACTCATTAAATATTTCCGATTGTGACAATGTTGTTTTGTGTGTTGTTATAAATAAAATTCTGCTTCGGTGGCGTGGTCGGTAGTGCATCGACTTTCGACTCCGGAGTCTCGGGTTTGACTCTCGTCGAATCAAATATTTGTTAGATCTACAAATTTTTGTTTCGGAGTTTAGGTGTTTTCTATGTACACTATGTATGTATTTAGAAATATACAAGTATGTTTATCAGTTGTCTAGATCCCATAGCAGAAGCTCATAGCTTAGTTTGGGCTAGATGATGTTGTGTGAGAATGTCCAAAAATATTTATTATTACCTATATGTATTATTAAAATTAATAGGTATATTTTTGTTACAGTGCACAATATAATTTAGTACCTATAGCAACCACAAAAAATGTGTATATACGTAGGTCACATTATAAGTTTGGCGTAACTTAAAAAAACAACATGTTAAAACCAAAATATTATGTTTATTGCTTTCAAAATACTCTCCTTTACATTTTAAACACTTTTTCATGCGATCTAACCATTTTTTAAAACAGGAGGACCACAGATCTGAAGGCATGTTGTCTGCCGATTGCTGATTGAACGCTATCACTGCCTTTTCGGAGTTGGTAAAGTGAAACCTCTCATCAAATCTTTGATTTTGGGGAAAATACAGAAATCACAGGGTGCTAGGTCGGGGCTATGAGCAGGATGGGTGACGAGTTGCACTTTTTCGGAAGCTAAAAATGACTTCGTTTTGTTGGCCGTATGTGAAGAAGAGATGTCATGATGTACGAGAACGCGGCTTTTGGGTCGTCTTTCGCGAACTTTTTCTAACACCCAGGGTGTTAGAAAAAGTTCAAGGTAAACAAATGGTAGAATACTCGGCATTAACACTATTTTGATCTTCAAGTGGAATTGTACATATGGTGGATCTGGCTTGTTTTCATTTTCAAACACCAATTCACAAGATTGCTGTTTTTTTTCGGGTTTAAAACACGTTTCGTTCACGTTTCGTCTCCTGTGACAAAGTCATAAACAGCATTAGAATGTCCGTGGTCGTACTTCAGTAGCATCTGTGAGCACCATTCCACGCGAGCCCGCTTCTGCTCCGCTGTCAGTTCATGAGGGATCCAACGACAACAAAGTTTCCGAACTTTCAATTATTCGTGTAAAATTTCTGGATTTGACTCATACCAATCCCCAATAGTCCTCGAATTGTCTCATAGGTAATCCGCGGGTTTTCTTCAATTAACCGCTTAACAGTAGCCACATTATTTTCGTGGATGGCAGTTGAAGGCCGCCCTTCACGAAATTCGTCATGTAAAGAAACTTGACCTCTCTCAAATTCAGCAAACCATCGCCTCACGGTGCTCAAACAAGGTGCTTCTCTCCCAAAAGCATTTTGAAGACGAGCGGCACAGTCTTGCGGAGAGAGAGTACTTTTAAAATCATAAAAAATCATCGGTCTAAAATCTTTTCGACTTAATTCCATTTTCGTTGCATACGTAGAACTTTGATGTGTGATAAAAAACAATTGACAAATGATTTCCCGCCAATTGTTTTTTATTACTAAGAAGGTTGCAACGTTTAAAAAAATATAACATTCTAAATTCAAATAGTTCCGATTAGCTAGAAGTGCAAAACTGTTAGTGTGCCCCATGTATAAACTTACTAAGTAATTAGTTCTTAATCTGTAATAAGAAGTTTAGAATTTATACGCGGATAATGGCAAGTTTTTAATAAATATCTCATCATAACGACTTGCAAACGAGATACAAGCCGAACATTTCGGTCGACACATTTTCTTTTCAATAAACCTCGTGTACATGCGGTAGCGTGAACTAATGACCTTAGTAGCGAGAAACGTTCACTGAGTGTCGCGGAGTGGCACGTGTATGTAGGCACATGTAGTCTACACGTTCACATCACATCTACACACACAAAGTCTACATTGTAGACTACACGACGCATCGAGAAACGGTGGGCGGTAAGACGAGCCAAATGATGTGGAACTGATGCGAGCACCTAACGATTACTGCGTCCTTTTATAGGAACATTAGTGTAGCCAGTCTCCAATAATTGGAGATATGAATTTAAAATTAGAGATACAAACATGTAATTTTAATTTTAGGGTTCGAAATTCAAAAGGTTTAAATATTGGATGGAAACAGGCGTTACCTGGCGAAAATCGATGACAAAGTAATGGTAAGTAAGATGTTAAAACTTTTCAAAATATAATAGCATTATTTTCGCAAAAATAAAAGACAATAAAACGTCGACAATTGTTTCACCTCTAAACGAGGCATTATCAAGACTGTCTCAGAGAGAACAGCCTTGAGAACGTTTTATTGTTTTAATATCTCATATCTATATCATATATAAAAAGTTTTAACATCTTACTTACCATTACTCAAAAGGTATAATTATATTTTTTGGACGCTTACTTACGTATTAGTGGTCGTAGCATAGCGATAGAGGCCGGTCGGTGAAAATAAATACTTATAATAAAGTAGTGGAATAGTGTAAAAGTGTTTGTTCATCATGTATTACTATAGGTTCCACTAAGTGCCAACAATCGAAAGTATAAACTACACAGAAATAGTTCTTCGCTTACATATGCTGTACCTACTTAGGTACTTGTTTATTACTCTGCGTATTCGTTTCATTACGCGTCTACTAGAAAATTTCTTTGTAATATTAATATTACCTTATTTACCGTTTGGGGTTGAGATACTGGGGTTATGGGGTCTGAGTGCCATCGCCATCCAACGTGGCAACACAGCCAGCATTCTGGGAACCTTCCCAGTCGGTAATGACGCGGAGGATTTTTTAAACGATATGCTATGTAATGTAAATATTTTTAGCATATAATTACGTATACTGTAATTCTTATTGTAAATAACCTTATTTCAGGACAAAAAATATTGGTATAAGGACACTGTTTAACACCCAAAAGAAATTATATATGCCCAGCTCTACACTGAATGATGAAATTATTTTCAGCTTGAATTGAGCTGCGCAGATTAGATTCTGTGGGTAAATGTGTTTACATTTATTCCGATGTCTAACCGCGTTCGACACAGTCAAAGACGGTGGTGAATAATTTATCCCGTTTGTCGGGTTAGTACGAGAATTTGATTAGTTTTTATGCTTTACTATGTAAAAAATTGTCAACCTCCTAACAATATTGGTAGCGCTCGAAAGGAACTCTAATCGTCCATAACCAAAAAAAAACACAATCATGTGAGAAGGTGGATAAATAGAGCTGTTTGCGATGAGATTTTGTTTGTATGGTGTACCAAACCATTATCTTTTAGTAGGTAATGAGTATGTTTATTTTTATGTATTTATTTAGCAAGATTGTATGTTACGCATTATTATTTATTATTTGTATTTTCTGCTCTCTAAGTAATGTAACGCGGTGTTTGCTTCTCTTCTCTTTCATGTAAAATCTGTAGGTACATAAAAATATTTTTATAAGTACCTAGTACATAGTACTCATTTGTTCAAATACAGTTAAGATTTTAAAAGTTGAATATTGTTGAATGTTGCCAGTAAGAATATTTAATTTTCCATTATTTCAATGATGTATAAGTGTAAATGTAAGTGTACCTACCAGTCTGACACCTCAAAGATTTTTCATTTATCCATTAAACGTCAGATAACAATATCAAAGGTTTACTTAATCTACTGTGAAAATGCTGAATTGGGTAATAATGTTATGTAGATAAGAAAAAGCGTCGCCGGCATAAATTGGTGCTGAGTCTTCAGTGAGGCGAGAACACATTAACGGTCCGCTACTGACATACATTAGGACGATTTTCTTCCCCATGAGTGCAGGGATGTGTAAGACGTAGGTACTGGGTGAGTGCGGGGTGATGACGTGTGACCCGCGTAAATGACGCGTAAAAGATGCGGGGAATGACGCCCTCTTGATCAGAGAATGGTTGGCTGACGTATATTGTCATAGAGGTACATTGTCAACATAAAGTGAATTTATCTCTCGCCATTGTACAACCTGTCGTATATAGTGTATATATGTTTGTGAGAGAATTCTTTGCTAATATTAAAAAGAGGAAATATTTGGTTGTTTGTTTGAATTGAATCCGTAACTACTGAATTTATTTTGAAAATATTTCACTACATTATCCCTGAGTAACATACTTTTTAATTCCAGATATACATGGGGCACACTAAAAGTTTTGCACTTCTAGTTAATCGGAACTATTTGAATTTCGAATGTTATATTTTTTTAAACGATGCAACCTTCTTAGTAATAAAAAAAAACAATTGGCGGGAAATCATTTGTCAATTGTTTTTTATCACACATCAAAGTTCTACGTATGCAACAAAAATGGAATTAAGTCGAAAAGATTTTAGAGCGATGTTTTTTATGATTTTAAAAGTTCTCTCTCTCCGCAAGACTGTGCCGCTCGTCTTCAAAATACTTTTGGGAGAGAAGCACCTTGTTTGAGCACCGTGAGGCGATGGTTTGCTGAATTTGAGGTCTGTTTCTTTACATGACGAATTTTGTGAAGGGCGGCCTTCAACTGCCGTCAACGATAAATAATGTGGATACTGTTAAGCGGTTAATTGAAGAAAAGCCGCGGATTACCTATGAGACAATTCGAGGACTATTGGGGATTGGTATAAGTCGAATCCAGAAAATTTTACACGAAGAATATTGAAAGTTCGGAAACTTTGTTGTCGTTGGATCCCTCATGAACTGACAGCGGAGCAGAAGCGAGCTCGCGTGGAATGGTGCTCACAGATGCTACTGAAGTACGACCACGGACATTCTAATGCTGTTTATGACATTGTCACGGGAGACGAAACGTGGATTTATGGTTTTGAACCCGAAAAAAAACAGCAATCTTGTGATTGGGTGTTTGAAAATGAGAACAAGCCGACAAAAGTGAGGCAGGCGAGAAACGTTGGTAAAAAAATGATCGCGTTTTTTACAATAAGAACTTTATTTACAATAAGAATTACAATATACATAATTATATCCTAAAAATATTTACATTACAAAACATCGTTTAAAAAATCCTCCGCGTCATTGCCGACTGGTAAGGTTACCAGAATGCTGATTGTGTTGCCACGTTGGATGGGTTAGGAAATAGCCAGCCTTCTGGTCCTGAGAAGCATCGATTAAACGTTTAGCAATGTCTCTATAAAGGCGGTGAGCACATAGTTAGTAGATATTTTGGTAGAAGATACAGGTAAGGTCTTTTCATTCCAGGAATATGTTGCTGTTCCTACCAGTTACAACAAGTATGAAAACTATCCAAGGTGGACCCTCTAGTCGTCAGTCTTATTATACTCCAATATTATTAGTGCCAGGAAATCTTGAAACACAAAACTTATAAATTTTTATGTGATTGTTCAACAAGTAATATATCGAATACAATTAGTTTCCAAAAGGAATGAATACACAGATTCATAGCGAACAATATTTTCTTCCCTCACATTAATGATATCGTATTAAATTAATAAGTCGTTGGGCCACCCCCAAAGTGGCGATATCTGTGAGAAAACAGACTTCGGCTGAACGTTTCAAAGATATTTCTCTCCCCTTCACCGATCGTTACGAGGCACTAATGTTCTATTATAACACTCATTCTGTCTTGACAGGGGCGACCCGCTTCTTGTGGAATGAGGATGGGTGATGCCTACATACATACCGGCCATATTTATTGTGATACAGTGTTGTGGGGCAGTCAGGATTATTAGTGGATTACTATAATTGACCAACCGAGCGAAGCATCTACATTTCCAGATAGGACAATTTTGCTTTCGTCCGTCTGTCTGTCTGTATGTGTTTTCCGGGCTAGCATCCACAGTTTGTATCCGATCTCTACGAAATTGGCACAAGTGTTCATTGATTTAATACAAATTTTTCATCGTGGGGGAAAATGGGGTAAATAAGGTTAAATAATGTTTTAATGTTTTTCCGGGCTAGCAGCCCCATTTATTATCCGATCTCCACGAAACTTGACACAAGTATTCCTAGAAACAATATTTTTGGTGTGAGTGTTTTATTGAGAAGGGGAGGGGGGGGGCGGGGGGTCAAATCTAAAAAAAATGTTTTTAATGTTCGCGAGGTCTACTGTTCGACCATGCGACCACTAGTTAGTTATTAGAATTTATAGGGTCCTAAGTGGTCCTATCTACGTCTCCAAGTTATCATAGCCTGTACTCCAGCTGCTGACAGACTGACAAAGCTCTGGCTAGAATACTCAAATTGGCTAGGAACTGCAATAGGCTCACGAGGGATAATCAGTGGCTGACGAAATTTAGACTAGACAGGTAAGCTTGTCTTGGATCCTTAAAATCTCATAAATCACGAGTTTAAATGGTGCTACAATAGCGGAAAAACAATTAAATTAAGTATTTAAATAGCGCCATATTATAAAAAATTTTTGCAACCTGCAATTACCAACTCATTGACTGAGGGAGCGAAGCGACCGAAGTCTCCGTTTCAACTGGCAGACTGGGGAGAATTTCTTTCGTCTGTACCTCTAGATCTCTACATCTACGGGTTCTGTCAGATCATGTTTGAGGCAGTATTTATTAAACGATTTGCATGAAACTTTACACACACACTCCTTGCTTACAATGAATAACATTTGAATGATATTTTTTGGATTGGATGACAAATGAAAGAGTAATAAAGAAAATTGAAAAAGCAATTTTTAAACAAAGCTCCCGAAGATAATAGTACTAGTGGTTCTGTGAACCACTAGTACTATTATGTGACTTCGGGATCGGGAGCGGCTTTGTTTAGAAAAATTCGAACCTACCCTAAGCTGTTCTCTTTGAGACAGTCTTGATAATGCCTCGTGAGTAGGTGAAACATATGTCGACGTTTATAATGTCTTCTATTTAGCGAAATCATTGCAATTATCTAAAAATTCAACATCATATTTTCCATTGTTTCATATTTATTTATCGAATAATAAATAAAAGCATTATTTTCTCCCTTTGTCTCGTTGTTGTCTCCCCTCATCAGCGTGACAGAGCGATGAAACGTTGACGCATCATATCTGTACTTTTGACACATGAAAAAAGAATGAAGTGAGTTTAGCTAAAAACAACTAAAAGTGTTCTGAGATAAGCCGTGACAAGTTCGGAGATCAATGACATAGTGCCGTCGAATATTATTTTTAACTTCATAAAACTGGCGATGTTCGAGTCGGACTCGCGCATAAAAGGTTCCGTACCAAAATGGCACAAAAAAAACCACGTTTGTTGTATGGGAGCCCCCTTGCATATTTATTATATTCTGTTTTTATAGAGGCAGCAGAAATACATCATCTGTGAAAATTTCAACTTTCTAACTATCACAGTTCATGAGATACAGCCCAAGACGGACGGGCGGACGGACAGATGGAGAGCGAAGTCTCAGTAATAGGGTTCCCATTTTACCCTTTTGGTACTGAACCCTAAAAATGACATCTATGTATATAATACGCCAGTGAAGCCGCTTCTCCTCCTAAACTAAGAGTCGCACAGTCAAGTGTGGCACACTGTTGGAAAGGTCGTGGTCTCAAGTGGTGCGATAAGATTAGAAATTTTAATCTAAGCTTAGTTTTAAATTTAATCTAAGATTAGAAGTTAAAACTAAGCTTACTACACTATGACTCAAACTGGTAGATATTATTATAAAATAATAGAATACAACAGAAAACAAACCACAAGAGTGACACCACACCAAATACAGCTTGGCATAATACATGGGGCTCACTAAAAGTTTTGCACTTCTAGCTAATCGGAACTATTTGAATTTCGAATGTTATATTTTTTTAAACGTGGTAACCTTCTTAGTAATAAAAAAAACAATTGGCGGGAAATCATTTGTCAATTGTTTTTTATCACACATCAAAGTTCTACGTATGCAACGAAAATGGAATTAAGTCGAAAAGATTTTAGAGCGATGATATTTTATGATTTTAAAAGTTCTCTCTCTCCGCCAGACTTTGCCGCTCGTCTTCAAAATGGGAGAGAAGCACCTTGTCTGAGCACCGTGAGGCGATGGTTTGCTGAATTTGAGAGAGGTCGAGTTTCTTTACATGACGAATTTCGTGAAGGGCCTGCCGTCAACGAAAATAATGTGGCAACTGTTAAGCTGTTAATTGAAGAAAACCCGCGGATTACCTATGAGACAATTCGAGGACTATTGGGAATTGGTATGAGTCAAATCCAGAAAATTTTACACGAAGAATTGAAAGTTCGGAAACTTTGTTGTCGTTGGATCCCTCATGAACTGACAGCGGAGCAAAAGCGGGCTCGCGTGGAATGGTGCTCACAGATGCTACTGAAGTACGACCACGGACATTCTAATGCTGTTTATGACATTGTCACAAGAGACGAAACGTGGATTTATTGTTTTGAACCTGAAAAAAAAAGCAATCTTGTGAATGGGTGTTTGAAAATGAGAACAAGCCAACAAAAGTGAGGCAGGCGAGAAATGTTGGTAAAAAAATGATCGCGTTTTTTTTTGTCAGCTACGGGTCCCATCTGTACAATTCCACTTGAAGATCAAAAGAGTATTAATGCCGAGTGGTATTCTACCATTTGTTTACCCAGGGTGTTAGAAAAAGTTCGCGAAAGACGACTCAAAAGCCGAGTTCTCCTACATCATGACAACGCTTCTTCACACACGGCCAACAAAACAAAGTCATTTTTAGCTTCCGAAAAAGTACAACTCGTCACCCATCCTACGCATAGCCCCGACCTAGCACCCTGTGATTTCTGTATTTTCCCCAAAATCAGAGATTTGATGAGAGGTTTCACTTTTACCAACTCCGAAGAGGCAGTGATAGCGTTCAATCGGCACGTAGAAAACATGCCTTCAGATCTGTGGTCCTCCTGTTTTAAAAAATGGTTCGAATCGCATGAAAAAATGATTAAAATGTAAAGGATATTATTTTGAAAAGCAATAAACATAATATTTTGGTTTTAACATGTTGTTTTTTTAAGTTACGCAAAACTTATAGTGTGACTTACGTACATATAAAAAAAAGATCAAAGTTAAAACCTACAAACATGTTTTTCCTTTTTTTAAGTTTGATGTTTTACCCTTTACAAATTTAAAGCATATCTTTCTACGAGTATACGTTGCCTCTGTGTGTGACAAATGTTTATTCTCCTACTAAAAAGTATATTGACGGAAGACCTACTGATGGCTTAATCAACATCATTTGTACGTATTTATCGGCAAACCTGATATTTCCGAGTCGTGGGACCACAACTTAACTGGCGTGAGTCGTCAAACAGTTTTTTTGGGTATTTGTTTTATTTATTTATTTATTAGCATAAACATAACAGCCATTTACATATACATCGATATTTTATTACTCTATTACACTTCAACTATTAAACATGTTTGATGAGAAAATTGCCATAAACAAGTTAGTAGACTATTTATGGATGAATAAATAAAACACTATTATCCTTTAATTGTGGTCCCGTGTGAATTGAAAACGAAATAGTAGATTGTTAACCAAGGGATGAAAGCCTCCCATTTCTGACGAGATATTCTCACTACGTTCGAGCGCCAACAGTTCGAGGCAGAAATGGGGGTTTGCACCTGAGTTAAACACTCTACTTTTCATTTCGAATTGCGAGGAAAGCAAATAAAAGTCAAATAAAAAAGTTATAACAATAGAGATTGATCACGTATCAAGTATTGTACTTCCCGCCTATTTTTTAATTTTTGTTTTCCATTCGCACTTTTTTCAGGGCAGGCTCTAGTATTTTAAATAAATAAATAAATATAAAAATATTTTTTTTTTTTTTTTTTATTATTTTGAAGCGCAATAGAGTATTTTTTTATGATTGACGCGTTACAGAGGCGTTTTAGTCAGGCGTTTCAGTCGCGTCGACGATCAGCTGTCGTACGGTTGCTACCGACACTCATTATATTACATTTACTTAGAACCCAGTGTTTCCAAAACTTTTTTCGCCATTACCGAGTAAACTATTCAATATTAAAGCGACGAGGAACTAACAGACGGGGCTTTTTGCACGGTGTGTGACCAGGAACTCCATTTCCATTGTGCTGGTATAAACGAAGCTGGATATCGTAGACTTGGAGATAGAAAATCAACGTGGCGATGCATGAAATGTAAGTCCAGCGGCCTCAGTGCATCTTCTTCCCCTAAGGTGAATTCCGATCCTCGCATTTTGAAGGAAATAAGGGCATTGGCAGAGAAGCTTGCGCCATTAGACAGTTTGAGAGAGGATATTTCCAATCTACGTGGGGAAGTGGCTTCCCTTAAGCTTTCGCTCAGCGAGACCAGCCGGGAGATCAAGGAGTTCAATACGGGAATCGGTGGTATTGAGACACGTCTTACGCAGGTGGAGAAGGTGCAGACTCAAGTGAATCTTATTCACACTCGATTGGATAAGCTCGAAGACGAACACCATATCAAGGAACAATGGAGCAAAATGAATAACCTCGAAATAAAGGGACTACCACAGACTAATCACGAGATTTTTTTCGAAATTCTGGGCAGAATTGGTACCAAGATCAGTTACCCCGTTACCAAAACCATGTTGAACTTTATTACCAGAGTGCCTAGCGGTGAGAAGGAAAATAATATTAAACCAATTATAGCGTGTTTTTGTAACCGCTACGTAAAGGAGGATTTTGTTGCTGCAGCCAGGCTATATTCCAAGACTACGCCGCTAACTGCCGCTAACTGGTTTGTCAGGAAGAAGTCGAGTCTTCGTTAATGACCACCTAACACTGCGTAATAAATCCTTGTTATCGAAAACGAAGAAAGTGGCAACGGAAACGGATTTTCAACATGTATGGATAAAACATTGCAAGATACATGTGAGAAAGAACGACACGTCTCCAACTGTTGTAATAAGAAGCGAAAAAGACCTTCCGAAATTAAAGTGAAATCTTATTATGTTCAAACTCTTCAAACATCTATTAAGTTTTTGAGCGTCAAGATTGAGAACCGTTTGCAAGTGTGTGCTTCGAGTTTTTTCCAACGAACACCGTGTTACTTGATTGTGGACCGGTTTTGGATTTGCAGAGTTGTCGGCCGTCACCGTCAGTCGCATAGAATAAAGTATAAATTCGAGTGTCCTGTGATCTTGGTTAGGATTTATGTTTCGAAGTACTAAACACTGTCTCGTTATGTGCCTAATATATTATTGCGGTAGTTGTTACGTTAATTTTGCTATATTTTTAAGTAGTATTTTCATTGATTATCTTGTTTTTGCAAAGTCTTTAAAGTGATTGATATTTTTTACCAAAACGTACGCGGTCTGCGTACGAAAACTAGTAAACTATACCGTAATGTTTGTTTAAATAACTATGATGTTATTATAATCACGGAAACATGGCTTGTGGACGGTGACGGCAGTAGTGAGTTGTTTGACTCCCGATACTTGGTATGGAGGCGGGACCGAGATTACAGTAGAACGTCACAGGACAGGGGGGACGGTGTTTTGATTGCTGTGAAAAATGATCTAACGGTTATAGAAAGAGCGGACTGGCGTAGTACGGCGGAGGATATCTGGATGACTATTATTTTGAGGAGAACGGGGCAAACAGTGAGTTCTTATAGGTATTCATATTTGTATTCCCCCTTCCCCCTCGGATGCGAAAGCTGATAGACGTGTGCACGTACTGCTCCATTTTCTGTTTTTTTCGTATATTAAATAATAAAGTTAAATTAAATTCAGTGTCTAAAATTCACGAAGATCCAGGCGGACAAAGAAACCTTGGAGTCACGTACAGTGTTTATAAAAGTACCAGGCGCAAGACGAGCTCTGAGTCACCTATACGTAGTGAGTACCTGTACATACATCACACTCAACTTAGTTCCGGCCTATCACAATCAAACAGGTAGTAATTGGCGTTTGCACTAATTGGTTGTCACACCCACCTGCGTATACGCACGTCGACACCTCCCACATACTTTCGTAGGGCGGGGTCAATGACCGGTGACAGTATTGGATTGGTGATTTCCTGTCTCACATTGCATTTTTAAAGATGTTTCGTAATGTCCAACGTTCTCCAACTGTATCGCAATACTCCGTATCCGATTCTGATTTAATGAATATGCAAGAGGACTGTGGCTCAGCGGCGCAGAGAGACAAGCGCCGACGTCTATCCAGTGAATCCCACGATGACTTAACTGCCTTTAGGTTGGAGTTGAAAGAACTATTTAAGACGTTTACAAGTAGCATTACTTCACGCATAGATACCTTGGAAAGTCACATCTCCGATGTAAAAACTAATGTTACATCAATTTCTACCACTAACATCGATATTGGAACTTCGATAAATTTCGTGTCAGAACCAATTAACACAATTGAGGCCAAGATGACGTCACTGGAAGAAGATCGTAAATCACTAGTATTGCACATTTCCAAGTTGGAAGATAGCTGTGAGGAATTACAACGTAACATGTATAAAACTAGCCTAGAGGTTCGGAACGTTCCTAGACGGAATGCGGAGAATAAGACTAACTTATTTGAAATGGTCCACAAATTAGGTACCACCTTAAAGATCCCCGTAGAAAAGTCTGAAGTTAGAGATGTTTACCGCATACCCGACAAGAAAAACCAGGATGTTGGAACTTTAATTATAGAATCCACGAATACGCTTACTAAAACCAATTTCCTCGGTGCGGCAAAGAAGTATAATAAAGAACATCGTCCTTATCAAATCAACTCCGGTGCTGTTGGTTTTGCTGACCCTGTGAACCCCATTTATATCTCGAGCGTCTAACACCAAAAACTAGAAGATTGCACTCTCTTGCACGGGATTTTGCCAAGACTGAGAACTACGCCTACTGCTGGACTGCTAACGGGCGTGTATTCCTGCGCGCAAAGGTAGGTCAGCCATACACAATAGTTAGAAGTGAAACGCACCTAAACTCACTTAAACAGCAGTATGACTAGTTAAAATCTACCCTATTAAAATAAACTGTTTCCTTGCACCTGTGCCTCATGTCCATTATTGGACTTTCATACCCATACAATTTCTCATCAACACAACACTCGCCATAACACTACAAACTAAACAACACACACTGCCCTTCGCGGTTCCATTTAACTTTGTACACAGTATTTACTCATTACCAAACTGGACTGCCATACTCCCACAAACTATACATATTAACAACCTCAACACACATATATATACACAGCATCATGCCTATATCCCCGAGGGGGTGGGTAGAGATGCATTGCACTGCCACATTTTGCCAATCATCTCAGCGAAGCTCAACAAAACTTTACGAACAATTCAAGTTTCAATGATTATTTTCAGTCATCACATAACGCTTATTAAAGTTGTAAACTGTAAACAATTTCACTTAATAATGACTAGCTACGCGTCCTGTTTACCACTTTTCTCTGACTTAATTTTGGTACTCGCTTGTAAACGGAACCTATTACTCCTTTATAATCCTTATAAATGGCTAATGACCTAGTAAGCATAAGTGACGATATTGATAGTATGTCAGTTGCAACAAACCATTATTGTACTCCTGAAAATTGTAGCTTATATGTTAGTGAAGCGCTCCAATCGGCTAAGTCTATAACAATCTTTCACATGAATATCTGCAGTGTAAATCGGAATTTTTCACAATTGATGTTACTCCTACAAAGAACGAAACTGTCCTTTGATATAATAATGATCTCTGAATGCTGGATCAAAACAGCTCATAGTATTCCGAGTATAAATGGGTATAAGCATTATGTGTCAAATTACCATAATCAAAATGATGGAGTAATTATTTATATTAAAACTGACTTGGAGTGCACTGTTGAGGAACCCATATTTCGTGAGGCTTTTCTAGCTGTTTGGTTGTTTAACATTCTAACCATTTCGCTCTTATTGCGGTGTATCGTTCACCCTCATTTAAAAGTCTCAATGTGTTTTTTTTTTCGGATATGGACTCAACTTTGAGTCGCCTGGAGGGCTTTAAAATTGTTACAGTCATGGGAGACATTATGACGATTGTAGTGAGGAATATTTAAACCTCATGGCATCACATACACTTTTTCCAGCATACACAATCCCTACAAGGAATGAGAGATGTCTCGATCATATTTTTCTTAAACCGGGTAGCAATGCGAAAACCTTAGTGTTGCAATCTGCTGTCACTGATCATTTACCAACAATCTTACAAACGAATGTACCAATCTTAAAGGTTAAGCGGGTCTATAAGCACATGAATACAGAGGCTATTGTTGTTGAATTGGAAAACACTGATTTCTCCACCGTCACTAACTGTAATGATGCAGACAGCGCTGTCAATGAATTGGTCAATATTATCTAGACAGTTATAACTAAACATACTATTACTCGCAATATATATACTATTACTCGTAAAAAACATCCCATGAAACCCTGGATCACTTCTGGCCTGTTGCGTTGCTCTCGAAATCTAGATAGACTTCACGCAAACTGTAGAAAAGACCCTCTTAATCCAGTTCTCAAAGTGACCTACACAAGGTACAGAAATTACTTATTTAATCTTCTGAAGAAACTTAAGGCTGAGTACTACAACAACGAACTGCAACAGGCACTAAGTGACCCTGGGGCAACGTGGAAGGTATTAAAAAAGGCGACCAATCTTAATACCGTTCAACCTCCTGCAACTGATCTCTTAAAGGTCTCTGTAGACCCGTGCACTTCAGTGGATGTGGTCAATCGTGTCGTGTCGTGGTCGATAGTGCAGAAATTTATAAACTAATTATGGGTCTTCGGAACTCATGCGCTGTTGGGTGGGATGGAATACCGTCCAAAGTCTTCAAGGCCGCGTCAAGTACTCTCACCTCATTAATTGTGTACGTAACGAACTTATGCCTAACTCAGGGAACCTTTCCCTCTGCCTGCAAAAAGGCTGTAGTGCATCCTATATTTAAGGGTGGAAGCAGAGGCAGTATTGATAGCTATAGACCCATCTCTGTTCTAACTACCCTCTCCAAGATTATCGAAAAGGTCTTAAACACCAGACTTCTCAGTTTTTTAAACAGGAATAATGTCATAGCAAATAATCAGTATGGTTTCCGACGGGGAAGATCAACGGAGGATGCTATACTAGAACTCACTCAACACATCTCTAAAAACCTCGATGAAAAAACTAAGGTGGCTGGCATATTCCTCGATTTATCAAAGGCTTTTGATACTGTCTCTGCTCCCATCCTCTTAAGTAAACTCGAAGCCCTGGGAGTTCGTGGAATAGCGCTGGATACTTTTAGGAGTTATTTAACTGACCGCGCTCAGTGTGTTTCCATCGACAAGTACTTTAGCCGTGACCTCTCTGTCTCCTATGGCGTTCCCCAAGGCAGCGTGCTCGGACCGACGTTATTCCTTGTATACGTTAATGAGCTTTGCAACCTCGAACTCTCTCATTGTAAAATTATATCGTATGCCGATGATACTGTCTTGTTAATTGATGGCTCGACCTGGGAAGAAGTCCGTAAATCGGCTGAGGAGTCTATTGACATAGTAACTAAATGGCTTAGTCAAAATCTGTTGACTCTTAACCTACCAAAGACAAAATACATTCCTATTTCAATAAGAAAACCATCCTGTCCACCCAGTAACTTTAAAATCAGAATCCACTCTTGCCATACGGGCAGCATAAACTGTTCATGTGACCCAATTACTGAAACTAATAGTTTGTGCTACCTTGGTGTTATGCTGGATTGTCACTTGACCTGGATTCCACATATTGATTATATTATCCCCAGCATTAGGAAACTTACTTACGTCTTTAGGACTCTTCGCTCTTTTGCGGATCCCAGTACAATTAAGATTGTTTTTTTTCGCCCTGATTCAGTCCATTCTTAATTATATTAATATTATATTGTATTCTTGTTTGGGGGGCTAGTTTCAGAACTCACCTTTTGCGTTTGGAGCGTGCCCAAAGACTGATCCTTAAGGTAATGTGCTCAAAGCCATTTCGTTTTCCTAGCAAAGAGCTCTTTGAGTTGACAAAAGTTCTATCAGTTCGACAGCTGTTTGTGAAGCGTGCTATTCTTCGTAAACATTCCCACATGTTATTTGATCCGAAAGTTATGTGTAGACGCACAAATGATATTGTTTGTTCCTTAGTTCGTCATCGAACATGTCTTGCAGGTCGACACCTACATTGGCTGGCTCCTAAACTTTACAACAAAGTTAACAGGATCCTAAATATCTACAATATGACCACTATACAGGTTAAGAATTCAATCACAATGTGGCTGCTAACGCTGGATTATAGTATCACTGAGGAACTTTTAGGCTATGTGAATTAGTTTTATATCCTGTATATTTTGACACACACACACACACACACACACATACACACACACACACACACACACACACACACACACACACACACACACACACACACACACACATAGAGAGAGACCTTCCTTCAATGAGATCCCCCCCCTCTTAACCCATCCTACTTAAAAAAGTTGTATTTTGTTCATTTTTACTTAATTTTGCATTATATTACTGTGTAGATATAATTTGTTTGTATGTCCGCACTTAAGTGCACAGCCTCGTTATGTTTATGCTAATAAATAAATAAATAAATAAATAAATTTGTTGTTTATATATATGTGATGAGAGCCTTGTACTCGTATGGGGTACAGCTTAAAAAATTTCACCAGCGACTAAATCATTTATGCACAACCCACCCCAATGATACGTTCATTATAACGGGTGATTTTAATTTTAATGGTTACGTGGAGTGGTACCGACCGGTGGACAGTTCTGAACTTCTACCTTTAAATATCAGTAAACAATATATAGTCGACTTCTTTGATACGATTAATGAGTGTAATTTATCGCAATATAATGGCGAGCGTAATATGATTGGAAGATTATTAGATCTTGTTTTTTCAAATAGTGATGTCCGAGTGCAGGAATGTAACGATCCTTTAATATCACCTATTGACTCGCAACACAAACCCTTGCTGATCCGGGCGAAGTTGGGGGTGGATCGTAACCTTGCTGTGCGATTCAACAAAAAATACCTCTTTCATAAGGGCGATTACACATCGATCAACTCCGAACTGGATTGTGTGGACTGGGAGGCACTACTATCCGATCAATCTTTGGACCACGCTCTGGGTCTTTTTTACGGTAAACTGTATCAACTTAGGGACAAATATATCCCATCTAAACCTCAAAAAAATTCATTGTACCTGCCGTGGTTCACCAGTGCACTAATAAAGATGTTAAAGGAAAAGGTAAAATACCATAAAAAAATTTACAACATTTAAAAAAATATTTAACATTTTATGCGATTACCACTCCTTTTGTCTTCTACGTAATCGTGCGAAGCATTACGAAAACGACTGTTATCGGGCGTTTATACAAAAGATTGAGTCAGCGATTGTTGAGGACCCTAAAGTCTTTTGGTCTTTTGTTAAAAATAGAAAAAATGGTGGTACCTTACCCAACGTTATGCAGTATCTGGATAGTACCGCGGATACTGGTGAAGGTATTACGGAGCTGTTTGCTACTTACTTCCATTCCACATACCAAGCACATGGTCCCATATCCATCGATGATGACGTCTGTGACTATGCGCTCTCGAATAGTTCCGTTAATCTGAACTCGGTAGAGGTGTCTTCCGATCGTATTTACACATTGCTTACCAGTCTTGACCCTCGTAAGTCTGGTGGACCGGACATGATACCGCCGATGTTCATAATTAATTGTGCTAAGAGTCTCGTGGTTCCGGTCTGTTTTTTGTTTGAACGGTCCTTAAAGGAGGGTATTGTACCGCAGTTATGGAAATCTGCTTTTGTTACCCCAATTTATAAGAAGGGTAATAAATCACACGTAGAAAACTATCGCGCTATTTCCAAACTGTGTTTATTTTCGAAGGTTCTGGAGCGCGTGGTTCACTCTGATGTTTACGCTTCTATGAAGCATCAGTTTGGAGAGGAACAACATGGTTTCCTTAGAAACCGGTCCACAGCCTCGAACTTAATACTGTCAAACGATATAATAACATCAGCAATGGAGGGGGGAGGCCAGCTGGATGTAATTTACACGGATTATGCCAAATGTTTTGACCGGATTGATCATGGAGTGCTACTCAGAAAACTACTAAACCCAATTCACGATTTATCCGACACTCAAGAGCTTCAGTCGGACCTTGAGCGATTTGCTGCGTACTGTAGAGTAAACAGATTAGAACTTAACATCTCTAAGTGTTATTTTATGACATTTACACGTAGTCCATCTGTAGTCGGTTCAGAATATACTTTAAATGGCATAAACATAAGTAGGGTGAACAATATTAGAGATCTAGGTGTTTTGCATGATGATAAGCTGATCTTTGATGGCCACATTGAGGCTGTCGTCAGCAAAGCATTCAAGGTTTATCATCAGAAATTGCTCGGATTTCCAGTCTCTAAAACCCATTAAGGTCCTTTACTGTGCCTACGTGCGCAGTCATCTGGAGTTTAACTCACAAGTCTGGAATCCGCAGTACGACCTGTCTAAAAATCGTATTGAATCGATTCAGAAAAAAATCCTGCGTTACCTGGACTACAAGGCGAAACAGTCATCATCCGACTATGATCACCGCTGTAAGCGGTACCACTTCTTGCCGTTGGAAGTGAGACGCAACATTAGTGACATCTGTTTTTTAGTTAAAATAGCTAACGGATCCGTGGATTGTCCGGGATTGCTAGGTAACCTGTGTCTACAGACAAACAGGAACGGCCTCCGAAGGCGACCACTGCTGCATGCACCGTTTGCATCTACAAATTATAGACGTAACACCTTCAGCATACGTAGTGTGAGGGCATTTAACGAACTCTCTTCGCAATTAGATATTGACCTATTTTGTACAAGTGCACACAGTGTTAGGAAATTAGTTAATAGGGATTACTTTGGGGCGACGGCGACGGCGCCGGCGGCGGCGGCAGAGTGCAGGTGACCTTAGGCTTAACAGGCATCTGGTCCTGACCGTTACATATTATGTGTTCGATTTATTTGTTGTGGTTTTGGGTTATGGTGTATTGATTTTTTTTATGTTATTTCTTTGTTGTTGTGTCTGTTCTTATGCAACTGTAAAGTAAAAATTCTTTGCTACATGTGGAAGCTTGTTTTTGTGGGAAGCATCATTGATTATATATTTTTACTAATTGTCAACGTTTAGCTGTAAGCTTTCCTTAAAAAATAAAAATAATAAAAAATAATAAAAATAGTCGGAATCTCAAATAAATAGAAATACTCAAATACTGAGTAAAATACTCAGTATTTTAAGGTACACTTGTCCAAATAATTATTGTTTGTGCTATTTACATTTTATTTTATTGTAATTTAACTCTTTTTTGTTAATCGCCATTCAAAAATCAGAATCTTGTATTGACTTAATCGAACTTTGGCTATATACGTTTTTGCCGTCGCCTCAAGATAGGCTTAATTTTTTTTTTTTACTTTTCCGCCCTATGGCCGAAATGTATCACTCCGCATATCAGGTCTGTAATGACCCACTTTCAGAGCATGAGAGATGAAAAAATCTTTGTCATATGAGTGTGGCATATACATACATAATATAATCACCCTAATATACCTAAAGGAGTGGGCAGAGGTATGTTAGTTCCACGCAATACCCACGCAAGTGGCCAAAGTCCGTCGGGCGCCACTGGAAATACCTGCGTACCAGAGACGCCCGGCTACGGAAGTAGGAGAGGTCGCAGGCTACAAAAAAAAACAAGTAATAGGGTTACGCCTATTACCGCTACCCGTCGTCATATATACTATAGAAAACCTAAAACCATTAAGTAATCCGAGCCTAAAATCCAATAGCATAAAACCGATGTTACACACTAGGTATCTACATATAATCTCTGCAGTCCAGAATAGTCTATAATATTAGTTAATGACGCTAACTTGAACTACTTCAATTACCACACATATAGATGACATCCTATATACATATATATATAGTTATGCATAATGATGCTACTAAGTGTCCTCGTCGCTCTACAACGATAATGCTGTATGCGAAATTCATTATCAAGAGATTTGAAAATTAAGTACGACGAACTTTTGAGAGTAAGCGTGTTTGTCTTTCCCCTTTTGTAACTTGTACAGTATGTTGCAATTAAAATTTTAACTAAAATGTGCTCGTTAAAAGCTTCATCAGTTATTAAACCCGCAAGAAACGTGCTAAAAACGTTTAGTCGCGTCGTACCTGATATTTTTTGCGCCAAAGCATTTTAATTAAATTTCCTACCCATTAGCCGTATAGAAAATTACCTAACCACTATAATTAATTACATGTCTTCACACCTTTCTACATGGTGCTATCATAAATCACACTGACTCGTTTAGTTGCGGGAAAAGATCTAATTATTTGTTAACTTACTGTACATAAATATATTTGTGATACATTTACGAATTATCGAATACTAGTGGTCGCCCGCGACTTCGTCCGCGTGATTATTGTTCCCGTCGCCGTAAATATTCCTTCCTTTATAAATTCCTTTATAAATTGTAGCCTATGTGTTAGTCTGATGTATAAGCTATATTATTGTAAAGTTTCATCAGAATCCGTTCAGTAGTTTTTACGTGAAAGAGTAACAAACACCCATACATCCTTACAAACTTTCGCATTTATAATTGAATGAGGGAGCGAAGCGACCGAAGTATCCGTTTCAACTTGCAGACTGGGAAGATTTTCTTTCGTCTGTACCTACCTCTACATCTCTACATCTACGGGTTCTGTCAGATCATGTTTGCGGGCGTATTTATCAACCGATTTGCATGAAACTTTACACACACACTCCTTGCTTACAATGAATAACATTTGAATGATATTTTTTGGATTGGATGAAAAATGAAAGAGTAATAAAGAAAATTGAAAAATAAATTTTCTAAACAAAGCTCCCGAAGTCTACGGTTCACAGAACCACTAGTATTAGTAGGATTAGGTTTAATGAATTATAATGTGGAACATATATCTGCTTAGGATAAAATATACTACAATAGGTTACCTACTTATAATAAACGAGAGTTCGAATGTTTATTTTTTGATTGACCTCTTCAACTCTATCGAAAAAATCAAGTATATATAATAAACCTTATCTCTTAGATAACCATTCGTGATCTCCTAGGGGAGATAAGGAATCTGTCGCCTTCTAGGTGAGTGTTACGAACTCCTTATATAAATACTTTTAAACTTTCGCGTTTTGTACACATTATAAACTTAAGACAAACGGGTATTTTACGCGATTATTGAGATATATACATACCTGATGTTTCGACCCTATTACTAGAGTCGTGTTCACGGGTGGACTGGCTCCATAGTATAGTTTGTAATGTTTTTAATTTTAGAATGTCATGTTTCTGATAGTAAAAAATGTAGAATAAAAATAGACGTAAGAATTTGATACAATGTTGTGGTCAGTGACATGTTATGTACTACTAATTGTACTTTTAATACCACAACTATGTGGTATTAAAAGTAAAGATCCATAATTTCGCATTATTATTTAATTATTAAATAATCACTGACCACAACATTAAACACACACACATATCGCCTATATCCCCGAAGGGATAGGCAGAGGTACATTACACACCCACAATTTGCCAGTATTTTAGTCCCACGTAATAGGGGGCAAACCTATTGCCGTCACCGGGCACTCTAGAAAGTGGGTTATGTCCCATATGGACGAATTAATTTAATAAAATAAGCAGCTTTATTATAATTTTGAAAACTAAATTTGAAACCCGTTGCCTTGCGATGAAATGTTGATGTGCCCGCCGCAATGGCACAGTCAATTAAAGTCCTGGGCGCAAGCATTTAGCCCGTTGAAAAAAAAAATCTTCCTTAGAGTCAAAATATGCGTCTACTGCTGCTTTGACCTCATCATTTGTCAAAATTCTTTGACCTCCCAAGTGCTTTTTTAAAAAGTCTGACGGTGCCAGATCAGGTGAATAAGGTGGATGCGGTAACAGTTCAAAGCCACAGTTGTGAATTTCTGCCATTGATTGGAAAGACGTGTGAACACGAGCGTTATCTTGATGAAACAGGACTTTTCTTTTGATCATTCGTGGACGTTTTTCTTTTATTTCCTCTCGTAAATGACATAGTAAGGTGCAGTAATAATGAGAGTTTATAGTCTGACCCTTTCAAGATAATCAACCATAATCACACCCTTCGAGTCCAAGAATACTGAAGCCATCACCTTACTTGCCGACAAAATCGACTTAGCCTTTTTGTGGGGTGGTGAACCAGGTCTTTTCCACTGTTATGATTGTTGTTTTGTTTCCGGTGTACAGTAATGAACCCATGTTTCGTCCATAGTAACAAAACGATTCAAAAAATTACATTCATTAGCTTCAAGTAACTCCAAACAGTCGCGTGCAATAGTCAATCGCATTCTTTTTTGCTCAACTGAAAGCAGTCGCGGAACCCACCTCGCAGACACCTTGTGGAAACCCAACACGTTGACTATTTTGTTTTGAGTACGTTCATAAGAGATGCCTATAATCTCGGCTATCTCTCTAATTTTCAATCTGCGGTCTCCCATAATTAAGTCGAGTATTTTTTTAACATTTTCCTCAGTAGTGGACGTCGAAGGCCTTCCAGAGCGGGGTTCGTCTTTCACACTCTCTCTACCATGCTTGAATTATGCTATCTATTTTTTGACGGATGAATATGAAAGAGCGCAATCCCCTAATGTACTGACCATATCATCATGGATGGCTTTTGATGACAGCCCCTTCTTATAGAGGTATTTAATGACGGCACACTGCTCAATTTGCTCCATTTGCGGAAATGATGTCAGATTGCTTTGTTAATAAATTTATAAAATTAAAACTAATTATCGCACACGTTTCAAACTTCACACAATTAACAGGTCTGAACTGAACTAAATAATTTGAGTAGATTTGATTTTTAGAACTAAATGGATCAGTCTGCCTAACAGACTACTTTTCAATCCACTCTCGTATAATGGAGAAACTGTTGTAGGGTATGTATGGGGGGCTTTATGAACGCAATAAAACCCAAAACAATGGTTTTTAGAACTTTTGTCTGTTTGTCTTAATGTTTGAACACGCTAATCTCAGAAACGGCTTAACCAATTTGAATTTTTGGTTTGAATTTGCGGTTTGGTTTTCAATCGCTTCATAAATAAAAAAGTTATGTAGATCTAAAGTAACACGCAGGTGGAGCTGTGGGCAACAGCTAGTTCATAATATTTTACGGCCATACGACAAACAAAAACGCGAATAGGTACATACTGATACTTAGAAAGCGGACAAAACTACGAGATTCCCTACTCGTCTAAATCTACCAGTTTAATATAAAATAGGAAAAACCTTCAGTAGACCTGAATTCATTACTTTTATTTCAGTGTCCGCTTATCAGAACGAGTCCTTCCTTATTGTTGGACATAGAGATATATTATTATGGTTTATGGAGGTTGGGTGAGGCGTCGGGGCCATGCTGATGATTTACGATCAGTTACCACATTCACACTGGCATAACACCACAACGCCGCATCTTGTGTCAACCCTATCTTTGTTTGGATAAGCTTGTTGTCCCTAATTATTTGCATTTTTAAATAAGTACCTCATTAATTTTTCTAACGTTTCGCGCCATTTTTTTTTTTTTGAAAAGTACCTTGTCGTGGTAATAGCCAATACAACACAAAAAGAATTAATACTATCAGGCGTTACTTTTCGGAAGTCCATAGTTAAATTAAATAAATCTAACTACTTTGCAATATTCCGCCACATGCAAATTACCCAACTCTCGTATTTATTCATGCACAAGTCCGCCCTCCAAACCCACTTAGGCCGAAAGAATAGAGAAATAATTTTGAAAATAGAATAAATATGAGAGTTGTGTGTGCGCACGGCGACCGGCGGCGATTCGGTCGCCGTGCGCCGAGCCATCGACATCTCCTGATGATGCCCCTGGTTGGGGGCGAAACACGTGTCGAGGTTTTTATTATTTTTTGCACGATAACACAACTCTCATATTTATTCTATTTTCAAAATTATTTCTCTATTCTTTCGGCCTAAGTGGGTTTGGAGGGCGGACTTGTGCATGAATAAATACGAGAGTTGGGTAATTTGCATGTGGCGGAATATTGCAAAGTAGTTAGATTTATTTAATTTAACAAAAAGAATTAGCGAAATCGATCCAGCTAGATTCGGTGTAAATCAAAAGCAACGGAAACAACCTCACCTATATACGAGTACTTACTCTACTCGATGGATGTGAGATGTGAGGAAAAAATATAATTACAATAGACATGACGAAACTATTAGGATTCCGAGACTTTTACTACGGAACCCTAAAAACGGTCTGTACCTCTTAGCAGTTGATCTATGTGCGCAAGAAGACGTGCTAGTCGTTACGTATTGTTCTCTCAAGAATAAAGGAATTGCAAGTAAATGTTCGTTTATCTGTTGGATTTAAAATAGGCACTGATGAATGGCTATTTTATCGTTAACAGTAGGTATTTGCTTTTATTCTCTTCCAACTGTTTTCTCTGCTACTACTAAGTAAGTTGCCAACAAAAATACTTAATTAGATATTGTTCAAGTGTCCTTCTTTTAGGAAAATAAACGGGTAAGTACTGACTGCTTCGGTGCATTCCCAGTCGGTACTGACACGGTTGTGTGCTGACACAACGTTTGTGACAAAGTCTGGGAATTTCCTATGTATAATATGTATGAATTTACAAAAAAAATGAAAAAAATCTATAACTCATATCACAAGCTCTGCTTAGTTTGAGTCTAGATGGCGTTGTGTCATTTGTGTGAATTTTCCTAAAGAAAAATATTTGGGTAAGTAATAGATGAAATAATAACAAAATCTCTAATATTAACAACATATAACAACGGAACCTATTATTTTATTTAATATAGCGATTAGTTAATATAATGAACGATTGATATCATTTTAAAATAACTAATTTTTATAAGCATAATTTTTAAATATAACATCGTTTGACAAAACATACATTAAATATAAAATCGTTTGACATACCACTCAAAAGATGATGACCACTCAAATGAGCAAAAGCAACAGAGAATTAACATTATACTGCAGCGGCAAAATGAATATTCAGAGTGTGAATTTTTACGAGCTGTGGCTTCTAATTTAAGCTTAAAAAAACAATAACTTTGTATTTTGTTTAATAAATATTTAAAATAATTTTTTCTTTGTTTTATTCTTTGTAAGTTCTATCGTAGTTATAGGTAATAGTAACCTAAGTAGATATTAAACATAACTAGTAACTGATTACCTCCTGCGCTAAGATAGGTCGACGGAGCCCCGCATCGTGGGGCTCCTAATTCTGGATTATTTAAAAAAAAATTACCTATCCGAGTCGGGGTACTCTGAGTTGGGTGTTAACCATAATGACGTTTTTATATATTATATTAAACGTTAGACCTATGTAATGATTTTCAATTAAATAAACAGTATACATATTAAACGTTAGACCAAATGATTTTCGATTACATAAACGTTATATCAAACAACGTTATACTAATAAGTTTTAGAATAAATAAATGTTATAGAAATTATATCAACAGTTGTTATATCTCACGTTGATTATATCTTATGAACTATAATAAAATGAAATTAGCGTACGTAGAACGGTACGCACGCAGGAGGTACGCACGCAGAAGGTATTTCCAGTGGCACCCGGATTCGTAGTACCTAGTTTATTTTCACGCGATTCCAAATAATGTTTATGTTTTAAAAAAGTTATTCTACTTATTAGGTAGACATCTCTATTTATATTCTATTTATTAGAATTTACATCTGTGATCAATAAAAACACATTAGGTATGTATCATTCATCATAGTATAAGAACGAACAAAAATAAGTATGGAATAAAGTGAAGAACCCTTTTTGTAACAGTTCAGCAAGTCGATTATCGCTGAGTGCGAAAAAACGTCAGCCCATTAGAGCTATTCTGTAAGACCAGACGACTCACTACTTTTTATTCACAGAAAATACATTTTCATCGAACACAAGTCGTGAGAAAGATATCAAGCACCTTTAAAATTATGCTTGATGGCGGTTTTAAAATATATTACAAAATAATTTTCTTTTGATATCTTCGTCACATTGATATTTTATACTTCAACGGTAGCTTGTGTACAAAATCAATTTTAAACGGCGTCATACATAATCACTAAGTAAATATTATAAAATAAAGTCGATAAACTCAAAAACGACTGCACCTATTTTCATGCTAGTACTCGTATCATCAATGGAAATAGTGGTTCCCGAGGAAGGTTTTAGGCTATAACACTATTTATTTATTTATACAATACGCCAATTTGTACGCCAATACAGTAGGTATTCATTAATATGTACATGGAGCTTATTAAGTCTAAGATCAATACAATGGGCGGCCTTATTGCTTAAAGCAATTTCTACCAGGCAACCTTTGGATGGAAAGATCCTTGTAGGAAGAAAAGGTAGTAGTGGCCGTAGGTAAATAAATTTAAAATCTATATACATACAATATATACATACCTACATACATACATACATACATATACCGGGTGTTACGTAAAGGTTATATCAACCCGAAGCCAGCACCATCAGCTGATCGACCAGAACCCGTTTTGATATGTCGTGACCGCTAGACAAGAAAAAAAAAGTTCATAATAAAACATTATTACCGAATAACATACACACTTGTTTAAACAACACTAGCTAAAATCAGCTGCTTCGGTCATCGACATCAAAATAGGTACAAATAATGCGCGCCTGGGAAAAGCCTTCCGTCTCACTCCTGGTAGGAACATTTTGTCTCTGTTTCGTATCAAGCGATGCCGCCCGAACGAAGTTTCCTAGAATTTTATTTAAAATCATTTAGCAAGGTCACAGGTCAGTTCAGTTGCATTCTTTGCTTTGTGCAGTGAGGTAGCTAAATAATTGTTTAGTGTGTTAATTTGTGAGTTGTGTGAAGTTATGTGTAATAGTGATTGTGTTGTGTAGTAATGGCTCTGAGTAACGAAGAGTATTACGAGATGATGCTTTGTGTAGGAGCATCAGAAGGCAATTTGAGCGCTGCCCGGGAGTTGCACCTACCGTGAGTTTTGATACCTAAAAATACTGTGTACGCAGTCGAGTCGAAGCCGCATTTAGCACTGTTACACAAGAAATTAACCTTTCCTGTAAACAGGTAAGATTTTTCTAAAATTGGGGACAGAGATTTTACTATCACTAGCATGTGGTGCACCTGTCGAACCACAGACGAGGATCTGGGGAAACATTACTATGTGTTGGTCAAAATTTAATTTACATAAACAAAAATAATCCTTTAAGGACACCCACACCGCCGCGACGCCCGCACAACCGCCAAGGGCATTGTACATACGTACCACGCGCTCATTGTCTAGTTGTAGCTACGTCAAGCCGTAGCGTTGGGACACGTTTGTTTTGATTTGAAATATCTTTTAAATTTTTTTATGAACTTTTTTTTTCTTCTTTGGCGGTCTCCATATATCAAAACGGGTTATGGTCGACCAGCTGATGATGCTGGCTTCGGGTTGATATAACCCTTTCGTAACACCCTGTTTACATACTTACATAATATTTATACATAAACAGAGGAGAAATGTTTGTACATACCAATGTTGCAGCTCATAAGTGTTCCAATGCTATTTCACGTAGGCAAAGCCGCAGACGTCAACAAGTATTCTATAATCTGCTTCACAAGCACGTTTTATTAAATCGCAAACAAAATAGCTACAAACTTTGACTGTCAAGTGTCGTTGACATAGGCTTATACCGTTGGGTTGGCCTTAATTGTGTCCCCGAATGCGGAATATTCCGGTGGAATTTTACTTATTGAATGTAAATCCTGGATGAAATGGGATCCTGAAAGCTAAACGAACACGTTTGAAATGTACATTGGTTATATAATATCATCGAAACAACGTTGGTTGCATATAAGGCCCACCTATTAAAGATCCAACAGATGCTTATGTTTCAATAGTAGATTGTTAATCAAGGGTTGAAAGCAATTCGAGGAAGAAATGGGTGTTTTCACACGAGTTATACACTCTACTTTTCATTTCAAATACGAAAAAAGCAAATAAATAGTCAGATAAAAAAAAACACTAGAGATTGAAAACGTATTAAGTATTGTCTTCACGCATATTTTTTTTAATTATTGTTTTTCATTTGCACTTTTTAGGGCAGGCTTATAGTCTTTTGATCATACAGCCTTGTCATTAGTTAATTTTTTCCGTGCAAAATAGTCTTCAGTTTTCAAATTTCTTTAGTAATTTTTTACACACATTTTTTTTGAAGCGCCGTAGCGTATTTTTTATGACATGACGCGTTACGGCGGGCGGTTTAGTCAGGTTTAGTCGGAGTTTCAAATAACATATTAATTTTTTTTATACCTTAAGATATTCAGTAGTGATTATGTATGCTGTTTAAAATTGATGTAACGTGTTAGAAAAGTACGGGATGACCATCCCGTATTTTTCCAACAGCACGTTAATGAATTAAAAAAAAACACACATTATTGTGATTGACACCAGGACGGGAGATGTGTACATATTTTGCCAAGCTAAACATGCCCGGGGGCAGGTGGGCGAACGCAAGCAATATGACCTACATGCGAAGGGCGCAGAACCGTGAAAGGACTCCCAGCCGAGAACATGGTTTTATTTTCACAACATTTAGGCTCGTGAATGTGTCGTTGCTGAAATGGAAATAGTTTTCCGTGAAATGTGGTGCTGAATAAGATTCCATTCACCCCTATCTGTGTTATTATTGAACGCATTTCGTTTAATAATAACTTTTGAGGCGAAGGAAGGTTTCAATTTCGTTTTTACATGTCAGTATCATTTGTAAATCGTTACTTATCCGAGCAGCCAATCAGGCTTTCTTGCTTATTTGCATGGGGTTATTCTTCCGAGGCCGAACCCGGGGCGTCTAGAAAAGGACGTTAGGGCAACGAAAAACAAGGCTTTCCTGCTTAACTTCTTGCAATGTTTAACGGATGCTACTAAAGCATTTCTCATACACTAACTTATTCTAAAGCACTAAATATTTTAGGTCAAGTCGGAGGCCCATTTAGGGCAACTGAACGAAGCCGAAAGGTCGTTAGCATTACGAAACATTTAAGTAGAAACTTTTATCTTTACTAAGTATAGATTAAATAGTTTCAACTGAAATATAACGTTTCGATACTTCATAAAGTTATTTTCATAAACGAATGTTATAACAGAAGTTTGAAGTTGTCCCGTCAGGTTACAGATGATTCTACTAAACTTTAAAACTATATTTCTTCTTTACCTTTTTCTCTCTACCCATACATACTTTAATTTAAATGGCAATTTTTAGATACCTAGTAGATGTCTGTACATGTCGCAGGTGTATGATAAAATCAGGTTTTTGATCAAAAACCTAAACTAGTTCAGGTTAATGATAAAATTAGGAGTCTTGGCGCCCATATAGGCCCACGTAGGTTCACGGCCTTGCTCCGCACGATCCCCAGGTATCACGAGATACAGCCTGGTAACAGACGGACAACGGAGTCTTAGTAATAGGGTTCCCGTTCTTGTACGGTACCCTAAAAATGGTATCTCATGTGCCAAGTAAACCTATTATATTGAGTAGTTTTTACACGAGTAACAAACATCCACACATTCACACAAACTTTTGAGTTTATTCTATTTCATAGCCCTAAATTTTGTCTCGGTTATCTGTGAACATTGTTAACTAAATCTCATTATTCTTTCATGTGTCAGAAGCGAAAAAAATATGCGTCAGCGTTTCAACAGAATATATCTCATCACGTTGATTATAGGAGGAAGGTTACGAGACAAAACCAAAAAGGGAGGCTTGTTATTAGTGAGTAAATAAATGTGAAATTCAATTTCATATTTCAATCTCGGTGGTTACAGAATTAAAGCTTAATCACAATCGAGGAAACACGTATTCGTATTTTGTAATACAATATTTTGCCATCGAAATTGTTTTGACTTCTGTACCATATGTTATGATTATAATTAAGTGACATTGGTAATATTCAATAGCACAGCGTAAAAAGTTTTCATCGAAATCCATTTTTTTACGAATTGGCAGGCAGAGGCATTTTATATGTATGCATTCAGTTAACTTTGTCAAAGCGTCATGTTTGACCACTTGCAGATAAAGTTGTATCTTGGTGAATCCTACTAATATTACGAGTATAAATGCGAAAGTCTGTAAGTATGGATGTTTGTCATTCTTTCACGTAAAAACTACTAAACGGATTTGGATAAAACTTTACAATAATATAGCTTATACATCAGAATAACACAATTTATAAAGATACGGCGACGGGAACAATAATCACGCGGACGAAGTCGCGGGCGACCACTAGTAAATAATAAAGATACATAATTGAAGACATACATCATGCCTATACCCCGAAGGGGTAGGTAGAGGTGCATTACACATCCATACTTTGCCCGGAATTTTGTTGGTCCCACGTAATAGGGGACAAGCCTATTGCCTTTCCAACTGCCAGCAGAGATGTTACATATCACTAAATAGAATCTCTTCAGTCCGAGCTGCATACATATTCAAAAAGTATGTTTTTATTGTTTGACTTAAGAGCGTGTACGCCGTCTATGCGCAGTTTGACTCAAAAACAATACTTTTCAAACCTGTTAATATCGTGAACTACTTATCTTACAAAAATGTTAATTACTAATAACTTTACGAAATTTTGTAGTGTCAATAGTTAGTAGAGAAAATATTTCGATTAATACAGTATTTGTGCATTCTAGCAAGATAGCCTAACAGAGGTTTTCTCAATTACCCTTTCAGCATCAATTTCGAAGCTGCAAATATATGAAACTACTGACAAAATTAATTAACAAAAAATATCAACCAACCGATAAGATCCTTGGGAAAATAGTTAGTTGAAAAGATTTTATGATTTAGGTATATTATTACAAGAAATTAAAATTCAAACAATGTGAAATATTAGGAAATTTAAAAGGATTTTTCATCGATATATCTTATTAAATTCAATATAATAATAATTCAACTTAAAAGATGAATATCTTTTTTAAAATACCTAATTTAAATTTATAATAAATTTATTACTATTAATTTTCTATAAATTTTTGAAAACTATTATAAAACTAATTTAATTATATAATTATTAAAAAATAATTAAAAGTATGAAAATTTAAATTTATCAACCAATGACCGGGCTTGGGTCCAAGCGTCTCTTCCAGTTCGCTTGGGCGGGCTAGGTAATCGTTGAGTCACAGATGTCAGTCTGCCAGCATTTCTGTCGACGGTCCATGGCACCGTAGTCAGGAAAATTTTATCAAATACACTGATTGATTCCGAGGTGCGATGCCATAAATGCTTGAAGGATGTCTTGCCCCGACACTGACCTGCCCTCACGCCTAGGCTCACAGCGACTGTGGGATTCACCGCTCTGTAAATTGAGAATTAATTCACTAATTGACACTTCTGTCAATATTTCAGAGCGTGCACGCCTACTAGCTGTTGGAGAATGGGAGTCAGGGTTATGGATCCAGGCGCCCATCGCTCAACATCGGTACAATGTTGGACGACACAACCTTCCGCATTTGCCACTTGCCTTCGGCTGGGTACACCTTGTGTATCCCCGCATCATTGCACCTGTGGAGTAGCCGTCGATAATCTGGGACAACATGGCCTTTCTTGTAGCAGAAGCGCATGTCGTATACCTCGGCACGCTATTCTAAACGACATAATTCGTAGGGCTCTTTCCACCGCAGGTCTTCCGGCCGTACGTGAACCAAATGGTTTAGCACGAAGCGATGGAAGGAGACCGGACGGTATGTCGTTGCTAACGTGGAAGATGGGAAGGCCTTTGGTGTGGGACGCTACATGCGTTGACACCTTAGCACCTTCACACCTTCCAAGCACATCCGGATGTGCCGGCGCTGCTGCTGCATCGGCTGAAGGCCTTAAACGGCGTAAATATGCTAACCTAGCCGGTGATTACATATTTGAGCCGTTTGGAGTTGAGACACTGGGGTCATGGAGTCCGAGTGCTCGCCGCCTTTATAGAGTCATTACTAAACGCCTAATCAATGTTTCTCAGGACCAGAAGGCTGTCTATTTTCTGGCCCAAAGAATAAGTATCGCCATCCAACGTGGGGCGGCAACGACGCGAAGGATTTTTTAAACGATATTTTGTAATGTAAATATTTTTAGTCTATAATTATGTATATTTTGTATATTGTAATTCTTATTGTAAATAAATATAACATAAAATCAACCAATATTTATTTGGTAACATCGCTAACATAATTGTAATTATGTCACCAAAGTAATCAATCAGAGGAAGTCTGCTTTCTCCATCTACATACTACTTCGGAACTCTCATAAATTCAATTATTTCCTCATAAACTAATCACCCAGCATACTAGCGTCAAATTAATCAACTTATAATCTTAAATGAAACATATTTTAATTTAATAACGTAAGCACTATTTAAATTGCTACTAGTCTAACAAACGCTCAGATTTAATAAAAGCTTATTTTGTGATCCATAAGAAAGAGACTTTAAAATGAATCAGGATGATTCTTTGAGGACTGGGCTTTTTAAGTATAAATGTTGCGATTAAAATATGTTTGTTCACTAAAATATGCTCGTTAAAAGCTTCTTCCAGTATTAAACTTACAAAAAGAGTACTAAAAGCGTTTATTTTGCTTCTATTTACTTAGACTAAAGTTTCGAGTATTCATATATTCGTATATTTTTAATAGTCTTTTCTACAGAAAAGACTATTAAAAAAAAGGCAAGCGCGTGTTGGTCTACGCTTAGAATATGGTTCCGTTGTTACCCATAATTATACATACTCAGAGTTATCTAATCCGTTATAGTTTTCCTTCAAAGTTCATTAAATGGATTAACATCATGAATTTTTCATATTTTTCGAGGCAGCCCTGTTCAACAAAAAAATGCGAAAACGACGTTCTCTTTCTACAATGAACTTAATATAATTCATTAACTATTTTTTTTTTTCGTACATCACTATGTTACGACATGGTTCGTAAATAGTTTCTAATGGCCAGTCATTCGACCAATGGCTGAACAGTAAAACAAATTCGCCGAATCTTATGTGAACCTTCCAATAATCATTAAACATAAACAGATAATGGTTTCTCATTCCATTGATAGCTCGTAACTGAAGGCTAACTCCGGTTCTAACGAAACTTCGATTTCGGTCGAAGTTCGTATGAATTTTGTATGAATTTGTCATTTGTTCCACGTTCTAATCTCGCTATTAAAAGTTTCGTTCGTGAACGCTAATAGGCGTCCTGTTTCGGGCATGAATCAATTCCCACGGGAACACGTTATCGAGATAACTAGTAGCCTCACTCGGAGATAATATAGCTACATATTTTTGTAAGAATTTTCAAAATTGGTTCAGTAGTTACGCAGCCTGTTTAATACAAAGAAAACAATGAAAATCTTTCCTCTTCATAATACATGGGGCACACTAAAAGTTTTGCACTTCCAGCTAATCGGAAATATTTGAATTTTGAATGTTATATTTTTTTAAACGTTGCAATCTTCTTAGTAATAAAAAAAAACAATTGCGGGAAATCATTTGTCAATTGTTTTTTATCACACATCAAAGTTCTACGTATGCAACGAAAATGGAATTAAGTCGAAAAGATTTTAGAGCGATGATTTTTTATGATTTTAAAGTTCTCACTCTCCGCAAGACTGTACCGCTCGTCTTCAAAATGCTTTTGGGAGAGAAGCACCTTGTTTGAGTACCGTGAGGCGATGGTTTGCAGAATTTGAAAGAGGTCGAGTTTCTTTACATGACGAATTTCGTGAAGGGCGGCCTTCAACTGCAGTCAACGAAAATAATGTGGCTACTGTTAAGCGGTTAACTGAAGAAAACCCGCGGATTACCTATGAGACAATTCGAGGGGGATTGGTATGAGTCAAATCCAGAAAATTTTACACGAACAATTGAAAGTTCGGAAACTTTGTTGTCGTTGGATCCCTCATGAACTGACAGCGGAACAGAAGCGGGCTCGCGTAGAATGGTGCTCACAGATGCTACTGAAGTATGGACCACGGACATTCTAATGCTGTTAATGACATTGTCACAGGAGACGAAACGTGGATTTATTGTTTTGAACCCGAATAAAAACAACAATCTAGTGAATGGGTGTTTGAAAATGAGAACAAGCCAACAAAAGTGAGGCAGGCGAGAAATGGAGTCCCATCTGTACAATTCCACTTGAAGATCAAAAGAGTGTTAATGCCGAGTGGTATTCTACCATTTGTTTACCCAGGGTGTTAGAAAATGTTTGTGAAAGATCACCCAAAAGCCGCGTTCTCCTACATCATGACAACGCTTCTTCACACACGGCCAACAAAACAAAGTCATTTTTAGCTTCCGAAAAAGTACAACTCGTCACCCATCCTGCGCATAGCCCCGACCTAGAACCCTGTGATTTCTGTATTTTCCCCAAAATCAAAGATTTGATGAGAGGTTTCACTTTTACCAACTCCGAAGATTAGCAGCAGATTAGCTATCCGCAGTGATAGCGTTCAATCAGCACATAGAAAACATGCCTTCAGATCTGTGGTCCTCCTGTTTTAAAAAATGGTTCGATCGCATGAAAAAAAATTTAAAATGTAAAGGAGAGTATTTTGAAAAGCAATAAACATAATATTTTGGATTTAACATGTTGTTTTTTTAAGTTACGCAAAACTTATAGTGTGACCTACGTTTTAGTATAAAATCAAATGGAAATAAACGTACTCGACTAAATACCCAGTTTCTGATCTAGTTAAGAATATGTACAAAATTATTAAAATAATTATTTTTTTATTGTATATTGTAACGGATCTCTACTCACACGAGTAGATCCGTATGATAAATTTATGTCTGCAACGCTAATTCTTCTTGAAGAAGACCTTCAAATTGGAAACATAAAATAAAGAATAATAAGATTCGATTGTTTTAATTCCCCTTAAAAAAATATCATTCTTAATTGAATAAATCTCATTTTGATATGATAAAAATTATTTATAACTGCCATCTGTTGGCAATTAACAATTACATTTAAAAATCAATGTCGGATACACTATATTCTCTAAGCAAATAGTACTTAGTTCATCCTATTATCACTAGATGGCGCTAATTATAAATTTTAAATGAATCAATTTATTAAATTTTAATAATTTACTTATTTTCAGCATGTCTAGTTATTAAACGTAAGTATAAGTAAGACACAGTACCTTAGGGGTGATTGGTTCATTAGTTGTCACTTTATAGCCAATGTAGAAGTAGAATTCGTAAATCTGGAAATGCATATATTAAGTTTAGGAAGGGAATTAGGGTTTATGTTGGATTTCAAATTATTGATAGATTGGCAATGATTGATGTTAGAATATTGATTGTGCCAGTACCTACGACTACCATTCAAAATATAACATTAAAATTCCAATTAATAATAAAGTTATGATCAAAAATATGAAAGTATTGAATAGAAAAGACAGTCAATTTAGTCTAACTTAGACCCTAGGTATAATTTTGAATACAAGTTATTATTGATGTATGTATCTATTAAATAAGTAAATATATACTATGTATTATGTAAATTCAATTAGAATGCCAAGTACCAATTAAGTTATGTAGTAGAAATATTGAATCCCAAACATTCAAAATTCAGGATAAGTAAGCTATAAAAATATCTTAAAATTTCACATTTAACCAAAAGAATATGCTAAAAATGAGATAAATTCTACTCCTATAAGTTCATGAGGTATCACTGTTAGCTATAAACATGAGTTTGCTTATGAATTGAGAAATTCACATTATACTTAAAAATATTGGTCCAGTAACTTAGTGAAAATTCAATCTGTTAAAACTATGCCAATGCCTGTAATTATTATGAAGTACTAACATATCTGAGGAATGTAGACTACATATAAACTAGAATATAGCAGGGAAGTAGGAAATATTAGGAGTTTAGTGGTAGAAAATAAAGATTAATTTACCAAAATTTTAACAATTCATTACAATTGTTTCTTCAAATTTGAGGTGTCCCATGATGAAGAGTGACAAGTTCTTATAAGTAGAATCTATGTAGATATCAGAATAATAGGTAGAAGCCAGATAAACATTAATTTAGATAGAAAATTCAGATTACCAAAATTAATAACTTCAATACAGATTAAAATGTTACAATATTGTATTGTTAGAATACATCATAGAGCCTTATATTCTTAGAAGTGGTTGAAATACATATCAGATAGGTTTATATCAAGTTATTATTGCTAGAAATAATATACATGTATGAATGAAATTTCTTGGCACTAAATTTAGATAAATAGTAAATTAATTGATATAACGTTGGACTTTTCACAATTCTTTAGAGATCGTACTAGAATATTCCAAAAACACTTATTCATAAATATTAATTTTATTAGAGAAAGATAATGAGGTAATCTAAACCATTATTATATTTATTAAATTTATTTAGAATTTAGGTACATTTGAATGGGTTCTGTATGTTTAGATTATATAATTAAGATTTAAAGTTAGTTAATGGTTATTGGAATTGTTGGAAGTGGGAAAGAGTGTAGATCGGTGTTGCTAGGTTATAGAATGGGTTTTACGGGAAAAGAACGAATGATACGGATATGGGAGGTGGTTTAGGAAAAGGTTATAAAAACGAGAGTGCGGGATTCTCGTCCTCTTTTCTCTGCGAATTATCATCAGTATCGGAACTCTTTGATTTTCGGAATTTCGTCGGTAACGTAGCTCTTTGATCTCCTGGTTTTCAATAGTAACGTAACTCTGCTCGTCCTCTTTGATTTTCGGAATTTCGTCGGTAACGTAGCTCTTTGATCTCCTGGTTTTCAATAGTAACGTAACTCTGCTCGTCCTCTTTGATTTTCGGAATTTCGTCGGTAACGTAGCTCTTTGATCTCCTGGTTTTCAATAGTAACGTAACTCTGCTCGTCCTCTTTGATTTTCGGAATTTCGTCGGTAACGTAGCTCTTTGATCTCCTGGTTTTCAATAGTAACGTAACTCTGCTCGTCCTCTTTTGATTTTCGGAATTTCGTCGGTAACGTAGCTCTTTTCTTTTCGCAATTTCGATAGTAACGTAACTCTGCTCATTCTCTGAGTGGTCGGTATCACCTAGTGCGCGTTTCGACCGTCGACATGTGAGTATCTTAGGTACCTGCACAATACACCTACCCCTACAATTATTTATTATATATATGTATTTATTTTATTATACGCCTTTGTTTAGAGTCCTGGCCAGATTCTATTCAGAGGGATACACACACATTTTACTCAAGCATTTATCGCTTCTAAGACTTCTGGGGATAGAAATGAATAGATATTTTATATCTATTGCATTTGGGAAAGAGATTGAGTCTGGTCTCTTGGCGATAAGTGTACGACAGTACATACTAGTCCGCGCTATGAGACTAGCACTAATTTAAGTGATTCAAGATGCAGCTGCAGAGCAACGAGGAGTCGAGGAAGACGTCATTTTGAGGTCAGATCTTTTCATTCTATTAAAATCGTTGTGAATTATTTTATCCAAATACCCTCCATGTATTTACCAATGTCATGAAGTTTACCCACATATTTTTGATAATTTAGAAATTGGTCACACCGTATGGACAACGAACTGACGAATGATTTCTAGAGTTTTAGCGTGTAATCTGATGAATATGGTAAAATTTATGGTAAAATTTGTCTAAGGGCTCGGAATGCGTACATGAACGATAAAGTAAGGATAAATTCATGATTCAGTGTAATTGTCGTAAGATAAGTGTCCATTTTGTTCAGATTGAGGATGTATAGGTGCGATAAATCCAGTGTAGTTTATAGACATCCAGCGTTATTTAAATATTCTATATTGTCCTGGCGTACAACATTCTAGGTACATTCTAGTTAAATGACTGTAACAGCATAATCGAATCTCCAGTGTCAATTCTAATTAGTTCTGTTAGTGCGTGTAGTAATGACTAAATAATCACTACTTAGCCAATTTTAATGAGATAATTTTGATGAAATCGTCTTGAACCGAAGTAGGAAGCGTGGTAGGAACTACCCGTAAATAATGGTCATATTATCATACTTACTACCTACTACATATCAACCTACCTACCTACCTAATTAATGAATATTGTGAATCGAAAAGTTGTCCAAAATTGAATATATTTACAATGCTGATTCTAATATCTTTATTGTATATTACCTACATACATATTATATTTCATACCGTTGCTTGACCACCCTGAACTAACCAGCGATTAATCTGAGGTGTATGAACAGAGTCATAAACCATTAGGAGGATTGATCTGAATTACATATACACTTTAGTGTACCACATTCGCTATATCATTCCTGTATTGATTGGTAATCCTCGTCCGTAATCAGAAGCACCTAGGTGAGGTTGAAACAAATTATGTTAGCATACTTGAGTGTGTCTATATTCGCCAAATCTTTCATGCAATGATTGGTAAAACCAGTCCATTGTCGGAGCTATGCCTAGGATGGCATAAACTAAATTAATTTATATTAGTAACCTTTACTGTGTGATACCTAATTATATATTTGGTGAATCATGGTAATAGGTGAGGTAACTTGGTTCATAAGCCTGTGGGAATTCCTTCTTGAATTCATCTCGCATACCTTTATTATTGAAACCGCTAATGGAATGATAGTATCAGAATAATACTACCCCCCATGTGTTTTATTATAGGAATTTCCAATTTTGTAAGATTTTGGATAGCGGATGGTTTGAGATGGAAGCATTTTAATCTTGGGTTAAATTGTTTCCTGGTATGCTGAACAAGCTTCAGTTGATATACATGAAGATGTAGCTGTATTTGCTCATCTCAGAAATCGATTAAATCTTGGTCTACTAAGCGTTTGGCGCTTGCATATTTTCAAGGTTATAACATACCTGGGTATCCTCCAGTCTACTCGGAGCTATGTCTCACCAGAGGAGATTGGAATTTATAAGAGAAACCTAAGTAGTTCTAACAGCCTGGTTCGTTTAGAACTCCGATATCCAAGTCAGACTAGCTTGATATTACTTGGTGGAGCAATGGAATATTGAGTGAACTCCTACCCAACTTACCCACTCCTTATAGTACTTATTCTGATCTATCTGTAGAATGTAAATAACAGTTACATAATACATTTCAAGAAGGCTATTCTACATAGGTGAAGGTAATTATTCAATAAATACATTACAATAAATATGGTTGTTTTATTATACCTACTTTTCCCATTGTGGTCAAGCAAATGTATAAACTATAATCATAAAACCCATACTTACTTATCCTTCATCCTATATTAATCCTACTCGGGTTACCAGAAGCTAATTCTTAAATACTTGTATCTATCTGCTAAAATAGTTCAGAATGGATTTATGTTACATTAATGATAACTATCTTGATGTATATCTGAGTGTTTGTGGTACGGACATTCATATGATTACAACTTCAACCACTTTGCTGGCATGGTTGCAACTTGGCTTACCGATGGTCCGGACTCTCTTGGCCTAAGGGCAAGACGAGATAGACTGTATCGTGTATTGCTGATTGTATTTCATGGGCAGCCCTTGTGAATTTGAGCACTGCTCCGGACTCACTGGATTTCCTTGACTGGACCAGATTGAGATAGAGTTGATGTATCATTGGATCAGGGTTTCTACGGTAGATGTATCCTCGGATCTTCTACAATTCGTCATTTTATAATTCATGAGACTGTTTGTATGAACATGATCTCAGATGTACCAATAAGCTTTGGAGGTTCTTGCCAAGCATAACTCCTAGCTGAACTATTATGGCTATCACTGGGTATACTTACCTATTGATAATATTAACATCAATTTTGTGGATCTGGAACTCGTTCTAATCCCTTCGTGATCAGCTGTTCAAGCTGCTTCATCATCCAAAAATATCTTCACGAGAGAATATGGTGTATGGATTGATTCTCAGTCAGCCTCTGCGTGGCTGGGGCAGTGAAGGCTATTTCCAACCCCACATTGATACCTAATTACCTACAGTCCATTACCCCTCCTAATTATCATGACCATTCGGTAAACATTTAATTATTGCAACTAGTCTGTATGTTACATCCCTAAGTTCTATAATAACCACAATAAATTCAATATCTTATTATAAATAAATAGGTACTCACTTGTTGTTAAAGCTTTAATAATTTATTACAGTAATCCAGAATAATATTATCAATATTAATGTCACTTTTAGGTTATGTACACGATTGACACTAAAATACCTTTCATCTATTACTGATAGGACAATCTGAGTTACTAGAACAACTTGTCTAGGTTTAGGAAATTAAAAGCACTAGTTAGGTCTAACAAATAATTTATAATCACTATAAGATATTAACTTCACTTATTTAGGGTTGAAATTAGAAGCACTATTTAGGTCTTACATTATAGTTCTGAGCGCATAATCACAAAAAGAATCCGGTTTGCTATGACACAACGTAGAGTCCTACCACTAATCACTAGACGATCGATCACTTTGGCCAATCTTCAGTAAAAGTTCATATTAGAAGTACAATATAGGTATTCTAAATGGAACTATATAGTTGATATACTATCATCTTATCAGATAGACTAGTATAATCATTTTAGACGATTATAATGCAGCTTTCCATGTATTTCAGATTCTCCGTCCAGAAACGAAAAAAAAAAAATATAATCCATGTTCAATTTATTCTAGATATAATTCCTTCCATATTCTAGGTTTTCCTTCTTCTTAGTCTTTCTTTCTTTCTGTATTTATTTATAGTCCTTTCCTTTCTTTCTTCCCTCTTAGTTTATAGATATATATATTAGTTAGTTAGATAGTTATATTTAGTTATATATGTAAGATAGTTTTAGTAAGGTAGGAGGGGTTTTTTACAATATGTCTCGGATTACATTTAGTTTATGTACACAGTCGTACTAAAACCATAATTTACCTAACTATTTATTTAGTGTATTAACAAAGAACAAGTAAAATGCATTCTCACCGGTATACCAAAAAAAAGTCTCCATAATGAGAAGTTATTTCAGTCTGTTTTTTCTGAAAATAGTACAATTACCTCTTTAAATGAACATACAACTAATTTTATTTTAGACACCTGTGAGTGTTCCATTACAGTGGGGTTGGAACGTGAACCAGCATTTAAAATAAAATTACTGTGTAGGATTGCACTGTTACCCACATGCATGGTCGCAAGAGTGCACGCTGCAATAGTTTTACAATGGTATCACGTACTGCTTTGTTTGTTACATTTAGTATAATACCTAAAACTTTTTTTATTGTTTTAAATTTTAATTGAGATGAGTGTACGAAGCTCTTTCTTAGGCGACTCGTATATTTCGTTCGTGATCGAACTCCTAAACGACTGGACCGATCTTTTTGAAATTTGGAACGGTCATAGTAACCATCACCGTGAGTGTATATATCTGAATTCATAATAAAGATCGGTCCAGTCGTTTAGAAGTTCGACCCGGATCGACAAACTCAGCTCAATTATTGCAACAGCAGAATGCATTGCATACCTAGTTATGTACATTTGGACTCGGAATGCTGAGATTCTATTTAATGATATTTAACATGTGTCCTGGATGTTGGAATTTGGTTTGAATTAAATAAATGATTTTGGATTTTCCATAGTACCCGGTAACTGCAATAGGCTCACTTACGTGGGTCTGGACCTCTGCCTACCCCTCCGGTATATAAATATAAGCTTGACGATACCTATGTTGAATTTATTTATATATTTATGGCTCACATCGCACATTACAACCATGGCAAAAGCATATTATATATGAAATATTTTTTATAATACTGAACTGGCTTGCAACGTAAATTATGTGCGCTCAGCAAATCCATTAATTGGCTAGAAACAAATAACAATTAAGCTAAAATTAAATAAACACTCAAATAAATTTTGTGTTAAGTATACTAAAAAATTAAATTAAGTAAAACTGCTTTATGTAGCTGTAAGCTGTTTATAAAGATTTGCGTTCAAAAATTTTAATTCATTTTAATAGTTACTATTTCGGGACTTAAACGCGTTAACTTACCTTATTTAGGTCCCAACGCGCGACGTTTCGACCGAGTTACATCGTAGTCAGGCTCTAAAAACTAGTTTAATTCCCCGAAATCGTAACTATTAAAATAGATACCTACGTTATATTTTGGTAAGATATAAAACGAGAGAAACTCTTTACTTCTTAATGTTAAGAATCTTCCCTATATTTTAATCCTGTCAGAATTTAGATATTCTATTAGGCAATGGGATTCTATTACAACTTTTACAACAGCCTATTGTTTACGGCTATTTTAAGAGATGTTACAATAACATTAAGCACTGTAATTTAAAACTGTATGGGTACTACGTTTAATAGGTAATAATTCATTAAATTCTCGCTAAAACGTTGTAATTTTCTCTGGCAGAGATTATGTTGAGACATTACAGAAGCAGTTAGCCGGTACGAGCTATCATTTGAATGGGAAACCATTATGCGTTTATGTTTAATGATTATTTGAAGCCCCCTTATAACTTAGCACCATTTGTAATTCCGCTGCTGAATGTCTACCATTAAGTATTGTTTTCGCGGTGTAATTATTTTGTTTGTATTTTTTCTCATTGGGGCTTCATTTCACAGTAAAATGTTGCTATAAAAGAAAAGTTACAAAGTAATTGGACATTCCTGGCTAATTATTATTCGCTATATGAAATTTGTGAGGTTGGATTTTAGTTTTGTTGATATGTTAAATTCTTTAACTGTTTAAAATTAAATATATTTCTATGTGATTAGTGTGGACTAGGGCTGGCCTCTGCCCTATCATCGTAACTTAGCACCTTAGTGATAATATATTTATGGCAACCCTAAATGTTGTAAGGAGGTGGAGTCACATTTGTCTTTATGAAACAATACACGTTGAAAAAAAAACAAAAAACTACATATGAAAAGAAACAACAATAGTTCATTCTTTATCCTTGCAACTGAACACTACATAGAACAAGTCGAGTTAAATTGAATGCTGTTAACGATAAAGTAGCCATTCATCAGTGACTATTTTAAATCCAACACAGAAGTGAACATTTGCTCGCATTTCCTTCAAGACAGAACAATAAGTAACGCTTTAGCGGAGTCTTCTTACGTACATAGATCCATGAAAGACTAGAAGCGAGATTGAAATACAATCTTCTTTGCTATAAACAATCGGTTACAATCTTTGGACATAATAAACGTACGTCTATAAATTCAGTACCTCCTCATCTAGAAAGAAGAAAATAATGAACAACAAAAATTTTACGAACTACTTGAAAATTCGTGAAAACGACAATCTTGTTGAATTTAATCCCTATTACATGAATCAAATTACCGGTGAAATATGGGCATATTAACGTAGCTGTCGAAACGAAACTGAGGCGCTTGCCTAAACCTGCCAAATTATAAAGGCTTTCATTGCAAAGTGATGTAATTAGTAGTTAATAGTGGTTAAAGTAATTTCCGCACCGTGAATATTCAATTAAAATACCTTAAAGCAAAATAGAACAGCTATGACGCAACCGACAAAACGTTTTCAGCAAGATTCTCTCAGGTTTAATAATAGATGAAGCTTTTATCGAGTACATTGTGATAAAATTGAAATTCTAAGTGCAATACCAAAACCAAGCGACACTTTCGCTTTAAACTTCTAATTTAGGGAGCAGGGACTAAACATAATCACTTAAATTTGAATTCTATTAAAAAGTTCACTTCTCATTTGACCCGACTGCTTATGAAGTATTATTATATCTTCCGCAGTTTTCTTGTCTATTTTTATAATATACATGTACACAAGTATACAATTTTATTTTATCACTCATATAATATACAAAACTTTTAACGGATTACTAATATTAATAAATTATTATACATATCCTGTGGAGTTCCGTCAAGTCTTCGAGTATAAGATTACAAATGAGACACCGTGCGGTTGAGTCAGTACAAATCCAAGAGGCCAACTTCATCAATAGCTCGCGGCGCAGCGTGGTAAAGTGATTGAAGACTCTGCATGTTAAAAACGCATCGAGGGTTCCGTACAGAACTAAAACAAAATGCTTTTCGTATTTTTTTAGGACAATCAAGTGATCCTATAAGGGTTCTGCTTTTTTCTTTTTGAGGTCCGGACCCCAAAAGCTTTTATATAGGATCATATAATGCAAGTCCCATTATATTATAATTCACAAGTTTAATTTTGAACATTTCTGTTTACTGTCGTCAATTTAAACCCCACAGAATTAACTTTCTTTCGCATTGAGAAAATTTGAAGTGCTTTCCGCGAAACGAATGCCAGTAGCACCCTGTCGCATTTGCCGAGATATCGTCGGATTTACTGGGCCAAAAGCTTTGTGAGGCTGAAATAAAATGGCCCACAGAGAAATCTGCCGCATATTATTAGGAGAATACTAGATTTATACGCTGTATTCAATTTACGTGAGCTCTTTTTGTTGGCATCGGGGACACTACGATGAAATTAAATTGATTTTATCTCTTTCTGATAATGAATTTGAATTGTGCTCGTTGATTTTAAACAAAATACTGTTACGTTGAGCTCGGATATGTAGTAGCGTTGTGTGCGGGATCGTATCTACTTTGAATTAAACTCGTTGGGTTTCCCCGAACACTATTATATTAATAAGAAATAATTAAATTTACAATTCCTAATACATTTTAGACTTCTTCAGGAGCTCAGGTATCCGCCACCGCGGCCCTGGCCCGAATCAATTTTCTTTTTTCCATTGTCTTCATTTATTTGATTCCGTTTAAATGTATTTTAATATTTAAATTGTCAGATTCCTTCCAGCCAATACAAATTTACAATAAACTCAATGAGGTCGTATGCGAATGTGCAAACACCTATGCAAATAAACATAAAAAAAAAAAAAAAAAAAACTTAGGTACTAAAATAGCTTCGGACAGGACTGGACGTAATATTTCCTACAAGAGTAACTACAATAATCTATACTAGCGTTCCATTTACAAATGATCGGTGAGCGAAAAATTGCCAGGCATTTATCAAGTACCAGAGTAGTTGGATAACGTACACGTGAATTTACATACAGGGATCTTGATATTAATGTAGGTTTTGAGTTTTCTTAGCTTTCCCAGCAGTGGTTTCACCTACTAATGATAGACATCACTATCGTAGATGAGCTATGTTAAGCTTCTACTAGACTTTCTTTATTAATTTCGCGGCCGCCCCTGCGTTCTACGTCCATTGCCGGGCGCCTCAGATGCTCACTCGGAAATATCCCAGTGGCGCCCGGAGGAGCTTTTACTAGCCTAGGATAAACCCAACCCCAAAGATGGGGGATATCAACCAATTTCTAACTGGTATGTCTTTGCTACCATGAGAGATGGGAAGGCCTTTGGTATGGGACGCTACTTGCGTTGACACCTTAGCACCTTCACACTACGCCAAGCACATCTGGATGCACACATCGGCATTTGCGACATTTGCATCGGCTGAAGGCCTCAAAAGGCATAAAAATGCTAACCTAGCAGGTGATTACATATATTCGATGCTTGTCAGGACCCAGAACGTTGGTTATTTTTTGTCCCAAAGAATAAGTTTCGCCATCTAACGTGCCAACATAGTCAGCAATCAGGGAACCTTACCAGTCGGCAATGACGCGAAGGTGTGATACTTATTGTAAATATATAAAGATTTCTAACCAGACATGAAATAAAAAGCATCTTTGAAATGTAATACAAATAGGTTGTGAATATCAACTTAATTCAAGTTCATGTTAAGTGGATAGTTTGATGTGAATGAAGTGTGTCCATTCGGGCAAGCTCTTTGTGACTCGAGTGACGTTCTTAATGGTTTCACCTGTACTGACCATGCTTTGGTTACAAGAACACTTATTACGTTTACACTCATTCTGTAACATTATAACGAGTCTAATAAAATTGAAGTGAAGTGGTTTAGATATAAATATTTAAAGAACTTCTTTAATACAATAACAAAGTAAAGTAAAGATTTCTTAGTAGATATTAAACCAAGATAACCTCTTTATTCGACCTAAATTTCCACGGATAGCACTAGGTTATTTCTATAATATCTTGAAATATTAAGTTGACGCTGAGTTTATTATGAGAACCAAGCGCTATACTCACAGTTTTATAAGATCAGTCAAATAGAATAAAGAAGAAACACTCAGGAGCTCAGGAAATTGATTTCAGTAACCTTTTTACAAATGTATGAATATCGAGTTTTGAATATTTTTTCTTTAGTAGCTAATCTGAGGGACTAAAGGGACCCGCTTTGAACTTGCCTTCGATCAAACAATCTCAAAGTATGTAAGAAGTCAATTTAAACATACATTTATTCAAGCGAAGCAATATTTTTTGACTGATTTACTTAGGTATTATTAAATATGAATTGGATTTTGGATTTATTATTTTCAATCATAAATATTTGTCTGATATCTGTCGCATACGTTCAGAAGTCATATTTAGACAAATAAGTATCTACTACAACTTAATAATCTCTGTGAGTGACTTTGTCTGTACTGTGTTATATGACTGTTTTTACTGACAATTATACATGACAGTAAACATATCTTGAAACGACCGAATTTTCTTTTTGATATTTACAGACAGTGAACAATTGAACTACCAAATGTGGGTTCGTATTTACCCACCCGCAGGTAAAGTTTCCGCCCAAAATCAGGTAAACTTTACCGCTCGTTAGAGACCTTAAATGGTGAGAGAGATCCGGAGCATGGACCGGTACATTACACATTTCTAAACGGTCTTCACCGGTGACCTTAACACTTTATGTTTCCTAGGGAAGTTGACGGTAAAAGCTGAGATATAGCAACACTTATTTGGATAATTTATGTAAAACTCCTGTAATCTGAAATAGCTTTCAAGAGGCTGCAGTAAGTACTTATTTGTAAATTGTGTTGGAACTGTATGCAACACAATATTTTTTATTTACATATTTTTCTTCAACGTTGAACTAAACATATGAAAAAAAAGACTAACCTATCCAATGTCTAGGCCCAGCATTTAAATTAGTTTATACTCGTAGTTTTTGTATTTGATTGCAATAAGTTATTAATGATAGGCAATAGAAAAGTGATGATAACGCGAACCTATGCGAGTGTCTCGCAAAGTAAACATTTTTACTGTAGGAGAGATTTCCCTGAATAGGTAGTAACCCCTTTCATCCAGGGATTTATTTCCAATAAGTAAAAGGAATATCCCGCATTCGAAGATACAATTTAGGGCAATTGTATAAACCGTTGTCAACCACCCGTAAAGGTAAAATTTCGCAGCAATTTTGTTACGTATATACCTCTTACGTTATCTGTACATTTTATAGAATTGTAAAAAGAAAATGGTCTGAAAAGAAATTAAAAAAAATCACTCTAAGCGCCTAAAGAAGTGATGCAGAGCCTAAAATATTTGTCCATGTATGTCATGACTTTTGTCTTTGTATGAACATTTTTGACTACTGCTAACTCTTGTTACACTACACGAGGAAATAATCTTAACTATTATCAGACTTGAATCCATGAAATCTATGGGTGTTAAGAGTAACTCCTAGTACCTAGTACTACTAGGTGGTGCTCTTATAATTTTCCTAAGTGTTATTCTTTTTATAAACTCAAGCAAAGAATACTAGTATAATATTCTTATATATGTGACCAAAGCTACTACTTCGATGTATAATAAGAATCCTGATCGATAAGAATCCGGAATCAGCCCAATTTCCATTCACTTTTCATAAATGACTAAATGAGATAAAAGGAAGAATCTGTTATAGGAAATAGTTTAATAAACAATTTCCAAGTAGCTGTGGAACTACGAGAACCAATAGATGCACAAAATCTGACTATATAAAAATCGTGGCGACCTGAAAAATGTCTGACTGATCTTCAGAAGTACAATTAGCATCTCTCGAAGCCTATGTAAACAGAAGGACGTATTTGCCAAACATTGGCAAACCATTGCCAATTTCTTGCGCAAATATTTTGTTCAGTCATTAACGTTTCTCCTTGGATGTTTTAACACGGCTTGGAACGAATTACGGCAGAGTTTGAAACTTGCTTCCAATTTTATTCAATTTTAAGATTATAATTTCGCTTGAAGGATGGCTGCCAGATCTCATGACATCATTTTAAGCTTATTTTCCAGTCTCATAATTTCTGTGAAAGAGGATTTGTCGTTGTGAACACGACAGTACTGTTTAATTTAAGCGTCTTGTGCGTAGATTTATACTGTTTCACGCAGAGACATATTTGTATATTCTTATTGTATGTTTCTTATGTTTCACGCCATTAGAAAGATTCTTAGAAACCATGGACTTTAGTAGGTACGTTTTATTTGTAAAAATATAATTCTTACAAGAACACCACATAATGACTTTATTTTATAAGCAATGTAGTATGACAACTTGTATGATCACAAAATTAGATGTCTCGGGCTAGTGGTATCTTAGTCAGTTAGTAGAACGTTCCTCCTGGAAAAGGATCAGTCACTGGTTCGAGACCAGGCCAAGAAGGTTTTATGATATTGTAAAATTATTTGAGAACACTACTACAAGTCAAAATCACATCATTTTTCCCGAAGGGGCAGAGAGGCGAAGGTATTCATTAGTTACTGTTGGTCTAACGTTATTGGAGGCGAGCCTATTATTTGGCGCTTTGGGTAATTTTGCCATAACCTCGTCGTCGTCCTCATCATCAAGTGCAATTAAGAATGACTTGAGCCCTGGAGATGTTGATAGGAAGAAAATTTATTTTGCTGCTTCTTTACCATTTCATATCATTTATACTGCTTCGGTGGCGTGGTCGGTAGTGAATCGGCTTCCGACTTCGGAATCTCAAGTTCGATTGCCGGACCGAATCAAAATATATATATGATACACAAATGTTTGTTTCGGAGTTAGGGTGTTTTCTATCAATATCAATACATATAATAAAATTGTAACTGTTCGCTGTCTGTACAAGGAAGATATATATGAGAAATTGATGCAGGGTGGCTTTATGAACGCAATAGAACCCCAAAATAAAGTTTTTAGAATTTTTCTGTTGTCTGTTTGTCTGTGTGTCTGTTTGTCTGAATGTTTGAACACGCTAATCTCAGAAACGGCTTAACTGATTTGAATGCGGTTTTCACTAATGCGTTGCGGTACATTCAACTTAACATTTAGTGTTTGTTTCATTTCAATAGGTTGATAAACAAAAAAGTTATATCGATCTAAAGAAACACGCATAAGCCCAGGTTAAGCAACCCCAGTCGCGGTTCTAACTAGGATGGGTGACCAATTGGCACAAAATATATCAAGTGACAGACATGACAGGCAGACATACATTACGCCTATATTCCCGAAGGGGTAGGCAGAGGTGCATTACACATCAACACTGTGCCAGTACTTTTGTTGGTCCCACGGTCCCAATAGAGGGCAAGCATATTGCTGATAGGGCACTTTAGAAGATCCATAACTACTATATAATTTAAATCAAAATTACCGCAGCCAGGACAGGTGTTACATACCACTAATAGGTATATCTGCAGTCTGAGTAGCTCAGTAATAAATAACTCTGTTTGTAGATTTGATTTCCACTATTTGCTGTTTTATAACACGTGTGTATACATAAAAACATAATTATACATACTTATAACAATATATAAAAAAAAGGGAAATGCGTGTCAAAAAGCACAAAAGGTTCCGTGCCAAAACGGCAAAATTATCTGTTTTTTAGTATTTGTAGGTGACAAATACTAAAAAACAGATAATTTTGCCGTTTTGGCACGGAACCTTTTGTGCTTTAAGTCAGTCTCCGTAATATTATTTACTATACTAAATTAAATAAAGAGAGAGTTAAAATAATAGTGGTATGTAAGGTTGCTGCCTGTAACTGTATAAGTATTATTGTACACGACTCATCTCTAAGTCGTATTATAGTAAGTGAGAATGCCTCGAAGAAAATCGAACCTCAGCCAGTGCAGCAGAAATGATAAAAGGTTAAGATTATTTCGATCTTAGGAAGCTGAAGAGGATCATGAAACAAGACTTACTGCATCTCAGGAACGACAGGTTTAGGTTACGTACTTCAGAAACGTCACTTCAGCGAGAATCACGACTGAGTTCACAGCGTTCTCAATTGATGGCCTATCGAAATCGAGAGAGCAGTGAACAGCGTGAGGAACGTTTATCCGCCGACCGTGAGGCTCACACTGTCACGTGAATCTGAGACCTTCACCGACAGGGAATCTGGCTTGAGTTCTCAGAGTGCTGTCGGCACGAAGTCGGTCTCAGGAAACCAATGAACAACGCGAAGCGCGTTTGACTGCTGATCGCGAGGCGCATGATATGTCGCGTGAATCTGAGACCTTCACCGACAGGGAGTCTCGCTTGAGTTCAAAAAGAGTACTTTCGGCAATAACTCGGTCTCAAGAAACCAGTGAACAACGCATTCAAATCAGTTAAGCCGTTTCTGAGATTAGCGAGTTCAAATATTCAGACAAAATAAAAATCCTTTGGAAAAAAATCTAAATGGGACAGCAAATTACAGTGATTGTTAAATATAATTACTATTAGTACACACTATTAGGTACCTCAATGTATGTACTGATACAGACGCTGGGTGTGTCCAAACACCGTTAATCAATACATAATAATAATCAATACATACCTATAATAAAATTGTAAGTGGTCGATGTCTGTACATCGAAGAATAATAGAGAAACTGTTGTTTGTTTGGCTTTATGAACACAATAGTACCCAAAACAATGGTTTTTAGAATTTTTGTCTGTTTATCTGTTTGTCTGTTTGTCTGAATGTTTGAACACGCTAATCTCAGAAACGGCTTAACCGATTTGAATGCGGTTTTCAGTAATTCGTTGTGGTTTACTCAATTTAACATTTTGTTTTATTTCAATCGGTTCATAAATAAAAAAGTTATGTCGATCTAAAGTAACCCGCAGGCGGGCTGCGGGCAAAAGCTATACATAATAAATCAGTAACTGGTGATCAAGAAAACTTTAACACGCAGGCGGAGCTGCAGGCAACAGCTAGTGTATAATATGTATGTATTAAGAAATACATAAGTATGTTTATCGGTTGTCTAGATCCCATAGCACAAGCTTATAGCTTACTTTGGGCTAGATGACGTTGAAATGAAATGAAATGAAATGATTTATTTATTTTTGATTTGTATAGGTCACTAAATGACTTTTACAAACGTCAGTAAGTACTTAAAATAAAATAAAATGTCATTGCTTCTATATTTACATAGAACCGAGAGAAAGAACCTGGTAATAAAATTGTTTTGAGAGGATATCCAATTATTTTTATTCATTAGCTTATGTACTTTCTTGTCGATACGTTAAAACTAATATTTTTGTTAAAATTAAGGTCCCAGAAGTTTACGAACTTCCTATCTCCTTACATTTCTTTCGTCTCAAGCGTAATTTAAGATATTTATTTACCCTGAGAGACTGTCTATAAAGGGCGATAATTTGTTGAAATATGGAAGGGTTTAATCCCACGTGGCTCGAGTGGGTTGTTGTCACCACACTACATGCGTTGTATGACTCTATGATTTATGAGGTTGGGGTTAGACCAAGGACCGCGGTGACTACTGACTGCGGTAATGATCACGGTCAATGTCCGTATGTGTATCTTAGGAGTATTATTTCAGAATACGTGTAATAAATGATAAACATAACCTCGATATATGTAGAACAATCTTGTAATTAAATATTTCAATATTTCGTTCCTTAAATTTACAAAGCTTGTTTTTTAAATTCCGCGGCCGCTCCGTTGCAATGCTCCGTTGCTCTGTAATTTGCAGAGTAAACAAAATCTATGTATCAACACAGATGTTACATACCACTTAAATATAATCTCTGCAGTCTGAGTATCAGCATACAGTCAATGCCAGATGCCTGCGCCTTCGAGAAAACAAGCGTTAATTTATGTATGTGTGTAATGGTTTGTACTTGTTGCCCAATTAAAAACCAGTAGAGTCATCTTTTTTTTTTTTTTTTTTTTTTAATTCTTTATTGTACAGATTTACAAAACACAAAACAAACATTAACAATATGTACAAAGGCGTGCTTAAGCCAGTAATGGCTTTTCTTCGAGCAGACCTTAGAGGTATAGAGGAGATAAATAATACTAAAGAGAGAAGAGGAAAGTGTAAACACGTACACATACAAAATTACATATAATACAAGAAGAAAATTCAACTAATAAATGTAATACATATAACAGAAATGAAATACATACACATAAGAACTTAATAATATAAGACTAAAGCTAAATACCTACATGCTACATACAGATAAATATACTTACTAAATAAGAAGGAGATAATATGATACAAATGAAAGTCAAAAGAATAATTATGGAAAATCATAGTTGGGAGAGGAAATGCTCCTTTACCCTTTTCTTAAAAATGTCCAATGAACGACTAGCACGGATATCATGTGGTAGTGAGTTCCATAATCTGACAGCCTGAATTGTAAATGAATTGTCATAACAACTAGAGGCATGAGCAGGAGTTCGAAGAAGTAGGGATGAGGAAACACGACATGCTTTGTCTCTAGGCACCAAATACTCAAAACGCTCACGCAGATAGGCAGGAGAATTAGGATTGTGAAGGATAGTATAGAGAAGAGAAAGGATATGAGCTTTACGACGTTGCCGAAGCCACCCCAATCTATGCCGGAATTCAGATACGTGATCGTATTTACGAAGGCCATAGACGAAGCGTATCCCCAGATTCTGCAAGCGCTCAAGCTTATTGACAAGCTCCTCCGATGCATCTAGGAAACAGACATCAGCATAGTCTAACAATGATAGAAGAAGAGATTGCGCAAGAGTCACTTTAGTTTGAAAAGGTAAGAGTTTCTGAAGAGATTTTAGAGATTGAAATGAGTAGTACACCCTCCATGAAAGATACGAATCTATATGAAGACCCAAATTCCTGGCACTGTTAGAGTACTCGATAGGCTCAGAATTAAATATAACTGAAGGCAAAGACTCATAATCCACGAGACCAAGCATATACCGGCCACCAACAATTAGTGCCTGTGATTTACTGGGATTAACTAACAAGCCAAAGGATTTGGCCCAACTGTAGACATTTTCAAGGTCACCATTGTTGGCAGCAACACCTTTTTATTTTTTTTTTTTAATTCCGCGGCCTGAGGCCGCGGCCGCTCTAACGTCCGTTGCCGGGCGTCTCTGGTTACTAGAAGAGGGTATGTCCAGTGGCGCCCGGCGAGCAGCAACAGCTTGGCCTATTTCATCAACCCTAAAATGTCGATATAACTGCAAGTCGTCTGCGTAAAGATGATAATTTGAGTTCAAGACTCTTGTGATGGCGTTAATAAAAACAGAGAAGAGAAGAGGAGAAAGCACACCACCCTGAGGAACGCCCGCCGCAAGATCACACCAGCTGGACGAGGTCTCGGCTGCACGAACCGACTGCGAACGTCCCTGAAGATAGGCTTTAAACCAAGCGGCAACAGACGCGGATACATTCAAGGATTTCAAGATTCCCAAGAGTATGTCAAAATCAACCGAATTAAATGCACTGCTAAAGTCTAGTAGCACTATAATGGTAAGTTGTTTGTGTTCCATGGCAAGCCTAATGTCATCTTTGTTACATTGGTCAATTACTATAAGTTTGTTTTGATTGTCCGAGACGCCCAGGTCTTTAATTGACGGTGCTATAGCGGCTGGTACTTAAGATTTTGTTGCCTTTCATCAACATTTCATCGCAAGGCAACGGGTTTCAAACTTATATTTCAAAATTATAATATCTTTAGCTGCTTATTTTATTAAATTAATTCGGCCATTTTGGTCATAACGCACTTTTTAGAGTGCCCGGTGACGGCAAAAGGCTTGCCCCCTATTACGTGGGACTAAAACTACTGGCATATTGTGGGTGTGTAATGCGCCTCTACCTACCCCTTCGGGGATATAGGCGTGATATGTGTGTGTGTGTGTGTGCTATAACTTTCGGGGACGAGATAACTATTTCAGTAAGAAGCCAAGTGTTCAAATTACATAAAAAGTTCTGCGTCAGGGACATAACAAAAATATACACGAGTATCATCCAATAATAGGGCTGTTGGCTAATAAGGATAAGTTTATCAGAAAAAACAGACTTACTTTAGTAATTATTTAACCATCAATGAATCCCAGGAATGATATGATAGAATATCATATCATTCCTGGGATAGATAGGAATCAGTTGTTTAAGTCATGATGAGGCTAACATGCCTATTTAGGACAAAATCCTCTAGAGAAAAGAAAACAAATAGATAACACACGTTTTACGATTAAGATATTATAAGCGAAGCAATTTGTCGACACAACGTGACGTAAAGTCGAGTTACCTACGAGTATCTGCTCCTGGCAGAGTTCATTAACTAACGGATAGTAACTATCGCTTGTGTGTGGTATGACCCAATTTATTTCGCTTCAAAGCGATTGACCAACCATTTGTCAGATGACAATCATATAACGGACTCAGAAGATGAAATTGTAGGTACGTTTTGGACTCTGTTATTAATTTACAATGATTATGGCTCATTTACATTGGTCGGTACCACCCGTACGACGGTTCGGGAGATTTCGAGTTAGACTTTATGACCCAGTTATCGGCTAATATGTAAATGAGTAATTATCATTATAAGCTTTATTTGTTGGATTGACTTAAAGAATCAATGTGTATAAAACATCTTTATTTACAATAAGAATAACAATATACATAATTATATACTAAAAATATTTACGTTACAAAATATCGTTTGAAAAATCCTCCGCGTCATTGCCGACTGCGAAGGTTCCCAGAATGCTGGCTGTGTTGCCACGTTGGATGGCGTTTGGTACAGAACCTTTGTGCGTGAGTCCGACTCGTACTTGGCCGGTTTTTTTATTAAGATTCGGGAGCAAAATGTCTCTTGCGCAAAATGTCCCCTGGTCGTAAAACGTCTCTTTCGCAGAATGTCTCTTTCGCAAAATATCTCTTTCGCAGAATGTCTCTTTTTCAAAATGTCTCTTTCGCAGAATGTCGCGCCAGGGACTTATGAATGACTTCTAACTTAAGAATGGACAATGAATTAATGAAGAATGACTTAAGAATGGACCTCCCCGAAGACGGACCTCGTGATCCCGTGTCCAAACACTATATCTTGATTTACTAATTTTCTTTTTTTTATTATTTTCTATATATTTAAATATATTGTGGATCAGGGCACTTCCTTCGCCCAATATAGGTACTATGTTGGACGATACCACTTTCCGCCTTGCCACCTGTCTTCGTTTATGTGCGCCATGTGTTTCTCCGCATCGTTGCCACTGTGGAGAAGTAGTCAATAACCTTGGACATCACGGTCTTTCATGCAGTAGAAGCGCAGGTCGTATTTCTCGACACGCTAACCTTAATGACATAATCGGTTCCACAGTATGAGAGTGGCATCTCTGCCCGGCACGCGTTGTACGGGATCGGAAGGGAGAGGGTGGGATCAGGTTAAAGCTCTTCAGAACACTCACCGTGGTAAATACGGTAGAACGCGGCTAGGAAGCAATTGTTCGGCGCTGGGCTAGCGGCTCAAGGCTTTCCGTTACCTCCAGACAGTCTATAATGCGTTTGTATAAATGGTAATGGTATGGTATAAATGGTTCTTTTGTCTAATTTTTAGGTACTAAAAAATAGGACTTCCTATCTAATCACAAAGCATTACTAAAAAAATAATATACATTACACAAATATTTAAGTATAAATTATGTTACCGTAAATGTGAATAATTGAAAATTATGAATAAGTACTGGTCATTATTGACAATCACCTAAATTCGCGGTAAAAGTAAGATAAGTTTTTAATATTTGTAATACTTTTATTTATCTCATCAAAGAAAAAGAAATAACTACAACCTATGTGCCTGCGGTGCCGTTCATACACTTATGTATGCACATTCACCGTACTACATCAAATAACAGAATTGTCTCAAAACTATTCTTAAATTGTAGTACTTATTTCTGAATACATCCCTTCCAATTTGTCAAATACCAGAGTACAGTAACAGTAGCAACCGGTAAACAAAAGACTCTCGACGCACTTTAATCATTTTACTAAGACATCTATATACCTCCTTTTTCCTTTTGAAGTTTGTTTTGGACGTTTCTCTTTTCCGAAGAGCTGATATCTTTGTTGAACGAGAAGACTTACTTTGCCCTATTCAAAATTTGTCTTTATAGAGACCTATAGGTTTCTTCAAAAGGCTCAAATTCACTACTCTGTGGTTTTTCCAAGTGTATTGTTATGTATTGTGCATTTTATACGAATAGTAACTCGTATTGGTGATTGCTAGTACATACCTACATATAATCACTCCTGTTTCCCATATGGGATAGACACTTAGGCTGTCGTAGCTTGCCAGATACTGCCTATCCGTGGGCCCGGTTAAGACGAAGGAGAAACACCGTGGACAGGTTTTAGTAGGTAGGCCGTTTTCCGCGCCTCTGGCTATAATGCTATATTATGTCCTCATTGCGCAGTGTATTTGGACGCCCCACGATGTAGGTACTAAGGTAACGGTTTTGGGTGCAAAGGGGCTCTACCAACATCTATAGGGCCCCAGCGACCTCACCTGCTAGTGGCGCACCTGCTGATAAACGGAAGAGGCTCGTTAATTTACGGTACCTATGGAGTGGCTTCGGCCCCTACGTGGGTACCAGGTGGTACAACAGTGTTGGTCCGGGGGGGTACCACCGTGCAGCTGTGCTAAAGCCCCCCAAGTAACCCAGCCCAGGCTGGGTTGCGTTAGGGGTTCAGCAGCTGCACCGCCAGGCCCGGGGCGATGTATGGTGCAGCAGGCATGGGACCAGTGGGGGCGAAACGGAGTCTAGTGTGGGTGGTGTGGGTCGATTCGCCGGCCAGGGAGACCCTTAGCAACGGCGTTGCCGCGGCCGCCCGCAACACAGTCATGGGGCCCGCCTGGGACCAACCACCCCAGGAGGCTGCCCCACATGTTGCGCATAATCCTGATGTGGGATCGCCGCTCCGGGTGGTAACCGGTGTGGGGTAGCGGCGGCCTTGCATCAGGGGGGTTTGGGAGCCCTTCCGTCCGGCGAGTCGGCTCCGACCTAACCACACGGTTCTAGACAAAGCTAGCCCCTGCGCTTTGTCATTTACTGCTGCACCAAATGTCGCCCTGTCTTCACGCTTCTTCTTCAAAATCTACAATGGCAGTGCAACAAAAAAGAAATAAACGTTACACAGCGGCCCTAGGAAACCCACAACTTCACATTTCGAGGTGGAGTTCACTAACGTCCGTGGACTCCATGCGAACCTCGATACCGTCCACCACCACCTTGAGACGGCACGGCCCGCTGTGATGTTCCTCACGGAGACACAAATACGCCGCCCTGACGACACGTCTTACCTGTGTTACCCCGGCTATGTCATCGAGGAACAATTTCGAGACAAAGCCGGGGTGTGCGTGTTCGTTAGGGCGGATGTTTGCTGCCGCCGGTTGCGCTGCCTAGAGAACCCCTCCAATTCCTTCCTCCGTCCTTTGGCTGCACGTAGACCATGGCTCTATGAACCAGATCTACGTGTGCGTCTACCGATCCCACACAGGGGATTCTGAGGCAACAAAGCTCTTCCAGTACCTCAGCGAGACGGCTGATGAAGCGCAGGTGCGGTTCCCGAACGCTGACCTAGTATTTCTGGGGGACTTCAATGGCCATCACATTGAATGGCTGGGGTCCCTCAAGACTGATCATGCGGGTAGAGCCGCCCATGCGTTCGCTCTCTCCCACGGTCTGACCCAGATGGTATGCGGGATCACCCGGATACCAGACAGGTCAGATCACGCGCCCGCTCTGCTGGATCTACTGCTGACGAGTCGCCCAGCCCAGTACAGTGTTTCGGTAGGAGCCCCACTGGGTAGTTCCGACCACTGTGTTGTTCACGCTGGCATGAAGGTGTCACCTCCTGCACGTCCTGTACAAACGTCACGACGACTATGGCACTACTCGTCAGCGGATTGGGACGGTCTACGCGATTATTATGCGTCCGTCCCCTGGAGCCAGCGCTGCTTTGTAGGAAAGGCTCCTTCGGATAGTGCTTCTGCTATTGCTGGCGAGATCAGTTTAGGGATGGATTATTACATCCCTTTCACTGATGTCGCCAGTATCCGCAGAGCTCGTCCCTGGTTCGGGCGAGATTGTGCCAAATCTGTTCGACAAAAACAGTCGGCATATCGCGCCTGGATCAGGGCCCGGGCTGTGCGCGACCCAAACGTGGGCCACCTCAAAGCAGCGTACAACCGAGCCACAAAGTCGAGTAAGAGGGCCTTTAAGAGAGCGGATGCCCAGCGCGTCGCGCGGCTTGGTCAGGAGCTCACTTCCCATCCCACGGGCAGCCGTGGATTCTGGCAACTGGCCAAAGCCGTGCAATCTAACTTTTGTCAGCCCTCGCTGCCACCGCTGCGTTACCCAGATGGAACACTGGCTCACAAAGCCCAAGAGAAAGCGGATATGCTCGCAGACCTCTTTGCGGCTAATTCCCGGGTCGACGACTGTGGCCTGCAGCCCCCCGCCATCGCCAACTGTGGCCACACAATGCCTGATATTGTTGTCAGGCAATGTGATGTACGGGCAGTGCTGCGGTCACTCGACACGCGGAAAGCCAGTGGCCCTGACGGCATTCCGGCGGTGGTGCTACGAAAATGTGCAGCTGAGTTGTCTCCAGTATTAAAGCGTCTGTACCGCCTGTCATACTCTTCAGGGCTCGTGCCGGTGGTCTGGAAGGAGGCGAACGTACAACCGATCCCAAGAAAGGGGATCGGTCCGATCCAGGCAACTATCGACCCATAGCTGTCACCTCAGTCATTTGCAAGGTGCTTGAGCTCCTTATAAATAAGCAGCTCATGCAATTCCTAGAGGATCACTCGCTAATCAATGATCGACAATACGGCTTCAGGCCAAAGCGATCAACGGGTGATCTTCTGGCATTCGTAACGCATGTCTGGGGTGGGGCTATGGAAAGGCACGGCGAGTCCTTGGCTATTAGCCTGGACATCGCCAAAGCCTTCGATAGGGTCTGGCATGCTTCGCTCCTTTCCAAGCTTCCGGCATATGGTCTACCTCCTCAACTGTGCAGCTGGATTGCCAGCTTTTTAAACGAGCGCCGAGTGCGGGTCCTCTGCGATGGCCAGGCTTCTCGCTTCTTGCAAGTGAATGCCGGGGTACCGCAGGGGTCCGTACTATCACCAACTCTCTTTCTTCTGCATATCAATGATATGCTATCCCTCAGGAACATTCATTGCTATGCAGATGACAGCACACTGCACGGGAGTTACTCGGTTCGTCCGACGGCGGGGCGATCTGAGATTGAGGAGGAGAGACGACGACTCGTGGCTGATCTCGACCGTAACCTCGACAGTATCTCTCAATGGGGTACCGAGAACCTGGTCGAGTTCAATGCCCGCAAAACACAGGCGTGTGCATTTACTGCGAAGAAATCCCCTTTCCTTCCCCTACCCTCTCTTCAGAATGCATTATTACCAATGAAGGACAACCTTGATATCCTTGGCATAGACGTTCGTCGAGAGCTCAATAATAAAAACTACATCGAAAGATGTATAGGGCTAGCTTCGCGGAAACTAGGAATACTGAATAAGGTAAAGAGATTCTTTACACCGGACCAGAGGTGTCTGCTGTACAAGACGCAGATTAGACCCTGCGTCGAATACTGCTCTCACCTCTGGGACGGCTCCGCGAAGTATCTGCTGGACGCTCTCGACGCTATGCAGCGACGGGCTATCCGTATTATAGGTTGTCCGGAGGTAACGGGAAGCCTTGAGCCGCTAGCTCAGCGCCGAACAATAGCTTCCTTGGCCGCATTCTACCGTATTTACCACGGCGAGTGTTCTGAAGAGCTCTTCAATCTGATCCCACCCTCTTCCTTCCGATCCCGAACGACTCGTGCCGGGCAGAGATGCCACCCCCACACAGTGGATAGCATGTTCGCGAGAACCGAACGTTTTAAACGTTCGTTTCTCTGCCGAACGATAGTGGCCTGGAACGCCCTGCCTGTGCACGTGTTTCCTCCCACATATAATCCTGGGTTCTTTAAGCGGAGCGTGAAGAGGCACATCAGTAGGTCGTCAAGTTGAGGGCCACTCTCAATAGTAATGTGTGCTGTGAGAGTGGCCCACAATCGCTAGACGTCGTCACGACTTACCACCAGGCGGGCGGCGTCAATTTGGCGAACCAAATATAAAAAAAAAAAAAAAAAAAAAGAAAAAAAAAAAAAAAAAAACGGCGTGCTATTGAAGATCATAAAATTATATTTTATGTGTAAGTATACACCTGTATCTAAATAAAAAAAAACACAGTAACAAAGTTTTGATGTAGTCAATACTATTCATAGAATCAGCTTCAGTCCGATTACGATTTTACACATGAGTATCGACGCAAATTTGCATGTTTAATGAAATCATTGTGTGTACACGATTCACGCTAATTGTACTAGTCAATAAATACATTTACTTGTTTATGCATTCGATACTAATTACTATTATCGCAACCGAAGATTGAACGACCCAACATTAAATTAGTAATTTCTGTTTTAGTTTTAATTTCCCTGTACCTTCTTCTGTTGAATAAATTTAGTAATATTGTAAGTTTAGTAAGAACTACACCACCTCTTCATATCATTCGATCCGATACTCTTATGATATTTGTCTATGAATTTGATTCATGACATCCGGTCCGACATAGTGCATTTGAGTAAAGGCTGCTACACCGTCAGTTCATACATACATGACTGTTCACAACCGGAATGATGCTTGGCGGCAATGCGCGGCCTAAGCCGGCGGCAGTGCCGCTCGGCATAAACCCGGCGGCACTGTGGCCGGCACTGTGTGTAGCAGCTTTAAGAAGACAATTAAAAACGATTACACCACGAATTATTATCAAAGTTTAAACCTCACATACGATTTCGTTCGTGTGAATTAAATTAACGAAGTGGGAAGTCGAGTGAATTAAAAGATTGTTAAAAAAATATTAAATGTTTTATCAATTTACTTAGGTAGCCATACACTTTTTATTTAGTTTTTTAAAAAAGAAACGGCTTTTGAACATTCTCCTTTAGAATTTTAGAATTAAGAAAGAAATTATAAATAAATTAAAAAAAATCTTTCTTCATATATTAAGAATAGTTAAGTCATATATTAAGAATAGTTAGCTTAAACTATTCTTAATAAATGATAATAATATACAAAAATAAATTCAGTAATTCCAGGGTGATTAGTGGTCTCTCAAGATCACTAACCTAACCTCTCCTGCAAGTGGCAAACATATTACAACTAGGTATGCAATGCATGCTACTAATTGCAAATGTTGAGCGGAGCAAATTTCCTTAAATTTTTTTTATGCTCTATTTTCATGATTTCAGAGATATGCACTCCCGGGTATGATGTCGACCAGCATACCAAATTTGGTCAAAATCGGTCAAGCCGTTTCGGAGGAGTTTTACTGTTTTAAACGATTTACACTTGTCGTCTAAGATACGCTACGCTTCGCTCCGCTCAATGATTATGCCGGTTAGTGGTAATAGACTCTCACCTTATTATGTGGAACTGGTCATATGTATCCTACCTACCCTTTCGGACAAACAAGCATTATTGTATGTAGGTACATCTGTTTTCAAGATAAAAATTTTTGTACGGGACTGTAGAAATTCGTAGGTCTGTAAGTCTCGGTGGCACGTAGTCTCGGTGGTATGAGTATGCCACTGCCGTTCCTGAGGTCCCAGGTTCGATTCCGGGTTCGAATCAAATATTTGTGTGATTTCCGAATGTTTGTTTCGGAGTTTGTGTGTTTTCTATGTATTTAGAAATATATAAGTATGTTTTTCAATCGTCTGAAAATGTTCAAAAATATTGCTACATTCGTTATTCTGGACCTCGCACTAACACTCACAGACCACTCAGTCGTCTACATTAAACAAGGTACAAACTATTCCTGTTCTATACAGAAGAAAATAGTCTATCTTGGTAGTTGACCACATTTACATACGTAAAGTTACAGAACTAATATTACAATTTTTACGTTTGTACTTTATACAATAACACAAAACCTTTCTCGGGAATCACTCTATCCATTAGTGCAAACCGCATTAAAATACTTTGCGTAGTTTTAAAGATCTAAAGATACATAGGGAACGGAAGCGAGTTTGTTTTATACGTAGGTCGCACTATAAGTTTTGCGTAACTTAAAAAAACAACATGTTAAAACCAATATATTATGTTTATTGCTTTTCAAAATACTCTCCTTTACATTTTAAACATTTTTTCATGCGATCGAACCATTTTTTAAAACAGGAGAACCACATATCTGAAGGCATGTTTTCTACGTGCTGATTGAACGCTATCACTGCCTCTTCGGAGTTGGTAAAAGTGAAACCTCTTATCAAATCTTTGATTTTGGGGAAAATACAGAAATCACAGGGTGCTAGGTCGGGGCTATGCGCAGGATGGGTGACGAGTTGTACTTTTTCGGAAGCTAAAAATGACTTTGTTTTGTTGGCCGTGTGTGAAGAAGCGTTGTCATGATGTAGGAGAACGCGGCTTTTGGGTCGTCTACCGCGAACTTTTTCTAACACCCTGGGTAAACAAATGGTAGAAAACCACTCGGCATTAACACTCTTTTGATCTTCAAGTGGAATTGTACAGATGGGACCCGTAGCTGAGAAAAAAAAGGCGATCATTTTTTTACCAACGTTTCTCGCCTGTCTCACTTTTGTTGGCTTGTTCTCATTTTCAAACACCCATTCACAAGATTGCTGTTTTTTTTCGGGTTCAAAACAATAAATCCACGTTTCGTCTCTTGTGACAATGTCATAAACAGCATTAGAATGTCCGTGGTCGTACTTCAGTAGCATCTGTAAGCACCATTCCACACGAGCCCGCTTCTGCTCCGCTGTTAGTTCATGAGGGATCCAACGACAATAAAGTTTCCGAACTTTCAATTCTTCGTGTAAAATTTTCTGGATTTGACTCATACCAATCCCCAATAGTCCTCGAATTGTCTCATAGGTAATCCGCGGGTTTTCTTCAATTAACCGCTTAACAGTAGCCACATTATTTTCGTTGACGGCAATTAAAGGCTGCCCTTCACGAAATTCGTCATGTAAAGAAACTCGACCTCTCTCAAATTCAGCAAACCATCGCCTCACGGTGCTCAAACAAGGTGCTTCTCTCCCAAAAGCATTTTGAAGACGAGCGGCACAGTCTTGCGGAGAGAGAGAACTTTTAAAATCATAAAAAATAATCGCTCTAAAATATTTTCGACTTAATTCCGTTTTCGTTGCATACGTAGAACTTTGATGTGTGATAAAAAACAATTGACAAATGATATCCCGCCAATTGTTTTTTTTTGTTACTAAAAGGTTGCAACGTTTAAAAAAATATAACATTCGAAATTCAAATAGTTCCGATTAGCTAGAATTGCAAAACTTTTAGTGTGCCCCATGTACTACCCATATTATTATAGTATCTCGTTCCTCGAGAAGGTAATTTTAACCAAAACTAAAAAAAAAATTTAGGCTAAGGAACGGTTACTTTTTTAAATGCACACATATCACGCCTATATCCCTGAACGGGTAGGCAGAGGTACATTACACACCAACAATTTGCCAGTATTTTTGGTCCCACGTTTATAATGGGTTCTGTCCAAAATGGCCGAATGAATGGAATAAACAGTAGCAGCTATATTGTAATTTTGAAAAAAATTGCATCGCAATTGCATTGCTTTCATCGTAAGGCAACGGGTTTGCCTTGCGATAAAAGGCAACAAAATCTTACGTACCAGCTGCTATGGCACAACCAATTACAGTCCTGGGCGTCTCGGACTATACTGACTCGAACTTATTAAATGCATGTAACTATAACTACATAATTCAAATAAACAAAACTGGGATCAGTCAGATCAGTGGAATTAATATCAAAAAATAGAAATTCGAAGAAACCTGCAGAAATTCAAACAGATACTTTGCTAAGCTATTGATCTTTGTACCTCTGACTACAATTACTTCAGTCTGCTCACTACGTCCGCAATAATTGCGAAACTAAGTATTTTCAGCACCTTATTGGCCAATTAAAAGTTTTAGCCGCGTCCTCTGTTTAAATACGTTTTATTGTTTTACCAATTACTTTGGAACGATTATTACATTAGAACTAAATAGAATTAAAACTGGACAAAGAAAAGGAGACACATAAAAGTGTATTATTCTTTTGAAAAGGCATTAGGGAAAATATAACAGATAAAAATATAGAAGAACACTAACTCTGGGGACTATCAGATTACAAAGTTAGATACTATTTGCGGCTGTGTCCTTCTGCGAGCAGGTCATGCTCGCGAAGGAGGCGGCCGAGAGGGAGAGGGAGCGTACCCTCTCCGCCGAGTTCTGAAGTCAGCGGCGAGTGCGCCGCAGACTCATCTACGCCCAAGATAATCAACCTCCATGATGAGGACGGCCAGATAGTCACCCGCCGTCCTTACAGAAGCAAGCTAGAAGGGTCGCTGGGGGGCCTCAGCCACGCAGCGCGCAACCAGATTCACTCACCGACGCTACCCCAACGACGCGGGGTTCTCATCCCGACTAAACCCCCGAAGAGGCCACTCAGGTGGCCAAAGTCCGCCGGGCGCCACTGGATGCGCCCACCTGGTGCGTACCAGAGACGCCCGGCTATGGACGTGGAGAACGGCTGAGCTTGCGCGGAATTTTAAAAAAAAAGATGCTATTTGTAGATTGTAAAAAGTACATAATAATATTAAAACAATGGAGTATATGATGTTGGATTTTTTTTTTATATAATTGCACTAATTTCGCTAAATAGAAGACACTATAAACGTCGACATATGTTTCACCTACTCACGAGGCATTCTCAAGACTGTCTCCAAAGAGAACAGCCTATAAAACTTAGCCTGGATAGCTGATCTTAAATACTGAATGGAGTCAGGCGTTACCTGGCGAAAGTCCATGTTAAAACAATGGAGTATATGATGTTGGAATTTTTTTTAAATATAATTGCACTAATTTCGCTATATAGAAGACACTATAAACGTTGGCATATGTTTCACCTACTCACGAAGTATTCTCAACACTGTCTCCAAAGAGAACAGCTGTTCTCTTATTAGGTATTACTTAAAACTTCCTTCTCCAAAGAGCTGTTCTCTTTGGAGACAGTCTTGAGAATGCCTCGTGAGTAGGTGAAACATATGTCGACGTTTATAGTGTCTTCTATTTAGCGAAAGTAGTGCAATTAGTAATAGTAATTATCCAACATCATAATACTCCATTGTTTTATCATGGACTCTCGCCAGGTAAGGCCTGACTCCATTCAGTATGTAATAATATTACTCAAACTCTTCTTAGAATTCCTGTTCTAAGAAACCCTCTTAGCGCTTGTACTTGACCACAGATTAATAAATAGTTACTACGTAACAGATACATCACTCCCATACAAAAGCGAAAATACCTACTCTATATTAACCTACAAAATTTTAATAATAATACCTGCTGCACAGAACGAGGAGAATTGTACCTTAAACACGCGTTCATAGAGTCGAGACTGTGTTGCCCGCCGTGCGAGTGACGCCATCGTAAGAATGCGCTAGGGTTGTACCTATGGTGATTATTGTAATAAAACGAATGTTACGAATCAACCATATTTTTTATTAGTCAATCCAATATGTTTTAGTTTTATATAATGATTTATATTTTTTATTGATCAATAAATAAAAAGGGCAAAAAATCACGTTTGTTGTATGGGTTGTATGAAAATATTAATTTTATTCTGGTTTTTAGTATTTGTTTTTACAGCGGCAACATAAATACATTATTTACTATGTCACGGTTCAAGGTATACTAATTATCACGGTTCATGAAATACAGCCTGGTGACAGACGGACAGTGAAGTCTTAGTAATAGGGTTCTGTATTTCCCCTTTACCCGGTACGGAGCCCTAAAAAGAAAATAAATAATATCTATGGATAGGTCATCAAAAATGATATTGAGGTTTCTAATATTTTTTTTTTCTAAACTGAATAGTTTGCGCCGGAGACCCTTCCAAAGTGGTAAAATGTGTCTCCCCCCCTACCTCTAACTTCTAAAATGAGAGAATGATAAAACAAAAAATATATGAGCTGTACATTACCATGCAAACTTCTACCGAAAATTGGTTTGAACGAGATCTAGTAAGTAGTTTTTTTTTAATACACCGTAAATCGTAAAAATTTAAATATTATGTTACTTGCTGCTACGGAACCCTTCATGGGCGAGTCCGACTCGCACTTGGCCGCTTTTTTGTTAGCCAGACATAACGTAATCCCGGTGCACGAAAAACAAAAGGAAATGTAAGTAAATGAAACCCAAGTTAAAAATGCATTTTGTTATTATTAAAATAGTGCATACCATTTGCATACCTACTATAATCCGCACAATAATTACGTGTTTCTGCATTTTGAAGCGTAAGCGCGGGAAACGTGCAGTGCGGTGCGATGCGAGCGCACAGGCGGGCGTTCGGCAGCCCTCTGCCAGTTTGTACTTTCGAAAGTACGCCGAGCGGTAGGTATATAGCGCGCGGCCTTGAGCGAGTGACGGAGGCCTGACTTGACTGTATTATCATCATCATCATCATAAAAAAATTACTATTTATTAATTTTACTATTTATTAAACCAAAGTCACTCCCGCTGTCAGTCCGTACCTATGTATGCTTAGATCTTTAAAACCACGGAACGGATTTTTATGTGAGTTTCACCAATGGATATAGTGGTTTATTTTGAGTTTTGCTACTCTTTCTATGTTCTACAAATAGGTCTTTATACGAGCGACGTCACCAATATAAAATCGAATCTACATTTTATTAGATCATAATATATATACGAGTATTGCACGTAGTGGCTAATATCAATGAAAAACAAGAGTCACAGCAAAAACTAAAAAAGTTACTTAGTATAGTTAGCATCGAATACCACTTATTCAGGCACAGTTTCTAGTATTCAAAATCGTACGTAGGTATCGAAAACTTTATCTAACGTGGGCGAGCGGGCTTGCGGGCGAACGGTGCATTTCCCGGAGTTTGTACATATTTGGCTCATACCGAGCAACTTCCTACCGATACGCGGCGGAAATTGGTTGCCCCGACTCATCCGATGGCATCGAATGACCATCGAATGTGTTGTCCAGAAATCTACCTATTATTTGGGGTGATGAAGAGAAATTGAAATGAGTTGCTTGCTCCTTACTTGAAACTATTAATAGCGCGAGTTTATAACGTTCGCCGTCACTTGTTTTTTGTACTTGTTTCTTTTCTTTGACAGATAAATAGTTAATCTACACCACATCAATTGGGAATTTTAAGTACATAACTGACGCTAGGGTAATAGCCATAACTAATTCCATTCCTAAACCATGATTAATGAGGTAAAGATATTGGCATGTTGTTTTCTAGTATGCGCTCAACCAAATAACTATAAAGAGCAATTTGTGCTTAAAGAGTAGAACAAGAGTAGTTTGATAAACACTTGAATGGTTACAACCCGGGATGTTTGCGCAGCATCAGTTCTCAAATGCTACTGATTGCTAGTTTGTACTACGAATTTTTTATTTCCGTACTAACGTTAGCTGCTAAAGCTTGCCAATTTGAATCTCAACTTATATTCAGCTGAAATTCGATCGAGTGCACCAACAGTTTTTATTTTCTTGTTTTGAATTCGTAAGAGCCTCATTAAATACTTTACAAGTCATTAGGTATTACTTAAAACTCCCTTCTTACCCTCAATATAGATATCCAAAGTGTTTCAAATAACATAGCAGTTGGCACGTAAGATTTTGTTGCCCTTCATCAACATTTCATTGCAGGGCAAAGGGTTTAAATTTTTTTTCAAAATGTAATTTTATATAGCTGCTACTTTTTATTAAATTCATTCGGCCATTTTGGACATAACCCATTATAAATGTGCCCGGCATCACGGCAATAGGCTTGCCCCCTTTAATTTCGTTTGTCTGTCTGCCTGTATGTATGTCCCGTGCTAGCAGTCAACTTTGTATATCCGATCTCCAAGAAATTTGACACAAGTGTTTCTTAATTTAAATCATTTTTTTCATCGTGAGCTTTTTTAATTGAGGGAAATGGGGGCAAATACCCATTTCTTGCTTGCGACGTCTACCACTCTACCTGTGCTAATCCGAGGCAAACCACTAGTTGTTAGTTATATTTTTTTAAACTCTATTTTTGTCTTAGAGTCCAGTTGGAATCGGAAGACTTTCCGAATCCAGCTTGTATCGACAAGCGGCTTAGTTTAAATTGAAACATATTGGCGTAGAACGGAAACCTTACCTTCTCCGTGTACAGTTCCATCTGTTTAAATAAAGAACTCGTATATACGAGGTTACGAGAAGTCTGGTGTTCACCGGTACAAACACAACTACTGAATACGTTATTCTATTTTGGCTATTATTTACTTGGCGTGGGTCTATTTAGATACACAAATACTACTATAAATATTTCATACATATATCATCCCGCTTATATCCCCAAAGGCGTAAACAGAGGTGCATTAAACACCCACATTTTGCCAGTAATAGGACAGATGTTACATACCGCTAATAATCTTTGCAGGGGTAAGGGGTAGGTACAGGCATTACACACCCACAATTTGCCAGTATTTCTAGTCCCACTTAATAGGGGGCAAGCCTATTGCCGTCACCGGGCACTCTAAAAATTGAGTTATGTCCAAAATGGATTAAAATAAGCAGCTATATTATCATTTTGAAAAATAAATTTGAAACCCGTTGTCTTGCGATAAAATGTTGATGAAAGGCAACAAAATCTTGCGTGTCAGCCGCTATGGCACAGCCAATTAAAGTCCTGGGCGTCTCGGACTCATGGGCGTCTCGGACTCACTGGACTTTTGTGATTAATATTGTAAAATTATACGAGAAAAAGATAGCATACTTCATCTATACTACTATTATAAAGAGGAAAGATTTGTATTTTTGTATGTTTGTAATGAATAAACCCAAAAACTACTGTGCCGATTTCAAAAATTGTTTCACCATTTTAAAGCTACATTCACCCTGAGCAACATTTAACATTTAAGGCTACTTTTTATCCCGGTAATGTGTTCCCACGGGAACCGGGAACGACTAAACTAATTCACGCGGGCGGAGCTGGCGGCGATTAGCTAGTTGCTTATAAAATATATTCATTGCTAACATTAGTGGAGTTTACATAAACACAATAATAGTTGGGTAAGTTAACATAGTTGAAATATGCAATACTTATATCAATGTGAAGATTTCTAATAAAGATGTTGCAAGGATGCGCCGCTGTTATGAATTTTCACGAGGCATACACTGTATTTCAGTTATAACATTTCAGTCAGAAGCATTTTATTACACTTCCTATTTTGCTAAATGTCTTTCACGTGCAATGAATTTCAAGTAGCGTTCTACGATTGTATAGTTTATAATATTTTATAGCTAATTGCATACAGTTCTAACTGGAATTATGGAATTCTAGTTCCAAAAAAAAACCACTATACATAGATGCATATATACTCGTAAAATAAATTCTAGTAAAAAATATACATCTAAGAATGAATCTTACAGAAAAAACAACACTTCAGTATGGGGAATCACGTTCTGTATAAAAGGATATTTCTAGAAACAACAAACGCGGTGAAATGACTTTATTTTTAAGTGCAAACATTAAGTTGGTTGAGTATAAAGGCAACCACAGTGAACCTGACTCGTGCCACTACAGAAACTATCACTATTGTGGAACCACAAACTTCGTAAGCTCTTTAAGTTATTGCAGGAGGATCGTGAAAACACTTCCATCTTATACATGTTGTTGATAGAAACTGACAATACAGAAACAATCACACGTAATCCAACCAATATATAAATGCGAAAGTTTGTGTCTATGAATATTTGGACCCAGTAAGTCGTTAGAGTTTAGCTCTATAACATAAATAAAGGATCGGCACTTTTATACGTATAACGTGTTGCTGTTGAAATTTATTTCACACGATTTGATTTGAGAGGCTCAGCCATTTCAAAATACCTACTAAACGTTAGTGAAATGAGTATTTTGGATGAGATTAATAAAACTTTTGAATTATAAGCGGACGCCCGCAGTTTCTCCCGCTTGACAAACTTTATACAAAAAACCTTTCTTGAGAACCACTCTATCCGTTGGTGAAAACCGCACCAATATCCGTTACGTAGTTTTAAAGATCTAAGCATACATAGAGAACGGAAGCGACTTCGTTTTGTACTATGTTATGAAGAGGGATACAACCTTTCATTGTAAAAACCAATGTTGATCAGGTGTAGTCTAAATAGTATCAACAGTTACGTATATGATCTCCACATAAGCAATACTGCATAAAATATTACAATATCTTTAACCACAAAAATAAACCGAAAACTGAAAATCATAATCTAATTCATACATTCTATACAACGCGGGCGTATCCTTGCTCATAAAATATATTAACTCCTATAAATTTAGCATCGTCAGCGATTTATTTGTCGCTTAAGCGATACCCTCTCGTAGGTCGTAAACAGGGCTCATCAAACCGGGCTGGATTATTGCCAACAAGCACGACCGTATAAAGTGAAACCTTTCTTTATAACGGTGAAATAAACTAATGTCGCAAATGACAGACTCTCAAACACACGATCTGCTTTCGTTATAAAATGAACAATATTCCAATAAACCAGGTCATCCAACTAAACATTTCCATCGTATTCCGTTCCCTATATAAATGTGGAGGTTTGGATGTTTGTTTCTTGCTCTATAATGCTTTGATCACTGAATAATGGAAAGTAATCTTGAAAGCATCATATGGAGTCCTAGTCGTGGGCCACCACTACATAGATACATGTTATAAATTAAATAAATAAAATAATATAAATAAATAATAATAAGTAACATAGAATGCTTGCAAATATACCCGATTACCGATACGATTCAAAGTATAATGAACGATTGCCCAAATGCAAATTTGCATTGATGAATCGTTTTATTTAAAAGAAGCGTCGGCCAAACACCGTTTCGATGGGTGATCCATCAATGAAGCTTGGATTAAGGCTGACGAAACGCGATATAGGAGTTCAAATGAATTAAACTCGCGCTGAGTCATATAATGCCTATCAAAATATGCACTGCAAATGTTCGATTTACCATTAGGTAATTGAAATAATATACGAGTTATTTTATTATATCATGTCCTATCCAACTACCTAAACCGTTGTAAATTATATCATAAAATAGAATCATAATCATAACATAGTATAAAACAAAGTCGATCCGTTCCGTATGTAGCTTAGATTTTTAATACTACGCAACGGATTTTCATGCGGTTTTCGCCAATGGATAGAGTAGTTCTTGAGGAAGGTTTTTGTGTATGCAATTTGTAAAGTGAGTGAAGCAACGGACGTCCGCTAGTTAACAATAAAGTAAATTAATATTTAAAATGGCCACTTTGAACACTGTAACAAGGATTTTGTGCCCTATCGCCTAAGATTTGTGGAGTAAATTTATCAAAATTCACGGATCTACCTTCCTCCTATGATACTATAGTTTTACGATAATCGTTTCTTAACCGTTAAACAATTTTCACCTGGCCGTCCCAATAGAGGATTCAAACTTTGTGATTCTCGTGAAAAAATGATGACCGCTGCGGACCCAAAAAAATGTTTCGTATAGGGTAGGTTATAGGTATTTGGTAATGGAAAATGTATCACTGTTTGAAGGTTTAGGTTTACTGCCTCTAAAAGCCCAAATAATGGTTTTGACATTCGCGAGGTCTACCATTTGACCAGGGCAAGCACGCGGCCGTTTCCTTCTGAAGAAAGCGGCCGCCAGGGTGTTTGGCCGGTGGCAGGGCAACGCGTTTCAATTTTTTTTCAAAATTACAATATATCTGCTACTTTTTATTAAATTTTATTAATTATTTTTTATTAAATCAATCGGCCATTTTGGACATAACCCATTATATGTGTGCCCGGTGACGGCAATAGGCTTGCTCCCTTATAGGTTTTTTTTTTTTTTTTTTTTTTTTTTTTTTTTTTTTTTTTTTTTTTTTTTTTTATTCCGCAGCCCTGGGCCGCGGCCGCACCTACGTCCATTGCCGAGCGCCTCCGGTAGACACTGAGAGAATTCCCAGTGGCGCCCGGCGGACCTTGGCCCCCATTGTGGCCACTGCGTGGTGGTCGGGTGTTACCCCGCATCCTTGGGGTCGGGTTAAATCCCGCGTCGGTGAGTCGCTCCCTTATAGGTGGGACTAGAAATACTGGCTAATTGTTGGTGTGTAATGCACCTCTGCCTACCCCTCCGGGGATATAGGCGTGTGTATACACATTATCTATCTATATCTATACTACTATTACAAAGAGGAAAGATTTGTATTTTTGTAATGAATAAACTCAAAAACTACTGTGCCGATTTCAAAAATTGGACCACCAATGGAAAGCTACATTCACCCTGAGTAACATAGGCTACTTTTTATCCCGGTAATGTGTTCCCACGGGAACCGGGAACGAGTAAACTAAATCACGCGGGCGGAGCTGCGGCGATCAGCTAGTACAAAATATTTTGGTTTTAGTTTAGCGACAATAGACTCGCTCCCTATTAGGTAGATACTTGGGACCAAAAAATATCTTACTGGCAAATTTAATAATGAATTTGTAATGTCTAAGTTCTGCCCCTTCAGGGGAACATGCGAGTTTGTATAAGTAGACCTCGTAGAGAAAAAAGGGTACGAGATAGAAACCTATCGTCAGTGACAATACGCTTTGTGTCACTCCAATCTCAAAAGGATATTCGACTGTATTGAACTTGGGAGAATTTCCACTCGCGTTGAACCGTTCACAGCGAGCTCGCGAAAATTCCTTGTGAAATTTTCACATAATCCATGGCATTAAGTTGAGGATTCCGCAGCTATTGTTTGATAAAAATGCGGTTATTCTGAGTATGTCTACTGTACATTTTTAACTAAATAGCGAATGTTAGATAAAGCACAAGTTACCTACTAGTTTTTATATTTCCGAATTTATTGTAACAGAGAGCACGTTAAGCCCTTGGTCCCGGTTGTCGGGATTTTTGGAGCCCTAAATCAAATATCCGACCGGTCTAACTACAGAACTTCGATATCGCGCATGGGTTTTGGAGGTCAGAAGACATTCGCTTCACGGAAAATATTGAAGTTCAGCTGAACCGCAGTTACACTGGAAAGCCGCAACTGAGTTGCGAAAAGGCTCGATGAATGATGATTATTTAAACATGAAATTTAAACTTATAATGGAGTTGTGTTTAAAGTACGTTTAAAGTATCTAATAATGTGAACACCTACTTTGATTGAGACCAAAACCTAGATCTTAGAACAAGAAGACACCTTGCAGTTTAGGGGAAGTTCCCTTGCAGGGAATACTCAGATGAACTATATACTAGATAGCGCGTTCGTTAACGTAGTATAAGGTATAACATGTCATTGAAGGAATAGGTAAGTACCTATACATAGTAGAAGTTCGACATCCCCACCTCAGTGATAGTTTGTGGTAGGCTGACGTGTCCACACGATAAAATAAAATAAATTACAAGTATAAATCCTTTTCTTGGTCGAAATGTAAAAGGATTTTTACTTTTAATTTATTTTTTACTTTTTCGAGTTGGCTCTTAGAAAAAGCACTTTCATTTGATACCCATATTGTAGAACTGCATTTAATGTAATAGGCTTGTGTCCACTAAGAATAAATCGGATTGATGTATGTTTCTTATGACTATTTCCAATGAATAGACAACGAAAAGTAATATAAATTTATACACAGAATAAAGATTACTATTATTTTTAGAAAATAAGTTTGAAATAATTAGGCATTCAGTCACGTGACATCAAACACCAATATAGAAAATATGACGTCACAGGTTGCACTCTCACACCACAAAGTAAGTATGTATGAAGAGCTGACTTCTTGTGTCAAGTTGTGTCTGTGATTTTGTGTAATTTAATTGTTCGTACGTTTTTATAATTTTACGAATTTTTGTTAATTTTAAAGTTAAATTATTATAAATCTAACAAAAGTAGATTGAATAAAACGCAGTTTTGGCGCATTATTTCGATGTGCATTTCGAGACAACGCTTGAATCAAAATATTGCTAGGCACCTATATCAAAGTTAAAGGGCTAACCAACACAATTTATTTTTAACTTTTTGGAGGTTTATTATTTTATCCTTTTTTCAATTGCTTTTTAATCGTCGTGGGTTTTTTCAAAATTTATAATTTTGATTTTTATTATAAACTTCTTAAAGAGCATAGATATGCAGCGCCATCTAGTAAGTTGCTGTCGTTACACCTATTTAAGAACCCTCACTAATCAACTACAAATCCATTCCTAAAAAAAGCCGCGTCAAAATTGATTTTCATCACAAATAATGTTAGCTGTAGCGCCCCCTGATGAGTAGTCACCGTAAAATCTATCTAGAAACATGTATAATCTAACAAATCTAACATAAACCTATAACTGAAAACTGCATCAAAATCGGACTAGTAGTTTTTGAGAAAATTGGCAACATTGCTTTTCACAAATAATGTTCGCTGCAGCGCCCCCTGGTTCATTTATCTAAGAACATGCACCAATCAAACCTGAACCCATAACTAAAAACTGCATCAAAATCCGACCAGTAGTTTTGGAGAAAAATGGCAACATGTATTTGCACAAACATCCTCTCACCCCAAACGCATATACCATCTCCGTTCCGTCGTAGGTAAAAGCTATGCGTGTCCAGTCTATAGTGTATAATCCTTACAAGTGACATGTTCTTGGAATACGTTGAAGGAAACGCGTAAGCGCCATGATATTCTCGGCGCTTTTGACCTTTTGGTCGTGAAAAAACTATAACTAATAAGCGATCTTGCGCTTGAATATTTATATTACGATTAGACGACTAATTTATGGTTAATCGCTGCAGCGAACTTCGTCCGTTTTTTGTTCAGGATAGCTTTGTCAAATACATTTTGATTTGTTTCGCAACCTGTGACATCACCCTAGGCGCCATGACAGATTGGATCGTTTTCGTTACCAATTTAAATACATTTTTTAAATCGCAAAATAAACTATGTAAATGATTGTTTTAAATCAAAATGATACATTTTTGTGACTATATAGATTCAAAACTACAGATTTAATAAATTTTTGAAATTTAGGACACAAGCCTATTAGTTCGCCATCTTATATGTGCTGCCATGTTGGATTTAGAATGACGTCACTATGTATCCAAACTGAATGTGTGTACTAAATTTCAAAATCTGCTTCAAAATTGAGTTGCAAGATTCCACCCAAACATATTACATACAAACATTGCAAGTTAAATAAAAGCTCGTAATAAAAAAGGTATACTACGAGTATGAGCCACAAATGACCTCACAAAATGATAAAATAGTAAATTATGTCGAGGAATGAACACCTGCATAATGTGTCCGTCAATCATGAAGCTGCGTGAAATTGAATCTCATGAGCGCAAATCACACTACCCTGTATTACCATATGCGTACACCTTCGTGTCACTCACCTTTGATGAGGCACTTGACAAGTTGATATAAACTCTGTGTTTAATACTCGTATATACTCGTACAAAGGCTACATTTAAAAAACTTGCAGGTTTACAAACGGACTTCATTCGTAGGTAATTTACTTTGTTTTTGTTTAGGTCTGTAGTTATCCGCCGGGCGCCACTGGAAATACGTTCTGCTTGTAACCAGAGACGCCCGGCAACGGACGTTAGAGCGGTCGCGGCCTTGGGCCGCGGAATTTAAAAAAAAAAGTTCTGGAGTTATTTAATGTCAAATTACTTTGTCTCACAAAGTCATTACTTTATTTCCGATACTTGAACGTTTAGGCAGAAAGACTCTAGCGCATTTCTCCAATTAAAGACAAATGGTCGACATTTGTAGTGTAGGTGGGCATGACTTTTAAAACATTAACATTTTAACTTAAATATACTGATATACCTATGTATACTAAAGCCGCATACTTTTATGATTAGGTAAGACTATTTTTACCTCGTAGTCGATTAGAAGTAATTGATAATATTTTATTGGATCTGACTTTGAATTTAAAAAAAACTCAGTGCTTGGTACAAAATTGTTACATAATAACATTATGTTAATCCTCTGTTTACCCCTGCGGACCAAAAGACGTGATTTTGTTTACTTATATAAATTCTATGTTAATTTGATTTATGCATATTACTCGTATGTAGTCTTATGAAATACACCCCATTAATTCATTTAAATTGTTTGTAAAACTAATTATGAAGAGGGTAACTTATTGTTTGTTCTAAGCCATTAGCGAGTAAGAGTTGACACTTGACATGGGTGTGCAAAGAACAGCGCCCATCCCGGCATTATGGCCCTGTAGAGCTTATTATTCACCCTAGCTCACACATACAAAAATGCTAATGCTTAGAAGTAAATTAAAACAGCCCTACGAGTACACAGTCCGGCAGCATGGAAGTGTCTATGTGCTGAGTCGAGCAAACATTGTCGTATGGACTTAACATTCTTTCTCGAAGCATTAGGAGCGAATTTCAAACCGTGAGTGATGTTAGTGTTGATGAAACTAAATGTTTGAGTGGTCCTTTGAAACCTTTGAATATATCAAAGGTTGAAATCATGTAACTGATTTATTTTTGCCCCATACATTGGTCAGCAGGAATACCGGGTGTAGTTGAGGATGATTTGAGTCATGGACTTTTTAGCTAGCCGTCACCTTAGGGGCTAGGCAGGGGTTCATAAAACTTATAACAAACTGGTCCTTCACATACGACGTATGACACGTGACGTGGGAAACAGCGACACACTGGTACGACGTCTTATAACCTCTTACAAAATCTGACGTATACGTTATCTTATGCGCTGTGACACTTGTGACAGCGTCGTACGCGTGGTATAGCATGGGAACACGTGAATCTGGCGCGCTGACGCGTAGAGAGCTTGGTGAATGACCACTGTGTTTGTTATCATACATATTGTGTAGGCCAGATATTGTTCAGATATCATAATGCGTGGTATACGTCGTATGTGAACGACGAGTTTGCCCGTGTCTTTACACCTACATAACGCCAGTCGCTGCTGGTCCCACGTCATGGGAACCAAAAGAGCCTCTTATGCAATTTTTCCAGAGCAGGATGCAGAGGAGGATGGAGAGCTTTGTAGGTCATAGATATTTTTATTTCGACAACATGTATCGTACCTATTTAATCGCGGGTAGTATGTTCAGTGACATTAAGTTCAATGGAACTTGATCCGGAAATAAAGTTATAGATGAATAAAAGCTATGATAAAGTTGTGTTCGCAACAGGTCGACTGACGAAAGCGTATTGTCAATTTCCTATATTGTGAAGTTCCGAACAACAATTGAATCGGGGTCCCGACATCTCGCCTTCAATCGGATCTAAAGGACTTTATTGAAGATATAAAACAGAAGCGCTTCTCTGACATAAATCTTCCATTGTTCAACATTCTAGTTTTAGGTAACAAATAACCAAATAACTGAAATTATTGTAATTAATAGTAAATTTCTCTTGAATAAAAAACGAGTCTTACTAATAGTTTGTGCACCGGCAAACATAGGAACAAAACGTTATTATACTCGTAACATTATTAATTAAAATTTTAACTACATTCAGAATTGAAATTCTGAAAGTAAGGAGGTACATTTTTTTAATTTTTAGTGGGATCGACATACTTAACTTAGGTATCTGTTAAGACCTCAGAGCAACCATCATAATATAATGGCATATTGCAACTCTATACAGAGATAATTGCCTTGAGGTTAATACTCAGTGCAACTGTATAAGTAAAGACTTTGTTTGGTTAAACTGTCCTTTTTTCCGGTGCGAAACATTTTCATAACATCCAAATACCGAAACCAATTAGTGCACTTCCACGATGGTACAGTTTTTTCCTTGTCATAAGGTTTTACCAAACTTCCAAACCAAACAAACTCAACCAAACTCATTTGGTTGACCCAAGTGAGACCCACTCTGTGAACTCAATGCAGCGGTCCATGTAGTAATTATGTAAACACGCTTGATATTGAGTTATTAATGAACTGTTAATTACCAAAACTGGTTATTGATTATTAGATACTACGTACATATTGCACACATACAGAGACATAATTATACGCACATATTTCGCCCCTTAGGTACATTGTTGGTCCTACCTAAAAGGGGTTGATTCCATTGCCGTGTACTGAGAACACATATATATTGCTAGAGCTGTATCTTGATTCTAAACTCTCTTGACAATTCAACAGATTTTCAATAATGAATATTGTATTCAATTGACTGTAAACTTGGTTGATCTTGGCTCTGGAGAGCAGTTACATATCGCTGTGGATATGCTAATTGAGTATGTCTAGAGCCGATTACACGCAAACGCTCTTGCTGGACGTCGATCTTGATTGGCTAGCAAGCATCCTGTAACTGTGACACTTTACAGGATTTGCATATTACGCAAACTGATCTCAGAATCTGATGGAGAATATGTTAATAACATTGCATTATCTGATTATATAATGTAGTGTTATAATGCTGGTTGCGCTACTATAATCATGGTATGTTTCGCTACGGATAGCTAGATATACTAGTACAATTAAAAGACCACGCGACGCGACATTCCGTTGAAAGTTTGAAATTAATACTAAACAACGCAACTTATGTCGAACTATACTGTCTTTAATATCTATTGTAACCCATATTTGTAATTATTGAATTAATTGAAATTGAAATCTTTTTCTCTGAAGTGGTCGGCAAAGTTATACGCCAACTCTTCGCCAGTAATTTGTGTGACCTACATAATAAGAGACAACCCTATTGTTGAGCTAGAATAAGTGAAACAGAAATATAAGTATAATACGATAATATAACTTATAATATATTAAGACCAAATATGTAACACATATTCAAGTAGAATTCGTCTGTATGCTTAAAAAGAAACCGCTTGAGTAACTCATAAACAAGCAAAGTGGTTTATATGAAAAGTTTAGTTAGAGAGTAAAGAGGCGAGTGTGGTTTTCATTAGACACCGTCATTTGCATGTTATTCATTAGGCAGCAGGGGCGTTGCCTTTGCCACTCCCAACCTCGATCCACTTCAAAACTGTTCGCAAAAGTACTGAGTACTTACTGTTTAGTCTACTGACTTTATAAGGATCATTCAGTTCCATTGTAAATTTGAAATCGACTACAGAGGGCGAAGTTTTAGAATGACGTCCTTTAGGATAGTTGTATCTCTTTCCTAATTCCCACGGAAACTCATTACTTGGATAAAAATTATTCTAAGTGTTAATTCAGAAAATAGTTATCCTATGTGTTAATTTTCATACAAATCTACAAATTTCAAAAAAAAACAATATAACAACGCCCTTTCCGAATAATCCCGAATCTTGTTATCTATTAGGGGTCGTAGTCCGTATCTTTATATGGGAGTAGAAAGTAGCCTACTTATGTGTTATTCTTATGTATGGGAGTAGAAAGTAGCCTACTTATGTGTTATTCTTATGTATGGGAGTAGAAAGTAGCCTACCTATGTGTTATTCTTATATATGGGAGTAGAAATTAGCCTACCTATGTGTTATTCTTATGTATGAGTTAATTATTCTTTAAAAACTTGACCGTATCGAAATGCAACCTTTATTTGCGGCCAGATTTAATTAAGCAACCGTATATCATAATAAACAGAAAAAATTAGCTCCTCACCACCTCTCACGCACCTCTTGTGCGGTCAAGTGCGCAACGGCAACCGTGATTTTTCAGAGTTTTTATATACTCGTATATTGCCGTGAAGTGGACGATATCTTATTTAAAAAACAAGTGAATGAAATTTTTTCCGAAAAATCAATTAACAATAATTTAATTAAAAATACTAGCGGCCACAGTTTTATAGGCAACCTGGTAGGTATATATTCTCCTAATCATAAATATGAGTAAAAATTTGGTTTTTAGCAAACACTCGATGAGTGCACTATTCTGCAGCGGGATCTTAGACTATCTTGTAAATCTGACAGAAACAGAAGATTCTCTTGAGCTCTTGTGGATCTAAACAGAGCATTTTTAACTAATAAGGTTTTTAACTGGTATTTTTTTAAGAATAACGTTTCATTGGTAAGTAAGAAACGAATGTTATAGTAATGGAGATAAACTGCGTTGTCAGTAATATCAGCATAGAATTAGGATTTAAGAAGAATTCTCGAAAAGATTCTCGTTTGAAGCGCGTATACGCGCATCATCTGCTCGTCGACTGCGCGTTTAAAATACGCCGTGTGCTAGGGGCCTTAGTTTCACAAATGTTGTCCGAATCAAAAAGCAAAATGAAAAAAAAAATACACAATTAAAGCTGGCCAAGTGCGAGTCGGTCTCGCGCATAAAGGGTTCCGTACCAAAACGCCAAAAATCACGTTTGTTGTATGGGAGCCCCCTTTGATATTTATTATTTTAATTTTTTTAGTATTTGTTGTTATAGAGGCAACAGAAATACATCATCTGTGAAAATTTTTATTCTATATTTCTAATTATCACGGTTCATGAGCTCAAGACAGAGCGACGGACAGCGAAATCTCAGTAATAGGGTTCCCGTTTTACCCTTAGGCCACGGAACCCTAAAAAATACCCCACTGCATAAAAGGGTTATTAGTTATTACATTAATAAGTATTATCTGTGCAGTAACAAAACAGATACAATAGTAATAAACACAAAAACAGAGAAAGCGGTGGAGCTCGTTGGATGGAAATTGCCGTCGAGGGAGCATCTCATGAAACTGTCGTCGTAACAACTTTTGTTGTTCAACGCTTTTGCATACACTTACCTTGTTTCGTTCCCAGAGCAGAACATATATAAGAGTCGATTATAATATTTCATTTATATTGTTACCGTTAAATTGTAAATGTCATTGAATTATAATAAATCTCGCATGATTGATACAGTTATTGTACTCGTAAGTACTGGTGATTGGAAAAGAGTGGCCGGGAGTTTGCCTCTCGAAACTCACTATATAACCTTAAAATTGTAAATACTGCCAGACAACAAGCATTTTTGCAAGATTGATACAATGAATGCAATTACCGGTGATCGGAAAACAGTGGCCGTGAGTTTTTGTATATTTTTTAGAGGTAGAGTCTATGAAAATAACCTGGCAAACGTTCACTCACGGCCACACGTTACCAATCGACAGTGATCACACTCAATGTATCAATCTTGTGAGACTGATTACAAACCAACGGCATTTCCAATAGAGAGTACACAATATTTTTGTAAGTAGCTTCATAGATTAAAGATTTTTGCATGAAGCGTGAAGTCAGTTGCACATAATCTTGTCGCTGTAAAAGAAAATGAACAGAAAAATTCGAGCCAACTACTGGCCGATTACAAAACAATATTCCCCTATCTAAAATATTGTAACAAAACGATGACAGCGCGTTCATGATAGGAAATGGAATTCGTTTCGCCGCCAATAGCAATAATATAAGTTAGGCAATAACACACGGCAGCAGGTGAACGGATTACTGTTCAGCCCTGCTCTGCCCCTGCATACATACATCAGAATGAAAGATAAATAATTGTCTTCTTCCCCTAAAATTGTTTGAGCGGTGACATTTATTGCTTTGTTTGCGTGAAAACTTGGCGCCAAGTCGCTACCTGTGCCACCCCCAATATTATTGTTTAGTGACTACTGCATTATCTACTAGGATATCAACTTTGCCTCTCTCCCTCGTATATAATTTTGTCGCAGTATATGACGTGCGAGATATGTTGTTATTACTCAACCTCAGTATATTTTATTACTTAAATAACGTGCTGATCACTAACTACTACTTACTTTGCTACAAGTTTGAATTTCAACAAAATTCATTCAGTTAGGCATGATCTTAATTGATCTGTCTTTAAATACAAACCTACAAAAACAGATGTCTTAAAAAACATGTCAAGAAAATAACAATTTAATTAGTTTATTTCAGAATGGACATGGGACCAGCAGAGAGCATAAAGAAGTTAAACATAATAAAGTTTCCATTGGGGAGAGGTGAGTGAGGCGTCCAGAAAGTTCGGCAGCGGGTGCGATAAATCGAAATTTACGACGGTGGAATTTCTGTTTCCCGGCGACATCGCACACAAAGTCGTGTGTCAATGTGGGGTTGCAAAACAACACGAGTAAAAGCTATTTACTGCACCTTGCATCACTACACTTAGAAACCCTTTCTTTTACTTTGTTCTAAACTTTAGAAATGTTTCTAAAATTTCATTTGTATTTGCGTTTAGATATATAACAGAAATTTCATTTATCTTTAGTTATTTAGTTGGGTTGGTTTTTTTTAATGTGATATTTGAAATAACTGTGATTCTATTATCCTACAATGAAGAAAACTGAAGAAATATCTACCTTTGCTAACAACGACCGTGTATTATTATCTAAGATGAAGCTGATGCTGATAATCTTTAGTAAGCTGTTCAAACTGAAGCACACATGAAATCAAGTGTTTCTCTTCGAAAGAAGCAAGTTTTGCCACAGTCCGGGATGTTTTCAATTTAAAATCATATTTGGTGTTCTCGTTTTTGGACATTCTCATACAACGTCATCAAAATTCGGCTAGTACGAGTATAAGCTTGTGCCATGAGATCTAGACAACTGATAAATATATTTCTAAATGCATACCTACATATTATACATAGAAAACACCCAAACTCCGAAACATGCATTTGTGGATCAAACAAATATTTGATTCGACTCGGAATCGAACTTGGGACTTCACTCTGAGTCACCGAGGCAGTTATAAAATGTAGAGTAAATTGAAATTTAATACAACCAAACAACGCAACCAAAACAACAGGGGGTTGTAACGAACGCGATCGTTCTAGTAACAAAGTTGATATATCAGATCGTGAGACGTGACCTGACTATCTGCTATCAATTGATCACAAAGTAACAACTGAAAACAATAAAACCACGCTGGCAATGGTTTTATTGTTTCCAGTGGTACTACAAGCTTTATCGGGAAATAACATACAATGTATCCATCGAGAACTGAGGGTAGAAATGACTATGATTATATAAATTACATGTTGTCGGGTTATAGGACTTGCCCTTATGTAGGGGTCAGTTCGTAGTTTTGTTTTTACATTAAAGCTTCGACATAAAGTCATAATCACACTTCTCCTAAATGACTATTTTTACTTGGCTGCGTGAATGAGGATTATTACATTTCTTAACATCAAAACCAAAGCAGTATTATTTTCAATAAAACTTATATAAGTATTATAAAACGTTCTATCATTAGGAACTACACGTCGTCTACTTTAAATTGAAGAAAATTTGATAAAGAAATACTTAAAACCCTTTTTGATGATTAGGAGAATTCCAACCAGTGACAATTCCCTTTCAGGGAGAAACCTCTGACCGATAAAGTTAGACTTACGACCTTTGATACTTAAGACTTCAATACATCAAAGTTGCGATCTATCTTCTGATAACGATGTCATGGCACCATCTACTGTGAATCTTTTGAACTACACATATCAACTACGGTACTCTTGGCCAGATTATTATGTGAACAGAGTAGTCAAAGATAAGTGTTGGTACCTGAATGGCTTCTGAAATGACAATGTCCTCCTTTGTTCATTTTACGCCACTAAAGCTCCACATAATGAATTCATTTACCGTTGTCATAGAGATAATGTATGTGGGCATTTAATTGTTCTGAGATACATGTCTATATTATTTATAGGTATTCGGTGTGCAGTGTCGGTCGCATGTATTCGGTACGCTATTGAAACTTCAGACACAAATTCTGCGTTCACATCAGGTGTGTTTACGTAATGAATATGAATTGTGTTCTATATTAAATTACAACAACACAAACCTGAAATTTGCTCGCTTAGATTTTGCACAAAAATTAAATGAAAAATAACCCTACACCATTCCAATGAATCACGCTGGTTATCATTCTCTAGTTGTAGATTCAGCTGAAAGGGCTTAAATATGAGAAGCATGTTTTTCATTTTGTCTAAGATATCTATTCGTTAATGAGATTGATATTTTGCAACTATTGCAAGCACCACTTCTAGGATGATGACTATGACTCATGGTAATAATCTGATACTGTGTCCATATCAGTTGAAAATTTAAATGAAGAATAGGTATTTTAAATTACAAAAACCAATACTTCTCAGTCGTCTAGCTAACAAGAACGAACATGATTATAGCACAGATTAGAAAGTCCTTCCTCCTCTGTGATTCTACCACGATTCGTAGACAACCAAACAAACTATATAGAACAGTGAATTTTAAATCACTAAACCGGTGTTCATGAAAATAAGAGTTGTAAAAATTCTGACACGAGTTCATGCCTCATAAATTTGATAGCAACGTAGAATTTAAATTGTTTTTTAAATTATACAACACACAAGTATTCGTTAAAACACTTTTATGGCAATCTCCGTCTTGCACGAACCGACTCAGCTAAACCGACTTTAAAATATGCTAAAATCGAATAGGTTTCTGGTCCCTAATTCTCACGAGAACATATTAGGTACCCAGAAAGGTACCTAACAATCATTATAAAGTGTTCAAACATTTTACGTGTGATAAAGTAACCAAACATTTGAATAATGTTAAAGAAAAACAGCTAACTGCGAGTCAAAGTCGCGCACAAAGGGTTTCAAACCAAAAAGAAAATACACGTTTGTTGTATGGGAGCCCCCATATTTATTATATTCTGTTTTTTAGTATTTGTTGTTGCAACAGAAATACATCGTCTATGAAAATTTCTACTTTGTAAGTATAACGTGTTCATGAGATACAGCGCAAGACAGATGGACGGACGGACGGAAAGCGAAGTCTCAGTTATAGGGTTCCCGTTTTACCCTTTGGGTATGGCACCTTAAAAATAGGGCGAAATGTTAGAACTTGAATAGTCAGAGGCGTAATTCTATTGGTATTTATATATTTAATACAACAATATGTCTGTCTGTCTGTCCATCCGTCGCGTTTTTTTTTTTTGAGGCGATACTAATTTCGTCGGGATAACTAGTATGTATAATATTTGCCAAAACCTCTTCTATGTGCCAGCAATTGCATCGCGTGCAGATAAGCATGACTTAATATCCTTAGTACCATATAATACCAACGTCTAATGAGAACGTGAGATAAGTTCTGTGCCACAAAGCAACAAGACAATTGTTTCAAAAAAACATCTGTCTGCACATGTACTTTATTTGAAGAGATAGAACTGTACATGTAAGCAAACGGATCCTTTCCACCAATATGTTTCAATTTATATTAAGCCGCTTGTCGATACAAGCTTACTCCGGAATATCTTCCTGTTCTAACTGGATTTCACGATAACAAAAATAACGTTTGAAAAAACTACCAAGATATCTGTGCGGTACTCAGAGATAAAACTGTGATAAATAAAGATGACAAAAGGGTTATGTCGTTGGTATAGGATATAACACACGGGTGCTGTTTTTATCAAAGATAGAATATTTCAGCTGCTTTAAACATAGCTATAATAAGGAAAATTATGTGCCCATTTTCCACTGACTTCTAAAAAAGGTACTCAATTCGACTGTATGTTTTATTTTCTTATGTTTGTTAGCTCATATCTGCGGACTGGGTGATCCGATTTTGATTTCTTTTTGTTGATTTGAAGCTAGAAGTGGTCCCATTTTAATTTGGTCCCATTCCGACCACTATTAGGTCCCATATTGGTGGTTGCTGTGTCAATTTTCGACGTGTATTTTTATGAAGACACCAAAGTAAAATTTGATATTTTTTGTTTCCTGAAAAATAACATCAACCCCGAATTTTGTAGTTAGTTGCGCTTACATTGCTCAACCATAATAATTACATTTTTATCTTTACGTAGGTTTTGTTAATACCTTTGTGACTTCGTTTCCGCAAAACACTTTTCCACTCAAAATTTGCTACTGAATTTACAATACATTCTTTGCCTTTTGCAATAATCTCATTGCATTGAAGCGGGGTCCTAATTCTATGTTTAATTGCCACTCCATTCTTATTGGATGTACCGTGAAGTTGTGTAGGTTATAGACATCTTTACCAAAAAAAATTCTCTTGGTAGCTCCTGAGATTAATGCATTCAAAACAACAAACATTTAAAAAACTACTCTTATTATCTTATTATACTACTGTATTCTGTGCATATATCCAACGCATATTGGTAACACTATTGTCTCACTAACAATAGACGGTTTAATCTTTTGAACCTGGATCCAGTAACTACTAAGGATGGAACGTTATTGCACAAGTGAATCCGCCTCCAGTCCACTGTTAGTGCGTTGTTTGCCGCAAATTGGAACTAGATATCCTTTGCATGTTTGCAGTCGGGCCACAGGAATGGACAATGAAGTTACCTAAAACTTTATTGGGTTTTCATTTAGTTTGTAAAGCAAATATCATGCAATTTTATTGTTTTTTACAATATAAAGGAACTGTTGCTGTTTGGAGCCTATATCATTCGTTGGTATAATTATGCGTTTGGGGATGTTTTTTTGTGCAAATCCATATTGCCAGTTTTCTGCAAAACTACTAGTCCGATTTGAAGCAGTTTTCAGTTATGGGTTTGGGTTTGCTTGGCGCATGTTCTTTGTGTCTATGTGGACATTAATGTGTGCAATGTGGGCGCTAAATATGTCGATGTTTTAAACGGGTTATGACGGTGTTTTATTTATCGTGATTCAAAAATTTGCGGCAAATGGGTCTGACGTCACTATCACAGAAATGTAGATCGAATATAGATATGATCTTAGCTTAGCTTAGTTAAAAAGAGTTTGTTTGTGTGTGTGAACTTCCGCTTTTATAAGGACCAAAACTAGAGCCCAAATCAAATAATTTTCATTGTTTAATTATTACTTCAAGTTCAAAATGTATTATACTACAAGTGAGTTTATTCAAAATTTATTTACATTATTCTTTAAATATCGTAAAGGTATTGTCATAAATTTGGAGAACGTTATTTAAATAGAATTTGATATTGTAGAATTGTCTTCAATCTCAGAATCCAGTAGCGAACGAGAAAGAATCGCAGATAAAACCTGTCAGTTGGTAGATACCGAGGCGCGAAGATTACTGTCACAAAAGAAGATTTGCCAACAGAATTTAGCTTTAAATATTATTTATAAACTAATCTCACTCCTTTCAACCAGCGGTGTCTCTTGACATCGCCAAAGCTTTCAACACCTTGCCATGGAGCTGCGTTAGGGAGGCGCTCGTGTTTCACGAAACGCCTCTCTACCTCCGTCGTATTGTCGGGGCCTATCTCTCGGAGAGGGCCATAGCTTTCCCCAGCTGGCTCGCGCCAGCTCGGCGAGATGTAAAGTGCGGTGTCCCGCAGGGGTCGGTCCTGGGGCCACTTCTGTGGAACATCGGCTACGACTAGGTGCTGCGGTATGCGTTGCCTGAGGGCGTCGGCGTAACGTTGTACGCCGACGATACCCTAGTCACGGCGCGGGGTGCAAAGTACCAGGAGGCAGCACTCAAGGTCACGACAGGTGTTGCTCAAGTCGTCGGTTAGATACGGTGGCTGGGACTGGAGGTGGCCTTGCACAAGTCCGAGGTTCTGTGTTTTCACAAACCTCGGAACGGTCCACCTGAAGGTTCCTGCATAAATTTGGGAGGCGTTAGCATCGGCATCAAGCCCTCGATGAAGTATCTAGGGATCGTACTTGATAGCCGATGGAACTTTGGACCACAATTCCGAAGTTTGGTCCCCAAGGTGACACAGGCATCGGTCGCGCTTTCGTGACTGATGCCCAACCTAAAGGGACCCAACGCTTTCTGCAGGAGACTGTACCTGGGGATCATGCGGAGTATGGCCCTATACGGGGCTCCCGTATGTGCGGCGAAGTTGACGGCCAACAACTCAACGCTCCTTAATAGACCGTTGAGGACGTTGGCCGTCAAAACAATAAGGGGCTACCGCACGATCTCCAGAGAGGCTGCATGTCTCCTAGCCGGGACCCCTCGCCCCTCCATGGGACTTGGAAGCGAGAGCCTTTGCATTGAGCATTGTTCCAACAGCGCAAGGAGGCGCTGGAGCGGGACCACAGGCCTGCGTCTCGAGAAATCGATGACCAGCGGTCCCAACTCCGCCAGGATCTCATGGAGTCATGGAGGGTGCGACTTGAGCAACCCAAGTGGGGTACCACCATCATCGCGGCGGTGAGACCGATCATGGACGATTGGCTGCAAAGGCAGCATGGTGACCTCACGTATCGTGCGACGCAGATCGTTACCGGGTATGGATGCTTCGGTAGCTATCTGTTTCGCATCCGTCGTGAGGTCACACCTCGGTGTCAACACTGTGAGGTTTCCGACGACGACACCGCACTCCACACGTTGGTGGAGTGCTCAGCGTGGGTGAGTCAGTGCCGGGACCTCGTAGTGTACGGCGGGAGCGCCACCCGTCGTCCTTACAGAAGCAGGCTAGAAGGGTTGCGTGCTGCGGGGCCTTTGCCCCATAGCACGCAACCAGATTCACTCACTGACGCGGGATAAAACCCTACCCCAACGACGCGGATTCTCATCCCGACCAAACCAAGCTGTCTGTTCTTTAGGACTCCCAAAACTTCACTGTCACTCCCATGTAACCTAACCACTTTATGTCCGACTAGCTGATTACCGCGGCTCCGGTCACGTAATTAAGTTTTCTCGCTCCCAATTCCCACGGGAACACATTACCGCGATAAAAAGTAGCCTATGTCTCTCGAGGATAATTTAGCTACATATTAGTAAACGAGTTTTCAAAATCCGTTCTATGATTTCAGAGTCTATTCAATTCAAACATGCAAACAATACATTATAACACAGTATAAATCAAAGTCGCCCGTTCCGTATGTATGCTTAGATCTTTAAAACTACGCAACGGATTTGGATGCGGTTTTCACCAATGGATAGAGTGGTTCCCGGGGAAGGTTTTTGTATATATAGTTTGTAAAGCGGGCGAAACTGCGGGCGTCCCAAATTATGAATTTGATAGTGAAATACGTAGGTAATAGGTACTTCTGTGGAACTTCAAAACAATGTTCCCTTAGTTAAAACATTGTCACAAAACGATGACAGCGCGATCGTGATAGGAAATGGAATTCGTTTTACCGCCAACAATGTTAATGTAAAGTTGGCAATAACACGCTGTGGCAGGTGAATGGATTACCTTTCACTCTTACTTAATACTCTTTCTTTGCCAGTTTTTGTTTTAAGTTTACAAATCTTTAATCATTCATTTCTTCCCTTTAAACTCATGCAAACTTTGCGCGAGAGTCTCCACAGTTTCTCTGAGATTATTTACATACCTACTGGTTAATAAGTTTATACTTACCTACTGTGTGACCTACGATGGTATATTTTTTTCACGGTTACGGTCACTCGCGGAAAACATATGCCCCGAGGTTATATTGTCTATATATTATTATACCGATATAGCTAAACCGTCTAATGTAAAACTAATCGTTATCCCCATAAATTTTTCATAGATTTATTTTATACTTTGTCAATTAGAAAGTGTTTCCATAAAAATCTTTATTAAGTTATTGTCTAGTTACTAGAAGTTATTGTATAGTTTCATAAGCAATGCTTATGAAACTATAATTAATAATTCACAGAACAAAAAACGAATCCCTAAGTAACAGGATAAGACACGGAGATAATCACTTAATTGGTTATTATTGAGATAGACATGGAACTAAGGAAAAGTATAAGAAAGTTAAATAATATAAGACTTCCTATGGGGTGAGGTAAGTGAGGCGTCCAGAAAGTTCGACAGTCTGAACGTTAAATCGGAATTTACGAGCGCAAGTTGAGATGCGCAAACTGCTGACACGAACCAATGGCTATATTTACTGCACCTTGCATTCCTCACTCACTAAAAGGTTCCATAGATTGCGATTTAATTGACCGAGGGAGCGACAGGTCTACATTTGCGATATCATATAGAACATTTGGTTTCGTCGGTCTATCTGTTTCTGTATCGGATCTCGACGAAACTTGTGTGCCAATTTTTTCATCGTGAGTTTTTTTGATGGGTGGAAGACGTTGATAAAAAGCCTCAAATATAAATATTTTTCATGATAAATGAAATGTGAATTGCTAGAATTCATACGTATTATCTTCAAATCTTCTTTTACATGCTTATGTAAACTTCCTGCTGTGCCACCAAAGGTTGACTAACTTGTACAAGACCAAACACCGGTTGTTTTATGTATGAGGCCTTTTCAATTCATTTGGCCTATTCTCTTGTACCTTCGTCCTTTCCGGATCAGTTATTAATTGCTGGTGTTTCGCATTAAATTCATCCCTACGTGAATATCGTGACCCTTTGGTAGGTTACATGTATTTTCATGAACTTCTAGTGCGGAGATCTAAACAATGACAAGTATGACAACACTATTATTTGTAAGTATATGAATGAATGGAGTCAGGCGTTACCTGGCGAAAGTCCATGATAAAACAATGGAGAATATGATGTCGGATTTTTTTATTTTTTTATATATAATTGCACTAATTTCGAGGAAACCAGGTGGCGCTGTGTCGTAATTTACTTATTCATATACAGGGTTCCCAAGACCATGCTACATGGAGGGAAAGTACCCTTAATATTATAGTTAAAAATAAATTAACTGCAGAAATACATTTTTTAAAAATCGCCTGTGTGAAATGGAAATCGAACCGACCAAACGACCTTTTATTACTTATAAACTTAGCAACTTAAATAAAGGGATTGCCACGAAATATTACATTAAAAAAGTACTACCAAAAATGTATGAAATGTGGATGATCCACATTTCATACATTTCATGCATTTTTGGTACAAACTTTTGTTCTCAAAACCGAGGGTAATGGTCTCACACCTTTGCTGCAGTAATAAAAAATGCTAGCGATAATTAGTTCTAACAGAATCAGGTTCCTTTTTGCTTTAGCCGGCACTTTTAAAATTTGTACCAAAAATTTACGAAACGTGGATTTAATAATGTAATATTTCATGGCCTTCATGAAGCCTTTTGATAGGTGGCGTAAATTATCATGTATAGTGTTTTTACCATATGGTCGGTGAATGAATGAAAAAGGGACTTTCCCTCCATGTAGCATACTAGTCTTGGAACACGCTGTAAACTTTGAGTGAGAATAATTGTAAAAGAAAGAAAATAAATAGGTACCTCACTATTATACTACCTTTTTCTAGTACAAATCTTTAATAGGTAAATAATTTGCAATTCATCACACGTGAACGGCATTCAGGCGAATAGGAAATGTAATAAAATATTTCTGACTGAAATGCTATAACTGAAATAGAGTGCATGCCTCGTAAATTTCACAACACCGGAGGTTCCTAACAATGGTGTGATATTTTTATTAGAATTCTTCATATTCGTATTTGACGTTATTGAGTTCTTTTACTAACTGACGTATCTTCGTTACTGTATAATAAAATCGTATATTAAAAGAAAATTACAATAATCTCTTAGAATTACTAGATATGAGACACAGAATAATATGTGAATTAATAAGAGCTAGAAAACTTGAACTTTTACAGGCACAAAAAAAATACTTTCGACCTACGCGCTCTCTATAGCTGCTGGGGAGGAAACAAAACACTAAGCAACGCTAAGCTGATATAAATAGGTACCTCTACGCCATAAAATATAGAAAAATACAATTCTCTATCAGGTTTATCGCAGCTGAACGATGCTGAACAAAATCCTTTTTACCTTCACACATGAATGGTCACCACTCGACTGATTCACTGAGTTCTTTCTGATAACGTCCGAAACTTTTGTTCAAAATAGTCAAAGCAAAACAATAAGTTCCCTGAGCGAATTCGTAAAGGTTGCCCTACATTCCATTTGTTATGACAATTGAGTATTTATTGCAAATTATTATTTTTAAATGATGAATTGTTATTTTATTGACTTTTAATTTTTGTTTTATTTTTATTGGACTTTATTGGATTTTTTTATGTATGAGATTTAATTGAATTATTATTTTTTACTAACTTGATTATTATTTTCATTACGTTTATGTTGTTATTCAATCGTTAATTTGGATTAAGAGGTATTGTTTTGCTAGAGTAGTATTGGGAATAATTCAGATTATTGTTTCAAATGATTGTTTGTAGTACTTGCCTGTGTGATATTTTGCAATGTATCTATTAATGTTGCTGCACTGTCGCATTGGATTTTTTCTGTAATGACTGTTGCATGTAAGAAAGAAAAAAAAAATTAAAAAAAAAATAAAAAAAAAATATATTTTTTGACTTTACTAGTAGATTTGTATTCTGAACTACAGAAGAGCTTAACATTTTAATATAGCTTATATAATACCAGAAACACTATTATATTCAATAACAAAATTTGAAAGATCTTATTTCTTTTTATATTGCACAAAAACACATATACTTTTCCACTGTTATAATTTTATTTTTACTGCCCGGTTTCACCTCACGGCATCGTCAGAGATGTATAAATCTCTGGACACGAAGAACTCGACACACGTGTGGTCAGTTGGCGAAAATCAACTGTAGAACATCGCATTCTTTCGTCATCTGGACGCACCAAGATTATTACCTGTGTCCAGATAGCGAAACTTAAATATATCACTTTTAAGTTGTCGTCAACTGGACACACATAGGTTTTTTTGCAAAAAAAACCGTACAGTCAGGTTGAGAATCGTTTCAACCATCGAATTTAGAATTGGCCTAACGTGTCCCAATTTCGACTTTAGAAATAAAACCAATACGACAATTATTGAAAATAATTTTGTACTTATAGTACCTACCTGTACTTTTATTACAAAAAAAGGGAAATTTTAATATTAAGGTGAAGTGTTAGTTGGGAGGTATTGAAACGATCGTAGTAACAGTATATGATTGATTTTATTATCGAAATGTATTCGTATTTATATCATACAAGTATCCTCAGCTTGACACAAACAGGTTTAAATAGGCGTGAATCTAAACTCGTGAGCATAGATTCACGCCTATTTAAACCATCGTGAGTATAATATACCTATACATTTGTAGTACTTATAATTCCTCGCTTGCACCTAATTGGAGAGTTAAATTATAAGGAGGTGGGGCTTATGGCGTATGCGCAGGTAGAAACTGGTAGAAGCTTGTAGAAGGGACTAGAACTGCCTTCTGTGATGTGACGTCAGAGGTGGTGCTTCGTTTAGTCTGCTTGCCTACTCGGTACAAAGGTATTTGGCGTAGACTGAATATTGCACTTGCGATTGTGCTAAAATATCATGATTGTTCACAAGAAATCATTCAATGCCTCTTTTGATCGCGACTAGAAGGTTCTAGTCGCGATCAAAAGACACATGAATAATCAGGTGATTATAGTGAAAATCTAAAGATATTAAGATTGTAAAGAAATCGATAAGAATCTCGTTTTTCGCCACGTCACCGTCATGATTATGATCAGTTGCGTTTAATACTTATAGTGGTGTTGTTGAAATTTAATTTGATCATACCTTGACAAGACGAAGTTTTCGAGCAATGCCACATTTAAGTTATATCTTTATTGTTCCTAAGCTCTACATATGTGTATCCATCTTTTAATAGAATAGGATGACTTCTTTGCAATTAGAATGTATGTGAGCAACTGATGGGCCTTCTCTAACTTCTTCTAGATACATACTTGCCTTTATATGAAAAATAAATAAGCTTTTACGAACAAATAAATCATAAATAATATATTTATTTCACCTGTTTTAGAAGAAGGAGATCCAACTACACCATTACAATGCCATTTAGTGCTAACCAGAGGCAATGCACGTAGGTGTGGAATTAACTAAAATAAACCGGCCAAATGAAGAAGAAGTACAAGTTATCCATTCCGTTATAGTTTTCGTTGAAAGTTCATTACATGGACTACCATCATAAATATTTTCAGCTTTTTAGAGCCACCCGTTTAAATTTTAGAAGGGGTCACCCTCTGTATTTCCAAAAAAAAGACACCACACACACACACACAAAAAGACCACCTTACTGACACACTCTCTCTTTTTCCCTCTCTCACTATCTCTCTCTTATTGAATCCATAATATTATAACATTATAAACGAGCGGTGTTTGTTGGTACATGGGAAGTAGATGCAATACTGTTGTTTTAGTTTTTGGTATGTATGTCTGTCGTATGCGGTACTTTGTCACGAATTCGGGTAAAATGAGAAAGTATGTCCAGTTAACGACAACTAAAACGTGATTAATTTAAGTTTCGCTATTTGGGCACACGCAATAATCTTGGTGTGTCCAGATGACGAAAAAATGCGATGTTCTACATTTGATTTTCGCCAACTGGCCACACGTGTGTCGAGTTCTTCGTGTCCAGTTAGTGAGTAACCCTAATTTACTGACGTCGCATTATAGTCAATGCAAAATTGTGACGTATTTAAATCTAATGACACCTGTCACTGCACAACATCGGCCATAATCGGCCAGTTTGAGTACCCTTGAAATTATTAACTATTTACGTAAATATCTACAATATTTCCCACGAGAAACATTACATACCTTCTGGGCCAGTCAGATAACAAAATTAATCGTTATACAGTCCTAATAAAGTTATAGGACCCACTTTTAGAGCAATTTTCGTTCCGGGAAAATGGATGCTTTTAAAGGACCCAGATTGTTAAATTTAATTAATTTTGTGAAAGTGTGGAAAGTATTTTATTTACAATAAGAATTACAAATATTTACATTACAAAATATCGTTTAAAAATTCATCCGCGTCATTGCCGACTGGGAATGTTCCCAGAATGCTGGCTGTGTTACCACGTTGGATGGCGATACTTATATTTATAATATATATAATAATATATATATATATATATATGTATATATATATATATATATGTATAAATATTTATAATATATATAATATATGTATATATAATAATATATTTATATACAGAGTGAATTTTTCACGTGGGCATGGATGGCCAAATCCGGAACTATAAGGAATAGCGAAAAATGCTCAAAGGAGTCACGAGCACGATTTTGATGAAACTTAAAACTTCAACATTAGATTTCTTAAAAACCTATAATCCTAGCTGGGAATCGAACCCATTGATTTATAAAAAAAATCACATCCTTTATTATTACACCATACGATAGTGTTGCTGTTAAGGATCAAATTCTGGGAAGTAATGATTTATGGCAAATTTAAGGAAAACTTAGAATTTTAATAAAATTCATATTTTATGTCAATTTTGAGTCATATATATGTATATATATAAATATTTCTAAATACATACATAATGTACATAGAAAACACCCAAACTCCGAAACAAACATTTGTGAATCACACAAATATTTCATTCGACCCGGGAATCGAACCCGAGACTCCAGAGTCGAAAGCCGATAAACTACCGACCACGCCACCGAAGCAGCCAATACAAACTGATATCTTACTGGCAACCTTTGGATGGACAAGTAGTAAGAATGGAATTAAGAAAAGGAAATATTTAGTTACCGATTAGCGGGAATAAACTTGGTATTATAGAGTCAGTATAAATTTAATAGGTAAAGTAGACAGTCCAGCCTTTCGGGGAAGTAGGCGTGATGGCATATTAAAATATGAATATCAGACTATGTTATTAAGTTTTTTCCCTATTTGCTTCATTTAATAACTGTGAAACTTAAGTTTTTATAAATGGTAGAATGGATCTTGATTGGCCAATTAAAAGTTTAAGCTTATTACTTCAAACGCCAGCTCTTTGAATACGTTTAATTATAGTCGCGTCAATAAAGCTTTTTCGTCGAAAGTTCTCAGAAACAGCTCCGATTTGGATAATTTTTGTTTTAAATTTTTTGTTTTTTTTATATTATTTAAAATCAGAAATATTGCAGAGGGGGGAAATAATTATTTGTATTGTTTAAACAATATGTAAATTATTTATACAAGGAAACAAGTTTTTAGCTTTCTAATGTTTTATGAACTCGAAAAAATAACACTAAACAACTAATTTTGTAATTATTTTTATTATTTTCAAAAAGAACATTTAATTTTGATCTAAATGAAAATGAAAATATTTCTTTATGATCAGGTGCTTCAATATCACTAACACATCAATGTCCTCTGCCACATCATGGAAGGAACTGTCAAGAACTGATTGTAGAATTAAACGATCTGCATCACTTTCTGCTTGACTCCACTCAATACAGTTTTCGGCCAATTTTTTGCAGAGAAGATTAATAAACCTATTTTTATTTTTGCTGTTTCCTAAAAATTACTCTTTACTTGTAGTAAGTGGCATATAGTAACGATCATAAAGAAATATTTTTCTTGAAACCAGTCAAAAATGTCTTACAACGAGTTTATTCGACAAAAACCATGTTAATGAAATATATTATATAATATTATATAATAAATATATTACCAAATATTACCAAAAATCATCTCTTCTTCATTCATGCATTCACTGGATGTGACACTACATCTGCTTTTTATAATAAAGGAAAAAATACTTTCATTACAATTTTTAATAGTGATCAGAAATTACGTGCAGTAGCTGAAACTTTCATGGTCCTTCGACCATGAAAGCAAGCTGAAGAAATACTTTTTAATGGAGGTATTTATTGTATTCTCACTATGTATGGTGCGTTTTATAGCATTAGCTTCAAAAAACAAGAGCGTACAACTAAGGTCGTTACCTCCAACAGTGGATGCAGCAAAACAACATATTAAAAGAGGTTACCTGCAAGTTCAATAGTGGAAAGATAATGCTTCAATACCTCCCGAAGATTGGGGTTGGCAAATAGATAATTATTTGAAACCAATCACAATGACACAACCCGCAGCACCAATGAAAATTTTGAAAATTATATTTTGCTCTTGTAAAACAGGATGCGGTTCAGCGTGTGGCTGCAGAAAAAGTGGTTTGCATTGCTCACCCGCCTGCATTGTATGCAGTGGAAGTGATTGCGATAATCACCCACCACTTGAAGTAGATGCTGGCTTTAATATACAAATAAATGATCAAAATTAAATGTTCTTTTTGAAAATAATAAAAATAATTACAAAATTAGTTGTTTAGTGTTATTTTTTCAAGTTCATAAAACATTAGAAAGCTAAAAACTTGTTTCCTTGTATAAATAATTTACATATTGTTTAAACAATACAAATAATTATTTCCCCCCTCTGCAATATTTCTGATTTTCAATAATATAAAAAAACAAAAAATCCAAATCGGAGCTGTTTCTGAGGACTTTCGAAGATTGTCTTTTTTTTTACGGCTTCGTTGACTCGACTATTATTGTAGCTCTTTGGAACGATGCTTGTAATTACAGAAGAGAAAATCTGAATATTTTATTTTTAGTAATAATATCTACCTACTTATATTATATGACTCATTATGTAAAGAAATACGTCCAAACATCAAGAACTTTAGACCCTAAACCAATTATTTTCAATACACTAGTACGTAACGCGTACTGCTATCATTAATACTACATCTGGTATTCAAACTAGTACTACTAGTTATTATCATCGATCGCATTACTAGGTAATTAATACATAAACAAGTAAACGTGTTTACTAGTACAGTAAGCGTGGATCGTGTACACACAATGATTTCATAATACATGCAAATTTGCGTCCACACTCATTATGACATCGTAATCGGGTTAAAGTTGACGCAATCATGAAAGTAACGAAACAATGACTTCCTATGACTGGCTTGGAGCACTTGTAGTACAATTAAATATTGTACATACTTTATAAGTCTCTTCCGTTCCATATGTATGCTTAGATCTTTAAAACTACGCAACGGATTTTGATGCGGTTTTCACCAATTGATATTCTTCTTAGTTCTCGAGGGAGGTTTTTGTGTATATTATTTGTCAAGCGGGCGAAGCCGCGGGCGTCCGCTAGTGTATGATAAAATGTTATTTGTTATATGACAGGCTTTGTAGAGGAATGTATAAGTCATATCTCAAAGACACCCGTTGTAATAATTAAGTAGACAATGAGAGTTCACATTCGGTACGGGGTAGGGATGAGGAAGGGCGGGGGGATGAGGAAGGGGCTTACAGAAGCATGCTAGAAGGATTCACTCAGCGACGCGGGATAAAACCTGACCCCAACGACGAGGAAGAAAACCCGACCCAATCTCAGACGCGCTCGGCCTCTGTCGCGCTCGGCAATGATCGTAGAAAAGAATATTTATTAGATCAACTGTCGGTCGTAAAGTACCTAATCTTTTCAGTATTACAATAAAATCAAAACCAAGATGTATTGTATGGTTGAATCATTATTTCATTTTAGTTCACCATCTGCTGCTTCTGCAATAAGTTGATCTTAACCTAGAGTGGTTAGGTGGTTTAAGCGTAAAACATACTCACAAACTCGTTTCAACGTCACTTGTGGTTTTAAACCGTATAATGGAAGTCCAACTTCATTCTCATTTAAACAGTTTATGTTCGACATAAATATGGATTAGGTAGATGTAATTTTTCACAAAACTTTTTTAACATAAACGCCGGGACTGTGTAATCTGACAAAGTAGGTACTGAAAGAAGAGAGATAAGTCGACCTCATCTGCAAGTGTATGTGAATAAATTGGGGTCGGATTTTATCCCGCGTTGGGGAGTGAGAACGTGCATGGGCTTATATGAGTTCGCCGGGGAAATATCTCCTGGTGCGTACCAGATACGCCTGGCAATAGGAGGAGCGGCCGCGGACTTCAAAAAGATGAAAAAAGGGTCACATTATCACTCGATTGGGGATTCCTCTATAATCAATTTGTTTTTATATTCTTTCTCTATAACTGTTACTGTTTTACTAGCCTTAAGTTTTGGGGCGTACGATATCTGCCCCTGGTGCCACCCATGTTAGTTAAGCCACTGCGTACACGTAAAAAATATTGCAACCATATGTAAAATCTATGGTTTTATTCATGTTATACTATTCAGGTATGTTCTCTACCACAGAACAATACTGTTCTGTATTCTTTACAGTAGATTCCTAGGTACATGTTTGAGAAACTGTTAGTTCTCGATTGCCATGCATCAAATCACAAATCGGCTTAGCTGCCAGACTGCTACGCTCCTCCAAAGTCCTCCAAGTCGCATGCAAGGTAATGATAACACCATTCTGTTTGCTCTAGCTTGGCGTAGATCAGCCCCACCTGAATCTTGTTACTGAAATCGGCTACCAGAGAGACGAATATTTACCCTCAATACAAACCGCGAATCTATGTTTAGTATGTTAAAGTTAAACTGCTTTAAGATTTCAAGTTTGTTTATCGTTGAATATAACTACTTATTGCGATAACATTGAAGCTGTTGTTAGTAGGTATATAGTTTTGGGAATGTATCTAACTAAGCTCATTGGTGGGACTTGGGTTTTGCTGAGCGCGTGTCTGGTACCCTTTTAGGTTACCTCTGGCGCTGGGCAAAAATCCAGGTCCAAACGCTAAAATTACAATACCGAACAACGTTTCCTTGTCCCGCACCATGAATTAGTTCAGAGTAACTAGTTCTTTTGAGCGGAAAAAATCAAGCATTACCTTGACATTGGCGAAATCATCAAGATCTACTATTCAATAAAACTTTGCCATATCCACAGAGGGAACTAACTTGAAATGTCTAATTGGCGCGCACAACATATTTTTTGACATCTTCTGAAATGTAATAACGCCTCTTTCGCCTTTAACATCTATATATATATATAAATCAATTGCTGCTCGTTAGTCTCGCTAAAACTCGGGAACGGGTGGACCGATTTGGCTAATATTGGTCTTGAAATATTCCTGGAAGTCCAGGGAAGGGTTTAAAAGTAAAATTTCAGGCGGTATGAAGTTTTCCGGTACCACTAGTTGTTAATATTTTTATCAATCAAAATATTTACTCAATATCACAGTGTGGGAAATACTTCCCATTTTTATAAGTTTTATGAGGCATGCAGTCTATTTCAGTTATGGGTTCGAAATATTATATTACACTTCCTATTTTCCTGAATGCTGTTCACGTGCTATGAATTTCAAATAACTACGAAGATTCAGGTCACACAATATTTTATATAGTTTTGTAGTTACCTACATGTATTCTGCTATGACTGAAATTTGAAATAATAAAACGATTTGTCCAGTTTGTTGAACCGATGAGAGTATTTCTTGGACTCTCCATCGTTTTATGTAAATTGACATTATGATTTGTTGGGAAGTCTAAACAACACAATCATCCCTATTCCTTGGATCTTGAAGCACTTAATTTGCATTTTTCTTCTTCGTCTAATTTAGCAGGGACGACTAAAGTAGCAACACTGAATAATCTTTCATCACTTCCAACTCCACAGCACTCAGCTTTCGTCTTCGAACAATTCACCGATTGTGATGTTAAGAAGAGCATACTGTCTATAACATCGAATGCAGTTGGAATTGACTGTATAAGCCGTAACATGATCTTACCTATTCTCAACCAAATCCTTCCTATCATAACCCATATTCTGAACTTTTCTATAGCTAATAGTCAGTTCCCTACTGCTTGGAAGGAGGCTGAAATCATTCCTTTACCTAAGACACGCAATCCTTCATCTAACACTCATTTCCGTCCTATATCTATCTTACCTTTCCTTTCAAAAGTGTTAGAGCGCCTTGTTCACTCTCAGCTCACCAAAATCCTTAACACGAACTCTCTTCTCAATCCCTTCCAGTCCGGTTTCCGTCCTGGCCACAGTACTGTTACGGCTTTAGTCAACGTCACGGATGATATCAGACTTGGTAGATTTGATTAGGCATGGAGGCGGGAAATCTCACGGTCTTGTGCTTGTTAGATTTTAGTAACGCCTTCAATACCGTAGATCCCGATATCTTGCTTGGTATACTCAGCTCTATTAACATATCTCCAACGGGAATTGGCTGGTTTCGTAGTTACCTGTCTGGTCGCCGTCAACGTACGCGTCTGGAGGAATTGTCTTCTTCTTGGTGTGATGTCGCAGTCGGTGTACCACAGGGCGGCGTTTTATCTCCACTATTATTCTCTATTTTTATTAATACTATCTCTAAACATATTACTTCATCCTACCACCTTTATGCAGATGATCTTCAGATATATACGCAGGCTCCCTTGGATCAGCTACATAATGCAATCAATACCATTAATCTGGACCTGGAGCGCATTTGTGAATGGAGCAACAATCACGGTCTTCAGGTTAATCCATCCAAATCCCAGGCAATTATTACTGGCAGCTCTTGGTTTATGTCACGCCTTGATATTACGCAGTTGCCCCAAATTACTTTTAATGGTACCCCTGTCGAAATAAGCGACACTGTTAAGAACTTGGGTGTCCATATTGATAATACATTGTCCTGGGATTATCAGCTACAAGAGGTTAGACGCAAAGTATTTGCATCTATGGGATCCCTGCGTAGACTGCGAATGCTGCTTCCGATTTCCACTAAAACTGCGCTGGCACAATCGTTATTACTCCCAATCCTTGATTACGCTGATGTCAGCTATCTTGATCTTACAGAGGAGCAACTTGATAAGCTTGAGCGACTCCAAAACGTTTGTATTAGATTCATATTTGGTCTACGCAAATATGACCATGTATCCGAATTCCGCAAGATGCTCAAGTGGCTCCCAATTCGCCTTCGCCGGAATACTCATATCCTATCTCTATTATACAATATACTGTTCAATCCTTGTACCCCCCGATATCTTAAAGAACGATTCAAGTTCCTCCATGACACACATTCTAGATCTCTGAGGTCATCAGAAATTTAATATTAAAATTGAAAATGTAATATTGGAAATGCCAGTGCATTCCACTAGTTTCTCTGACAAGTGCTTCACTATTCAAGCAATTCGTCTATGGAATGCCCTGCCGCTACATATCAGACGCGCTCAAACAATAGTATCTTTTAAAAATATGGTAAAGGATTACTATCTCACTTCCGTTAACTAGAAACTCGCTAACGCTATCTATATCTTCTATTCTATCTATCTATATATTAAAGTATCCTTTAATATTTAAAACAGGCATTTCCCTCACTAATATTTTATCTTCTTATCTATCTCTTGAACTTCACAACCATCTACTCTCTTTGTAAAACCTTTTATTTTTATGTATAATATTTATATTACATTGTGCACAACCCCTATCAATTTCAACAATTTTCTTTCCATCCTGAGGTTGTCTGGAAGAAATTGCTCTTTAGCAATAAGGCCGCCTGTTGTACATTCTTTTTAAAAATATGTGTATATATTTGTTTATGTTTTTGTGTACAATAAAGAGTATTTGATTTGATTTGATTTGATTTGATTTCAAGCAGTATTAGTATTATTAATAATAGTAGTATTAATAGCAGCCTTTTTAGGGTTCCGTAGTAAAAGTCTCGGAACTCGTTTAGTTTCATCATGTCTGTTCGTCCGTATATTTACTACGCCGACAAAGTGCTAAAATAAAATTTTAATGTTTTTTTTGGGGTACCTCCACTACATGTAATGTGGAAATGATATTTTTTCTCACATCTATATTTTTTTAAGTGAAACTAATACTTCATACGAAATTATGTGTTCCAAACACTCGTATTTTGCAGTATATATAATTCACAGATGTATTCAAGTATCATACGAACTGTAGGTATATCATTTGTATATTTTTATTTATGTTTACTCATCTTTGACTGCTTCGGTGGCATGGTCCGTAGTGCATCCGCTTTTTACACCGTAGTCTAGGTATTTCCTATGTATATATAATATGTATGTATTTAATTAGTGAATTGTAGTATTATTGTGTGAATTGTCTTAACATATTTATTATTTATCTCTGCTAATAAATTCAGAAATTATCAATTTATATCATTACATTAAGCAACAGAGAGTTAACAATCTCTAAATAAACATTTACCCCTTCCAATTACAAGAATATTTCCAAGTTTGTGTCATTTAATTTTATTGCTCAAGTTTAAAATGAATTACAAAATTAGACGTGACGTGAAAGGGAACGTGAATTTATAAATAGGTACAATACCTACTTAGTTAAACAGCTAAACAGTCTGTTGTTTGTAGGAAAACGTTCAATTTGTACCTTCGAGAACTTATTTGAATTGAAGTTTTTTTTTTTGTTTTTTAATTCCGTTGCCCAAGGCCGCGGCCGCTCTAACGTCCGTTGCCGGGCGTCCCTGGTTACTAGCAGAGGGTATGTCCAGTGGCGCCCGGCGGACTTTGACCACCCCTGTGGTCTCTGCGGGTGTTTGGTCGGGACGAGAATCCCGCGTCATTGGGGTCGGGTTTTATCCCGCGTCAGTGAGTGAATCTGGTTGCGTGCTATGGGGCAAAGGCCCCGCAGCACGCAACCCTTCTAGCCTGCTTCTGTAAGGACGGTGGGTGGCGATCCCGCCGTCCTCAGGCCCCGATCATGGAGGACGATAGTCTTGGGCGTAGTCGCGTAGTCTGGGGCGGCCTGGCCGCCGACTACGGAACTCGGCGGGGAGGGTACGCTCCCTCTCCCTCCCGGCCGCCTCCTTCGCGAGCATGACTTGCTCGCAGAAGGACACGGCCGCGTTCCACCTACTAAAGGCTTTGGACGCTTGAGATTTTATTGTAAGCACCTACTAAATGTGTTTTTGTTTTCTTCTTATATTCAATTACTAACGGTGTAATATTTATTTGTATAAAATATATTTCGACTAGCTGGTACCTGAAAAAAAACTCATCGTTTAAACCTTTTCTGAACTTCCACGAATATTTCTTCGTAATAAATACGCTTCTGTAGCGCATCAAAGATGTTCGCAGAAGCTCGGGTGAATTGTTTTACACAACGATGCGTAAGAGGTGCGCGTCTCTGGTGCGCAGGGTGCGGGGCAGCGACAACAGCATCCTGAACATGATCGCACAGAGGCTTGACAGCCTATGTTGCTTTTAAATAAGTTATTTATTTATTTCAAGACCATAATCAGCCAAATCGGTCTAGCCATTTCCGAGCGATAATTAGATAGTGCTGAGCTATTATCTATATCATAAGTGAAACTGGGAAAAAAATTCTTGGGTAACTGGTTTTCCGATATTGATGCCATTTTAAATACATACATATAGTTATAATCACTCCAATGTCTTTAAGGAGTAGGCAGAGGACTTTACTGCAGTAACTTTATTAGTGCGACGGAATAAGGGCAAGGTTATATTCTCTATATAGAGCACTTTTACGTTTCAAAGGGCTCATCGCTCATCGTTTGATCTCCCAATTGTAACCTTGGCACTCTGCTCTGTACACACTATTCTCTGAAGTTGCTAATCGAATTTTCATGCGGTTTTTACGAATATTCGTAGTTGAAATTCAACTCAGGGCAGCAATAGTCTTTGTTTCATTCAAATCGAATGGCAGGAATTAAAGTTATCGTCATATAATAATCTACAAAGCTTAGTACTTAGTTCTTCTACGTGGGTAGGGTGCACATGGCTGGCTAGAAAAGAATGTGGATTATTGCAAATGCAAATTGCGAGACTCGCAGTCTTTGTCTTGTATTGTAACACGTGCTTACCACAGTTTAACACGTATTTTCTATCCTGTCATGCCTGTCATACATGTCACACGTCACCAGTGACACAGTTGTCACCCTATGTTACGTCAAAACTTAGCGTCTGTGGCGATTATTACTACAGGAAATAAATAGGGAACTGAAATAATAAATTTTAAAACTGTTAAGTGTAAAATACACTAATAAAACACTCTTTCTTTCTTTCTTTTCTTTCTTTCTTATATCGGTGGAGCTATCTAAATAAAACAAAACTGTTTTAAAGTAAGTTCTGTAAGTAAAAACCTGCTTAGTTAGTGGATATTTGATGTAATCGATGAGGTCTAGACGACTGGATTTGAAATTTCTATATGAGAACTCAAGTGTTCGAGAATCTTGAAAATAACTTTTAGGGAACCAATGAAGCGTTCGACTGTTATGGACAGATAATTTGAACTTAGGCAGAATATTTGTGGTTTCTAATATACTAGGTGATCACCGCTGCTCCGACTGCGTGATATAGTTTTCTCGTTCCAGATTCCCGCGGGAACACATTACCGGGATAAAATGTAGCCTATATTACTAAGACATAATGTAGTACATATTAGTGACACAATTTTCAAAATCGGGTAAGTAGATACGGAGTTTATTCAGTTCAAACAAACAATCAAATCTTTCCTCTTTACAATATCAGTACACTTATTTATCCTATTCGATTTAACCTGACCGGTTTCGCTTTACAGTATTATCGAAGGTTTTCTATTACACTGTCTTATGTAATTAAGCAATGGTTCTAACACAAATGGACACAATACGCATTAACACAGTATAGTTACGGTTGAAAAAAAGTAACCTCATTGTCAATAAATATTATTTCAAGCTAAATTCTGTTGGCAAATCGTTCTTGTGACAGTAATCTTCGCGCCTCGGTATCTACCAACTGACAGGTTTTATCTGCGATTCTTTCTCGTTCGCTACTGGAATCTGAGATTGGAGACAACTCTACATATCGAATTCTCTTTAAATGACGTTCTCCAAAAAGACAATACAAGTATCTACTTGAATGGCAAAGAATAAAGTGATTGGTGGAAGTAACCTTTAAATACTAATATACTATATTTTAAGCAAATCGAGTACCATTGACAATGCATGTCTCCAATCTGTGTACATTAAAGCTATTACAGATACTTAAATTTTATGTGTAAAGTAAAATCACGTCAAGATCAGAGGCCAGACGAATGTTATAAAAACAATGAAGAACATGCAAATGACGATGTCTAATGAAAGCTTAACGAGCCTTGGTACTATTTAAAGTAAACTGTTCTTATATCTCTGTGCAACGACACCATAGAAAGCATACTCATTAGGTACTTATGGGTTATCCCTTTGTAGGGAGCGCAAGTTGGCAAATGCAAACTAAATATTGCATACCAGTAAAAGTCCGCTTCGAAAAGTCATTGACACAGAGTAATTTTATAAAAATAATCGTTTCAAAAAGGAATTTCTTTGGTTAATAAACGAAAAATGTGGGCTTTGGATAGTACACAACACACTTGCTATTCACACCATTTCTGGTAACTGTTAGCAATCCAATGAGGTTTTGTTATTTTGCTGAATTATGTACTTTTAAGTAAATTAAATTGCAAAGTGTAAAATACATGCTAGTAACCAGGGACGCCCGGCAACGGACGTTAGAGCGGCCGCGGCCTTGGGCCGCGGAATTAAAAAAAAAAAAAAAAAAAAAAAAGTGTAAAATACAGAACAGAAAACAATAAAGGAGGATCCTAAGTTTATAGTTCTTTTAATAAGATGTGATAAGTAAGGTTATATCATTAAATTAAAAATTGATATAAGTACCTACTTAAATGTTTACCTACCTACTACACGGTACATTAATATTTCACAAATTGAATTCATAAGCACAAGGACCTTACAATTACGTCTGAGCAAGGTTTATTATAAAAAATATATAAATAATTTACATAACACAACGTTCAGAGGTAACGAACGCGAGCGAGGAGTGTCGAGGACACAGTTATGAACTGAATAGGTATAAGTTGAAACTCGCCGACAAATTTGTTTCATTAAATTTAAATTTAGCGACTACTTATTAATTCAAAGAAATATTTCATCTTCACGAATTCAAAATTGAAGCGAGAAAGTTTCTTTCATCGATACATTTTACTGTCCAATCTCGAGTATCACGGAGGATTTTTGTAAAAGCTTGCTTATTATGTATTCTGAATACTTATTTCGCTTACTAACTCTCTTAATGTCAGCATTGTGTTCATTCGTACTTAACATAAAACCATCTATTTGCAATTCCTTTTCGTAATTTGAAATGAATTCTGCTTTGATTAGTCTTTCGGTTCCAAGAATATAAAACAGATATCTGTTACCAAAAATGTTATATCGGAAATTTTTAATGAGTAATCTATTTTGGACAATAATCTCTGCAGGCTTTCACCATTTATTAAATTAGATAATATTATTATTATTAGATAATAGTCTGAGATGCCCAGGACTTTAATTTGCTGTGCCATAGAGGCTGGCACGTAAGATTTTTATATTTCAAAGCAATGAGTTTGCTTAAACTATTCGTAAGAACGTAAGATTTTGTTGCCTTTCATCAACATTTCATCGCAAGGCAACGGGTTTCAATTTTTTTTTTCAAAATTACAATATACTCGTAGCTGCTACTTTCAAATAAATTCAATAGGATATTTTGGACATAACCCATTATAAAGCCAACCCATGCCCGGTGACAGCAATAGGCTTGCCCCCTATTATGTGGGACTAAAAATAATGTCAAATTGTGGGTGTGTAGTGCACCTCTGCCTACCCCTTCGGGGATATAGGCGTAATATGTGTGTGTGTATATATGTATGTATATAGTCCATTGAAATGTTACACGAGCTTTGCATTTTTTAGAGGATGCAATTTTATTTTTGGGACATGTGTGGGGTCAATTGAAGCTTAACCTCAATTTGTGGGGTCGCCAGTTCGCCACCCCTGTCCCCCAGCCACCATCTTGGAATAATAATCTTTTTTCGCGATATCGTCTATATATATGCGTCTTACAAAAAAATTGTAGTCATAATTTGTAGCAAATTGTTTTGCCTTCATTATTTTATGCTTTCGATTGTCGGCACTTGGTGGACATAATGGGTACACTACATAAATACGAATAACTTTATTCCGTCAGTCACAAATACGAATTTAAAAATATTGATTTTCATAATTCGGACTGGTTCAAAATTCCGAATAAACTCCGATTGATCATTATTCCTATTTTTATAATTACTAAATTTTAATATTCCTTACGTTTAAAATTACTACTTTCAAAATACCGGGCTTCAATAGATCATAAATATTAAAATAAAATAAAATTGGTTCTGCAGCGATTTCTTTCTGTCACTAAATTCTGTAGAACAAACATGTTGATTTTAGTTTATTAAAAGTATTGAAACGCGGAATGTCGTGTTTCGGACCGAGAACCCTTCGAGCATTTGACTCTTCCAACATATGAAAATCGGAAAACTAACAAATCGCATTAATGACTTTCGGTAAAATAAGTTTCGTGATTTTTAATAATAGACATTACAATTCTTAGGTATTATAAAATTCGGACTTTTGAAAATCGGATCATCGAAATTCGGAATAAAGTTTTTCGGACTCGAACCGAGCCTCTAAGTAGGAAGGAGTGGAAGGGTTGAACAAGATATTATATAGAAGGGAGAGAACGTGCGTATTTCGGCGAGATCGAATGGGCAACCACTTGAGCTGAGATCGAAACTGTTCCCGGACGGTTCGAAGGTGTTCCCGGACATAATAATACATTCTGAATAAACTCAGTAATACATTCCACACATTTCATTATTTATTATTTAAAATTCTGACCGGTTTCGCCCAATATATGGCATCATCATAGGAATCTCTATATGAATCACTTTTTAACACGGTAATGTGTTACCATGGAAATCGGGAACTAGATAATTATGCTACTATGAACATACAATAACTATAAAGTGTAGCAGACATTTGAACCTGCATACTTTCATTTACGATGCAAATGTTTTCTCTGACAAATATAAAAGTTCCCGATAAGCGGCAACAGGCTCGCCACCTGTAGCGTGGGGCCATTAAAGTTACTGGCGATAAGTGGACGAATCAGATGCCTCTGACTAACCGGGATTAAAAAAAAAAGTGCATTCGCTTTCGAAACCGGAGTCTCGGGTTAGATTCCCGGGCGGGATAAACTTTGTGTGAAGACAGATATACGTTTGTACTGACGTCTGGATGTTTCCTTATGTATAATATGTACGTATTTACCAAAAAAAAAGTAAATAAGTATTTAAATCAGTCTAGTACTCATATCACAAGCTCTGCTTAGTTTGAGACTAGATGGCATTGTGAGAATTGTCCTAACTTATTTATTTATTTATTAAATAGGCGTGATTTTATGTATGTACGAGGATATTTCGAGTGTGACCTACCAAGTCACCTGAGCATCGTAATACTAAATCTGTATTAGTCGGTGGACAGTGGTAGTGCATTTCCCGGCTATATTCGTATCTGGAACATCGTGGGCCTAACCTTACCGTTCACTCCGGAAATTGTCTTCCCTGGCTCATCCAACGGAGAAAGGATGGACTGTTTGTCTTGATACTCGTATTTATTTGCACTAGTGATAGGTAGGGGGGTATAGGATATGGGGCCTTGCTGAAGTTCCGAGTTGGATCACCGGGTCATAACAAACGTCCGTTTAGGTTTAAGTCGTCCGCAAATAATTTGACTGCCTCGGTGGCTCAGTGGTATGAGTATGCGACTGCCGTCCCTGAGGTCCCAGGTTCGATTCCAGATCGAATCAAATTATTTGTGTGATCCACAAATGTTTGTGAGTTGTTGTGAGTTTTGGTAATTTCTATGTATAATACACAGGGTGTTACGTAAGGGTTATAACAACCCGAAGACACCCCCATCAGCTGATCGCCCAGAACGCTTTTGATATGTTTCGACGGCGAAACAAGAAAAAAAGTTCATCATAAAAAAGTTATATGCGTTATTGCAAATCATAACAAACGTGTCCCAACACTAGTGACACTAGTGACGTACTTACTAATAGACAATGGTGGGACAAGGGGCGGGAGGCCGCGTTGCTCACTGACCGACCGACACGTGACTTTGGTGCGAAACAGAGACAAAATGTTCCAACCAGGGGAGAGAGAGAGTAGGTTTTTCACAGGCGCGCTTTATTTGTACTACTTATTTGATGTCAATGACCGAATCAGCTGATTTTAGCTAGTGTTGTTCAAACAAGAGTGTTTTGTTCGGTAATAATGTTTTTTCTAGGATGATTTTTTTTCTTGTTTGGCGGTCGACACATATCGAAACGGGTTCTGGTCGACCAGCTGATGGGGCTGTCTTCGGATTGATGATAACCCTTTCGTAACACCCTGCATATGTATTTAGAAATATATAAGTATGTTTATCAGTCGTCTAGATCCCATAACACAAGCTTATATTAGTTTAATTTGGGCTAGATGACGTTGTGTGAGAATATCGAAAAATATTAAGAAAGAAATTATAAATAGATCACAAAAACTGATGTCATCAGCGGGATTTGAACCCACGGCCTTTCCCTAACAGGGGGACTGCTCTGCCAACTGAGCTACGATGACCACTACCGACAACATCGAATTTTTGCTTCATATCATATTCATAATTTCTACATCTCGCTATTAAGGTTAGCGTTGGATCCACCTACCGCAGTTCTACCGAACTGACGGTACCAGTGTATCGTGTTACAACGATATTTAGACACTGAATTTTTAGATGAATCCTTACCAAATCCATATATTTTTGTATTTCAAAGCAATGAGTTTGCTTAAACTATTCTTAAAATATTAAGAAAGAAATTATAAATAGATCACAAAAACTGATGTCATCAGCGGGATTTGAACCCACGGCCTTTCCCTAACAGGGGGACTGCTCTGCCAACTGAGCTACGATGACCACTACCGACAATATCGAATTTTTGCTTCATATCATATTCATAATTTCTACATCTCGCTATTAAGGTTAGCGTTGGATCCACCTACCGCAGTTCTACCGAACTGACGGTACCAGTGTATCGTGTTACAACGATATTTAGACACTGAATTTTTAGATGAATCCTTACCAAATCCATATATTTTTGTATTTCAAAGCAATGAGTTTGCTTAAACTATTCTTAAAATATTAAGAAAGAAATTATAAATAGATCAAATACAATAATATAACGATACAAAAATATATATCGAAAAATATTTATATTAAAAAAAAAATACTTGTACGGGACGGGACGAAGATCTATGGCAGTCGTTTGTTACAGGTAGTTGGAAAAAATCCAACTGGTTTAATTAACTACAGAAAAAATATCTAACTGATTTTACTAGAAAACTTTGATATTGCCAATAGTTTGTGGAGGTAAGATGGTCGCTTCTCGGAAATTATCGTAGTGCAGCCGCTTCGCAGTTAGACTGAAAAGCCGACCCTTACTGGGTTGGGAACACAAAGGCTCATTGGATGATGAAGTATAAAGTAATTTTTAGTTACCCAGCAGTTATCACAAGCTGTAGTTAGAGTGATACTAATAGGCGTAAATCTAATACATAATTGTTTATTTGACAATTAAACAAGCATTTGTTAAACAAAATTACAGCAACCAGCAGCTGATCTCCAAGGTAAAGCCCGTGTGGAAAAGTTTTATCAATTCCAATGTCTGCCCAAGGCCGCTCTTTACTGAGGCAATCATGTGTATGAACAGTAGTAAAATACAGTACTTTGTCGAAAGAATAACATTTATCTACAGATCCATCTTTATTTAGTTTATACTTTCGATTGTCGGCATTTATTGGAACCTATAGAATACATGATGAACCAACACACTTTCACACACAAAAACACATCGACTACCTAACCGAAAAACGTCGTGTAGATCTTGTAGGTCGTATAGTTTTTTTTATATCAGGTTCGCCAAATTGGTACCACCCGCCTGATGGTACGGCGTCTGGCGATTTAGTCATATAGTACCTACTCAAAAGTACTATAGAAAATAGTACTCAACCTGATGACATAGTGATTTGCCTCTTCACGCTCCGCTTAAACAACCCAAGGTTCTCGTGTGAAGATGTTTTCCACAGTGTGAGAGTGGCATCAGAAGGGAGAGGGTGGGATCAGGTTGAAGAGCTCTTCAGAATACTCACCGTGATAAATACTATAAAAAGTGGTAGTAGATGTAGTAGAACTTTTGATAATACTACTAGATTCAGAGGATCATGAGTTGAGTAGTCCAGATTGTAAAGTAATCCAAACAATCATAGATTTTTCTGTATTATTTTTATATTTTTTCGACACGAAATACCTTTTCTGCAACTGGTATCTAATGTTTGTGTGTTTTTGGCTTGTTTGTTAGCGCCTACCTAGAAATGTTATTTATCATTTATAAAACGTTTTCTTTTTTAATTTACAATACTAATTATGTTTGTATAACAGTACCACTTAAGATTTTTTTTTATTCCATTATAAGATGCATGCTGTAACACCTTAAAATGTTATTCATTAAACATAATATTATGGTTGTTTCTATAGTTTATAAGTGATAACGTAATAACTACTGGTTGTCCAAATAAATAAATAATGTTGTAAAGCGAAATTGTCGGATAAATTAGTGGAACAGTGTACAAGTCTGTTTGTTCAACAACTTTATTAGCATTAGGTATTCGATATCGAAAGGTTTGGTAACAACTGATAGAGGATTAATTACTAATTCAATACCAGGTCGTTAAATCTTCGATTACGTTGCTAATAATTAGTATCGCATAAACAAGTAAACAAATTGACTAGTACAATTTGTGTGGATCGTGTACGCAATGATTTCATTAAATATGCAAATTTTGATCAATACTCACAGTGTGTTCTTTGATTCTTGATTGATCCTTGAGCTTTAAATTAAAAACATCAGTTTATCAAAACGAATTCAAATTGTTATTTTAGATAGACATACATCACGCATATATTCCCGAAGGCGTAGGCAGAAGTGCATTACACACGTGGGTCACATAAAGAGTGGTCTCTGCCAGTAATTTTATGATCCGAAATGTATGATTAACTTCGTGTTTATTTATTGGAGATAGAATAAAAATGCCACAGCCAATTTAGATGATATTTAGTCCCGAGATTGTTGAAGATTTAGCGCGTATATTAGAATAGGTTTAATCCCTATAATGTGTTCTGGTGGAAATACTTAGAAGTGTGTGAAACTAACTAACTAATGGTTCTAATGGCGTTTAATATATCTCTACCTATACCTTCTGGGAATCAGGCGTGATAACACGTAACGTGATTGTGTATTGTTTTCTATACTACGATTTCATTGTTTGTTTGTTTGAATTGATTAGAACCTACGTATCTACTAAACCGATTTTGATAATTGTTTCACTGAGTAACATAAGACAAATGTTTACGGGGATCGGAAATGAGAAATCTTTATCACGCGGATGGAGCCGCGTTGATCGGCCAAACTTCTATAAACTCTTAGCTGGTTCAACATAAACCATATTATGTTATCCAAACGAAAAAAAAAGTTCGATTAAAGTCCTATCTAATCGAAGTATATCTTGACAAATACCCCAATAAAAAGGCACACCGTACGTCCGGGACGTTTGGGAAACCATTTACAAAGGTTTATCGCCGCTATGGAAATAATAACTGGAGCCGTTATCGTCCCAAATTGATCTAATTTCAAATTATTGTTATCACAATGGTTTTATCGCTATTGAGTTTGACCATAATGACTTATCAACATAATATTCATTTTTTTGTTGGTGTAACTGGTTAATAAGTTATGTGTTAAGTATGAAGGATCGTAGGAGCAAGAAATACCGGGATAATTACTGTGGTAATGTATTAATGCCTTACGCGAAGTGTAACACGACACCCGTCTGAAAAACAGACAATTTAGTGTTAATATTAAGATTAATGATATGTATTTTTAGTTTTAAGGTATATTTGTATCTCATCATCATTCACCGAGCCTTTTCCCAACTCAGTTGGGGTCGGCTTTCCAGTCTAACTGCGATTCGGCTGAACTTCGATATTTTCCGTGAAGCGACTGCCATCTGACCTCCACAACCCATGGGCGATATCGAAGTTCTGTAGTTAGACCGGTCGGATTTTTGATTTAGGGCTCCAACTACCCCTAATGACTGCCATAGATGTTTGTATGACAACCGGGACCGACGGCTTAACGTGCTCTCCGAGGCACGGAGGGGTCTCAATGTCTTAAGAAATGGTCACCCATCCTAAGACCGGCCTGAGTCGATGTTGCTTAACCTTTACAATGTGTTAACATTGTCGGTTACCACTAGACCACGAGCTCCTCCAAGGTATATCTATATCTATGGACCGTAATTTACGAGTATCTATGTGCCGTAAAGTAACTTTTCTTTATTAGCCTGATAATAAATGAATAAATAAAAAAATAAAAAATGGAATAGGTATTGTATGTGTCCTAAAAGTGTCTATTTATTTGCAAATTTTCATTAAAAACCGTTCACAGTTTATACATAATTGACTAACAAATATCTGGACTTCTTCACAACTTTTAAATTCAATAATCTCGCCTTTTCGAGACCAGCAAATTAACTGGCAAAATGTTAGCATATTATATGAAGAAGAAGCTGATGTGGTTTTATGTATATATAACCTTCCCTGGACTTTCTGGAATATTTCAAGACCAAAATTAGCGAAATCGGACCAGCTGTTCTCCAGATTTAGCGGACAAACAAACGGCGATACATTTTTATTTATATAGATTGTTGTATGTATGAAACAAAGTAATATAAATCACGGTCTATGGTGATCAAGCTATACCCAAACATACATAATACAAAAGCCTTCAAAATTGAGAACCTTCGTTCAGTATTGTTCTTTTAGCCGGGCAGATAATTATAAAGGACATTAAAGCTTTAATCTTCCATAAAACACACTCAAAAGACGAGATTAGACGGATTTTAGGACCAACATGAATCCAACGGGGCAGAAACCAAACAATGTTCTTTTGTTTGCCGTATCTATTGAAGTTTAGGTCATTAATTACACCCCTCCCCCTCCGGTCGGCAATCATTTCGCAAAGATTCACTTCTGTAACTTTGCCTGTAGAAGTGTAGATTTAATGATTACTCGTAGAACTCGTAGCTGCTACGAGATCGTAGCGTCGTAGAAGTGTAGTTACGTACAGCACCTTTTTGGGTAGAAGGAGGAGGTTCCCAATTCGATTGTTTTTTTTTTGTTTGTTAACTCATATCTCTGGACTCAGTCCACCATCAGAACCGATTTTGAATATTTTTTTTAAATGAAAGCTACTACTTCCCAAGTGGTCCCATTTCAATTTGGTCCCATTTCGGTAATTTCAAGTCGGTTGTTGTGTCAATTTTTTACGTGTTTTTTTATGACAAGGTATTGCTGGTGAGGTTAACTATAAAAAATATAATATAATTATGACCGGTGGTTCTGTGAACCGTAGACTTCGGGAGCGGCTTTGTTTATTCTTAAATAGTATTTATTTGCATGACTTTTGTGTTTTCCAAATTTCTTCTTCAATTTTCTTTGTTACTCTTTCATTTGTCATCCAATCCAAAAATATCATTCAAATGTTATTCATTGTAAGCAAGGAGTGTGTGTGTAAAGTTTCATGCAAATCGGTTGATAAATACGGCCTCAAACATGATCTGACAGAACCCGTAGATGATAGATGTAGAGGTACAGACGAAAGAAATTCTCCCCAGTCTGCAAGTTGAAAAGGAGACTTCGGTCGCTTCGCTCCCTCAGTCAATTATGTACTTATACCTATTCCTCGTTATACGTGCTCTATTGAAACTCGCTCGAACTGCTGCAGAGATTATATTTAGTGGTTTGTAACATCTGTCCTGACTGTGGAAATTATGGTTTGAATTGCAGAGTGGTTTTGAATATTCTACAGTGCCCGGTAAGTGCAATAGGCTTGCCCTCTATTGGAATGCGAATGTGAATATTCGTTACATCACTAGAAGCTACATTACCCCTGAGTAACACGGGCTATTTTGTATCCCGAAAATGTTTACGGGGATCGAAAATGAGAAAACAATATCGCGGGAGAAGAGCCGCGGTGATCAACTAATCTTCTATAAACTTTTAGCTGGTTCAACATAAACCATAATATGTTTTCCAAACGAAAACTGGGAGGAAGAACTTTCTGGCAAAGTGTGGGTATTTAATGCACCTCTGCCTACTCCTTTGGGCATATAGGCGTGAAGTATGTCTGTCTGTCTTATTGAAAGCCGTCCCGTAGTAGTCAAATCTTACGAGTTCAAACGCAAATGCTTGGATTTATTTATGGATGTTTAAGAAATCTTGTCAGTTACTATACTTACAACAAATAAAATAACGTCCCGAATTAATCTACGAGTACAGTGTAGATTCTACACCAATATAAAAATCAAAGATAACTATGCGGTAGAAAGTTTTAACAAAAGACGAATAACAATCCCGTCAACGTCAGGTACTCTTTGTTCTCTGCTTGTATCCCACAAATAATGTTTGGCTTTAATATTTTTAACCACGAGAGAATTTTCTTTATGTGTAATTTCTTTCCTAAACACTATACCTATTATTGTTTCAATTAGTTATAGATGGGGCTTTAATAGTACGCAATTTCCTTCATAATGTATTACACATTTTAATATGTTTTTAAAATTACAATTACAGACACTTATAATAGCGTTAATACAGTATAATAGCCATCTACATTGCCAGTAATTTTGTTAGACTCACGCAACAGGGAGCAAGTTTAATACCGTTACTTGGACCCAATTCAAAACAAAATCAATAACCACTCTGTATTCTGCGCCTAAATTCCAACAGCCTATAATCTCAGCAGTCTTAATATTTCATGTAATTTTATATATAACACACAACGTGTTCACTCAAATTACTTCAGGTGGTTAAAAAGAAAGAACGGATGGGTGTTCCTGAAAACAACAGTATTTCGCATAATACACAGCTTCAAATAAAACTCAACGTGACGCTACTTGAAAAGACAACATCTTAAAACTTAAAGTGGTGAACTTGTCTCCTTCGCAAATATGAAGCGAGGGGTCACATCAAAACAGATTTGTACAGAGCTCACAATGAAGGGACACCTCGTCCAAGATAACGGCTCTTCAAAAAGGCAAATGTTCAAAACAAAATTCAAAAGTGCGACGAGAGTCTTTTGTTTCCGCTGTCAGTACTCTGCCATTTTGACAGCGTGTACTATGTTCCGGGCTATTTTCTTATAGAAAACTGCAACTGAGATACTTAAGGTCCTTCTTAAATGTTTGTTTCCACACAATACCGCCATAGTTTCACTCTGACAAAGCATGTATTATATAAGAACTAGATAACTGATATAAGTAACTATTGGGATGTTTCTCGACAGTTGACAATATAAGCTTGAGGTTGATGAGGACGATATTGCAGCTTGAGCCGCTTGGCGCTACCCTTATGCACTCATACATTAGGTAGTAGTTTCTAAAATAGTCTGCAATCTAAGTCGAATGAATACATTCAATGTCACATAAAATACGATTCCCAATCGCTACAATTGTTGCCGTCAGCACATTAGCGGTCACGTGACACTGTAAATTGACCCTCCCCTAAGGAAACTCGGCCCGATTACGGCTGCCGAATGAAAACGGCCTGCTAATGAGCAACGCAAGTTAATTGCCGACAGAGGGCGCCACGCTATTCCGTTCCTTTTCACTGGTTGCTAACTGTACAATGATAGACGCGAACGTCTTTCCAAATGAAGGGATTCTTTGGTATTCATAGTTTCAACGATTCGAAATTCAAAAGGTGTGCATGCGATTATTTTGTAATAACGCAACGATAGTTAATGTTAAAAAGTCGTTTTTAGAAAAGTTTTAGAAAATAAAATGTTCTTGTTTATGCTGCCTCCATAAGTTATCAATAACAGTTAATTAAATATATAACCCAAACGTATAGATCGAACAAAATAATATTATTTTTTAACAATAGAATGTCCTTTTTTTATATTGGGTTCGCCAAATTGACGCCGCCCGCCTGGTGGTAAGTCGTGACGACGTCTAGCGATTGTGGGGCACTCTCACAGCACACAATACTATAGAGAGTGGCCCTCAACATGACGACCTACTGATGTGCCTCTTCACGCTCCGCTTAAAGAACCCAGGACTATATGTGGGAGGAAACACGTGCACAGGCAGGGCGTTCCAGACCACTGTCGTTCGGCAGAAAAACGAACGTTTAAAACGCTCGGTTCTCGCGAACATGCTATCAACTGTGTGGGAGTGGCATCTCTGCCCGGCACGCGTTGTTCGGGATCGGAAGGAAGAGGGTGGGATCAGATTGAAGAGCTCTTCAGAACACTCGCCGTGGTAAATACGGTAGAATGCGGCTAGGAAGCTATTGTTCGGCGCTGAGCTAGCGGCTCAAGGCTTCCCGTTACCTCCGGACAATCTATAATCGGATAGCCCGTCGCTGCATAGCGTCAAGAGCGTCCAGCAGATACTTCGCGGAGCCGTCCCAGAGGTGAGAGCAGTATTCGACGCAGGGTCTAATCTTGTACAGCAGACACCTCTGGTCCGGTGTAAAGAATCTCTTTACCTTATTCAGTATTCCTAGTTTCCGCGAAGCTAGCCCTATACATTTTTCGATGTAGTTTTTATTATTGAGCTCTCGACGAACGTCTATGCCAAGGATGTCAAGGTTGTCCTTCATTGGTAATAATGCATTCTGAAGAGAGGGTAGGGGAAGGAAAGGGGATTTCTTCGCTGTAAATGCACACGCCTGTGTTTTGCGGGCATTGAACTCGACCAGGTTCTCGGTACCCCATTGAAAGATACAGTCGAGGTTCCTGTCGAGATCGGCCACGAGATGTAGTCTATCCTAATCAATCTCCAACCGCCCTGCTCCCGTACAATGTGCTGTCATCAGCATAGCAATGAATGCTCCCGAGGGATAGCATATCATTGATATGCAGAAGAAAGAGAGTTGGTGACAGCACGGACCCCTGCGGTACCCCGGCATTCACTTGCAAAAAGCGAGAAGCCTGGCCATCGCAAAGGACCCGCATTCGGCGTTCGTTCAGAAAGCTGGCCATCCAGCTGCACAGTTGAGGAGGTAGACCATATGCCGGAAGCTTGGAAAGGAGCGAAGCATGCCAGACTCTATCGAAGGCTTTCGCGATGTCCAGGCTAATCGCCAAGGACTCGCCGTGCCTTTCCATAGCCTCACCCCAGACATGCGTTACGAATGCCAGAAATCACCCGTTGATCGTTTTGGCCTGAAGCCGTATTGCCGATCATTTAGTAGCGAGTGATCTTCGAGGTATCGCATGAGCTGCTTGTTTATGAGGAGCTCAAACACCTTGCAGATGACTGAGGTGACAGCTATGGGTCGATAGTTGCCCGGATCAGACCGATCCCCTTTCTTGGGGATCGGTTGTACGTTCGCCTCTTTCCAGACCTCCGGCACGATTCCTGTGGAGTAAGACAGGCGGTACAGACGAGTTAGTACAGGAGACAACTCAGCTGCGCATTTCCGTAGTACCACCGCCGGAATGCCGTCAGGGCCACTGGCTTTCCGCGTGTCGAGTAATCGCAGCACTGTCCGTACATCGCATTGCCGGAGTACAATGTCAGGCATAGTGTGGCCACAGTTGGCGATGGCGGGGGGCTGCAGGCCACGGTCGTCGACCCGGGAATTAGCCGCAAAGAGGTCTGCGAGCATATCCGCTTTCTCTTGGGCTTTGTGAGCCAGTGTTCCATCTGGGTAACGCAGCGGTGGCAGCGAGGGTTGACAGAAGTTAGATTGCACGGCTTTGGCCAGTTGCCAGTATCCACGACTGCCCGTGGGATGGGAAGTGAGCTCCTGACCAAGCCGCGCGATGCGCTGGGCATCCGCTCTCTTAAAGGCCCTCTTGCTGGATTTTGTGGCCCGGTTGTACACTGCTTTGAGGTGGCCCACGTTTGGGTCGCGCACAGCCCGGGCCCTGATCCAGGCGCGATATGCCGACTGTTTTTGTTTTTTGTTTTTATTGTTTTTTGAACAGCTTTGGCACAATCTCGCCCGAACCAGGGACGGGCTCTGCGGATACTGGCGACATCAGTGAAAGGGATGTAATATTCCATCCCTAAACTGATCTCGCCAGCAATCGCAGAAGCGCTATCCGAGGGAGTCTTTCCTACAAAGCAGCGCTGGCTCCAGGGGACGGACGCATAATAATCGCGTAGACCGTCCCAATCCGCTGACGAGTAGCGCCATAGTCGTCGTGACATTTGTACAGCACGTGCAGGAGGTGATACCTTCATGCCAGCGTGAACAACACAGTGGTCGGAACTACCCAATGGGGCTTCTACCGAAACACTGTACTGGGCTGGGCGACTCGTCAGCAGTAAATCCAGCAGAGCGGGTGCGTGATCTGACCTGTCTGGTTTCCGGGTGATCCCGCATACCATCTGGTTCAGACCGTGGGAGAGAGCGAACGCATGGGCGGCCCTACCAGCATGATCGGTCTTGAGGGACCCCAGCCATTCACTGTGATGGCCATTGAAGTCCCCCAGAAATACTAGGTCAGCGTTCGGGAACCGCACCTGCGCTTCATCAGCCGTCTCGCTGAGGTACTGGAAGAGCTTTGTTGTCTCAGAATCCCCTGTGTGGGAACGGTAGACGCACACGTAGATCTGGCTCATAGAGCAATGGTCTACGTGCAGCCATAGGACGGAATTGGAGGGGTTCTCTAGGTAGCACAACCGGCGGCAGCAAACATCCGCCCTAACGAAGACGCACACCTCGGCTTTGTCTCGAAATTGTTCCTCGATGATATAGCCGGGGTAACACAGGTAAGACGTGTCGTCAGGGCGGCGTATTTGTGTCTTCGTGAGGAACATCACAGCGGGCCGTGCCGCCTCAAGGTGACGGTGGACGGCCTCGAGGTTCGCATGGAGTCCACGGACGTTAGTGAACTCCACCTCGAAAAGTGAAGTTGTGGGGTTTCCTAGGGCAGCTGTGAAACGTTTAATTTTTTTTTGTTGCACTGCCATTGTAGGTTTTGAAGAAGAAGAAGCGTGAAGACAGGGCGACATCTGGTGCAGTAGTAAGTGACAAAGCACAGGGGCTAGCTTTCTCTAGAACCGTGTGGTTAGGTCGGAGCCGACTCGCCGGACGGAAGGGCTCCCAAACCCCTCTGATGCAAGGTCGCCGCTACCCCACACCGGTTACCACCCGGAGCGGCGATCCCACATCAGGATTATGCGCAACATGTGGGGCAGCCTCCTGGGGTGGTTGGTCCCAGGCGGGCCCCATGACTGTGTTCCGGGCGGCCGCGGCAACGCCGTTGCTAAGGGTCTCTCTGGCCGGCGAATCGACCCACACCACCCACACTAGACTCCGTTTCGCCCCCACTGGTCCCATGCCTGCTGCACCATACATCGCCCCGGGCCCGGCGGTGCAGCTGCTGAACCCCTAACGCAACCCAGCCTGAGCTGGGTTACTTGGTGGGCTTTAGCACAGTTGCATGGTGGTACCCCCTCGGACCAACACTGCTGTACCACCTGGTACCCACGTAGGGGCCGAAGCCACTCCATAGGTAGCATAAATTAACGAGGCTCGTCCGTTGATCAGCAGGTGCGCCAGGTGCAGGTGAGGTCGCTGGGGTCCTAAAGATGTTGGTAGAGCCCCTTTGCACCCTTTTTGTTAATGTCAATATTCGACAAATAATGGTGGCGGGCAACCCCTACTTGGTACAGGAAATCTTATTGTCCTTGAATTACACATTCCAGAGACCCAATATTTTCATGTTCACTATTTTACTTCTATCCCTTTTTCTGAATATTCTACTCATGTACAAATGTGGGGATGACTAAATATTAGGGTGTTATGTTTAAGGGCATCTAAGAGGTCTATGTAAACTGTGGTAATTATTTTGTCATTGCGTCGCAGGTTATTGTTGAATTCCTACAAAACAAACCTTTACCTTTCATAAAATGACGAACATCACTAGCTCTTGGTCTATAGTAGTGCACCTTAGCAGATAAGTGAGGTTCGAGGTAAGTAACGATAACACTTCAATGTTTGCTCTGGGTAGGAATAGATCCGCCGCATCTGCATCCAGTTTGCTAAGATCAATCTACTATTGGAGATCCGTATGTTTATCATCTATCTCAATACAAGATACGGCTTAATGTAGATTCTGTGTGTGGTGTGGTAGTACAGTGGTAATAGTTTAAAATAGTATAAGAGACATTGAAATTGGTTTTAGTATTGTTTGAATTGAGATTTGAGTTAGAATTATATTCTCTAGTAACGCGACAAACGTGATTTTGGATGATGTCGGTATGGTCATCGTAGTTCAGTGGTCAGAGCATTCCCTCTTGTTAGGGAAAAGCCGCGGGTTAGAGTCCTGTCGATAACATATCAGTTTTTGTATACAGCCACACTGTTTAGCTAATTATTTGTACCTAATATCCGTAGTATTATTTTTACTTAAGTAAAAAAAAGATACGCGTTCGGCCGACCTCTCGTACGGACGTGTATAGTGCAAACTAATTAATTATTTATTTAATTAATGTGATGCGCGGCAATAGACACCGCCGAATACTTTTGCTATGAGTTTGCAAACACTCATAGCTAACGAGCTGTTGGCATTCATTCAGCATGCCATCGACACTATGGACGAAGTTAGCATCCTACAGATTTGCAAGTCCAACTTCAAAGAAGAGGATGTGAGTAGCGGCAAAAGACTACTCTTCCAGACGCTGGGTAAGCTCGACGAGATGCCGCCTCGACGGAGGGATGGTACCGAGAAGAGTATCCAGGACATCGTCACCTTGCTGAAGGTGACTGACCCAGACGACGTGCCAGCTTTCGTCGCGAAAAATTTGCACAAGTTGCCCCCGGTTACGTTTGATCACGTCGACGTCACCAGGTTGCTCAAGGATATCACATCTTTAAAAGCAAGCCTGGCCAGCGTGGAGTTAAAAATGGAGGCGACTGATCTGAACGTAACGCTATTTCTACAAGTAAGTCACCGGACGCCCCGAGCGTTCACCCGAGTCGTGGGGCTCAAAATGCAACGGTGAGCAGTTTTGAGTCACGTCAAGTGAATTTGCGTCATCGGTCGCCGATAGTGATTGCAGGGCGAAACGCACCGTCGCTATCCCTGTTCCAACAGCGGTAGCGGAGAACGTTGTGAGTCATGTAGGTACGTTAACACCAAGTCGTGCCTACGCTGACGTAACCGCAACCAAGAAACCCGCGGGAACTTCAAAAAAACGACAGGAGACCTCTGTGCCAAAACTGAGGCCCTCGAAAAAGGATGCGTGTGACGAGGATGGCTTTATAAAGGTGGAGAAAAAGAGAAGGAAGCCTCCTTGTCGAAACCAGTGCGGTACAGGACCAGCAGGATCTAATATGCTGTTACGTCCTGCTATACCATGTACGCTACTGTACGTGTCCCGGCTACATCACTCCACGAAGGATAATGAGATCGTGGAGTACATTCGGACGAAGACCAACTGGACTTTAAGAGTCGAGAGGTTGGAGTCGCGCCATAACACGAACTTCAAGTCGTTCGTGATTAGGGTACCGACTCAACATCTCGACAAATTCCTTAAAGAAGAGTTTTGGCCGAAAGGTGTCGTATATAGACGTTTTCGCGGCACGTTACCTAACGCGAAGTGTCACACGACACCCGTCTAGTAAATATAGTGTTAGTGTTTATATTATAAGATAATTATATTATTATGTATTCTTAGTTTTAAGGTATGTATCTATGGGCCATAGAATAAGTTAATTACAATCTGTAACTTTTCTTGTGTAGCCTGAAAATAAATTATCTAATATATAAAATTCTCGTGTCACAGTTTTCGTTGCCATACTCCTCCGAAACGGCTTGACCGATTCTCATGAAATTTTGTGTGCATATTGGGTAGGTCTGAGAATCGGACAACATCTATTTTTCAACCCCCTAAATGTTAAGGGTAGTCCACCCCTAAAGCAAAACAACGTTTGCCGGGTCAGCTAGTAAATTATAAAATTACAGATTTTGCATACCAAAACTAGTAGATACATCCGACATGATTACCTACCTCAACCTATATATACAAAAATATTTGCACAAGAAATTGGCAATGGTTTGCCCAATGTTTGGCAAGTAGGTAAGTGCTGTGGTCGGCGTCCCCTCTGCATGTGACAGGAAAGCTAATAGCCCTCGAACGAGTTCCACGTAGGGATAAAGTTCTTACATAATCGCTACTCGCTTGTCCCTTTTCTGAGTTTTCTACTTTATACATATTGTCAAGAAGATTTTTGTGTATTGTCCTTCGGGTTGATATCGATGATATCATTAAACTTTGCATGGATATGTGTGTATATTTTATATATGTACCACACGGAAAAGCGCTTAAATAAAATTATGAAACCCCCTATTGTGACAAAAATATTTAGAGGATGCTAAGACATTTTTTTAATTAAACAATCCGGTTGCGAGGTGTTCAACTTTACAGCCCATGTTTGTTAAAACAGGGAGTCCCCCCCCAACCCCAATCCAGGATCTGATAACTCTGTTCACTTCAGGAGTTAGTTAGAGTTGTTAGAGTTGGAGGCTATTATTCGTGACTACGGAAACCTATTTTACTATTTTATACCCGAAGGGTAAATAGAATATAACTAAGTAGTAGGTACGACAAGCCTGGAGACTGCGCTGTCCGTCAGTCCTTCCGTCTGTCTTCAGGCTTAAGTAGGTAGTAAGTGCTTACAGTTTTATACATTACTGACCCAAATTATAAGCAACTATTGACTAGTATCATTAACATACATTACATTACAACTATTATTTTATTAGCAAGGCTATCAAGCGGCAAGGAGTTTTCAATTGTTTACATTACTGCCCTCTATGTATGCTGTCTATAAACACAGTGTGATTGTGAATAATTTGTGATATGTACCACAGTCCCTTTGTTTTAGCGTTTCGAAAAGTTTATTACTGCGTATAACAGATGGCGCTACTGGCGACAGTATTTTAAAAGGAGAAAAAGGAGATAGCAATAACACAATTCCATACTCCATCATATGAGCAAGTGAACCAAAGTGTTTTTGTTAGCCCCCTCTCCTTACTAACGATACGAAATCGTAGCATCTGCGTCAAACAAAATGAGGGACGTATGACGTCATTCATCATAAAGCAGCTGTTTTTCATTGCATCGCACAAACTTGAACATGGCTAATAATAATTCGTTTTATATTGAAAATAGTGATGTTGCGGCTATTTTTTTCGATTTAGATAATACTCTTATACAAACCAGAAAAGGAGACACCAGAGCATGCAATAAGGTACGTAAAAAATTGATTTTAATATTATGACATTGCCACGGTCATGGATTTTTGTAGTTCGGAACAAGTGCGCGCGCTGTCAGTCTATCGCAATCTTGAATTTACGACGTTGTCTTCGTTTGTTGGAGCCTGGTTTGCTTGTTGTACCCCACGTGTGTAGTGTTCACGTCCCTCCAGCGTCTGTTTAAAAATAGTGTTTCATAGTTGGAGAACGTGAGCTCGACGTCCAGATTTAGATATTTTGGAAGAGAACACATGCTAATTATAAACGTGATGTAGATCGAGCCGCTGTCGGAAAGATTCAACGCAAACACAGCACTCAGTGGAACACTACTGCGCTTTGAAATCGCGTTGTGAATTTCGTAATAATGGGTGATATATCCGAACCGATAAAGAAATGCATCCATATACTAAAAGCCGCGAAAAGTGACACGGAGAAATTCGCGGCGTTGTTTATGGTGACTAAGCTCGTGAAGGGCAAGGACTGCAATTCCAATGCCAAAAAAGCACTCTTTGAAGCAATTGGGTTCAAGTTTCTCAAGAAACTGCTAACAGGCAACTCTGTTGAAGATGATTGCCCACTGTCTGTATACAAATCTGTTGCCTTGTCAATTCTAACCTGTTTCTGCAATGATCCTGAGCTTGCAACACATGCCGAAATGCTGGCCAACATACCTGTGTTCCTAGAGATAGTGCAAAAATCTGAACATGAAGACTATGATGATGATCTGATTATCATTAGTGAAGCATACACTTGTTTGCAATGCATCGCAGAACAAGAGGCAGGGCAAAAAGCACTTATTGAAGTAGGTGCTATCACTAAAATGTCACAAATCTACTCACTTCAGAGTTTCCAAACTGATGAAGCTCTCAATATTCTTGTTAAGCTAGTTAGTCGTTACGGACCTGCAGCATGGGGCGACGATCCCAAACCATTCCATGCGTTAGTGAACAAAATTTCTCTAGATTTTGCAACAGATCAGTCAGAAAGAAAGTTTGAACTAGCTACCATTTTGAGTGCATTATTGTATAGCTGCAACAAAACAACAGTGATTCCTGGAGCGGCTGATGAAACATGGCCACAGAGTATCTATAAAGCTCTACATGATATCCTTACAAGTAAAATCGGAAAGAACCAAAGGGACCCTGCATTAAAATTGGCTGCAAACATTGTTGACCTTCTAGGTATAGAATGGACATTAAATGATGAAGAGAATCCCAAAAAATTCTTCTTACTACTGCAACAGTTATGTGCTATTGAAGTCAGAATGCAGTTGGAAGATAAGAGTTTTAAACAAGCCTATGCTAATGCTGACTTGGTCACTGCATGTTTTATTGTACTCGAACTGTCAATTAACTATATGGCAACAGATACATTGGATTTGGAACAAAAGGAAAAACAATCTGTATATACTGGCCTGAAAGGTGCATTCAATGCTGTAGTGTCCATGTTAACTAAAGTACACAATGACAAAAACAGAGATAAATTGTCAGATGCTGAAAAAGTCTATGTTTGTGCTATGGTTAGAGTTCTGGTAGCTTGGATTGCTCAAGAAACAACAGCCATGAGAGAGCAAGTTTACACTTTGTTGCCATTCATGTTTTCTTTGGCAAATGATTCCTTCCACGCATACCGTGCCAGGAAACTTGCTGAAAAGAACAAATCTGAAGGTGAACCTATGGAAACAGACACTGAACTTATGGGCCAGGTTGACCTCTTGCGATTAATGTTACCCGCTCTCTGCCATTTAGTCGTAGAAGACAAAGCCAGGAAAATTGTATTAGATTTAAAACAAGAGGATATACTTTATGAGGCCATAAGCTTTCACTGGTCAATTGTACATTACAAAAGGCCACCAGTACCAAAATCAGAACGAGGAAAGGTTAAGAATCAACCTCCTCCTGAATTAGATGCTAAAGTATTAGAAGATATGAAGGATTCAAGAGCAGCTATGGTCAGTCTTTGCAATATTTTCATGAATCTCACTGTGCTCGCACCAAAAGTAGTGGAAAACAGTTTATTATTCAACACTTTACTCAAGTTCATTTTTAATGACCTACCAGAGTTGAAGGATATTCCAGAAAACCTCGTTCTCCATGGGCATCTAGCTGTACTAGGCCTACTCCTGCTTAAACAACAAGCAAGTAAAGTGAAAAAGAATGATTTCTCCATATGTAGATACATCCAGTCTACAATCCGATTTTTGTGGGACGCTTACAACATAGATGAGTCAAATGATCCTACTGCTCTTGTGGTGTCTATGGGTTATAAGGAACATTGGAATGATATTGCTGATCTCTGGTTCTTAGGTATGCAGACTATGAGCGGTGTACTGACGCAAGTGCCATGGATTTCTGAGTTTGCTATTGAAAGTGGTTGGGCACAAGGCATTGCGGAAATGCTAGTAAAAGTTAAAGTTGGCACTCTTCCACCAAATGTTAAATCAGCTTTTGAAGATTTTCTATGCAGGCTTGTAGACTCAAATGAGAGTGTGATACCTGTTTTGAAGAAGGCCGGTGCTCTCAAAATGTGCAGGAACCATAGATTAATGGACTTGGGCAAGAAATTGTTTGGAGACTAAAGTTATAATGCTAAGTAATAACAAGGTATTAAATACCTACTCACTTTTGCCAGTAAAAAATGTACTTAAACAGAAAAAATTTAAGATTCTGTCTAATTTAAATGCTTTGTGTTAACAAAGTTCTCTTGTAAATATTAACAACAGTTTTTTTTATATCATAAGTTGTGTATGCTTCTGTTTTTATTACTAAATGTTGTTTGTACTCAATAAACTTTGATGTGAATGAAGTACTGTTTATTACTTCTAACTGATGCCTTCGGCTCTACCCGATTTAAATAGGCTTTTAGTTCTCAATTTCCATGGGTACCTACACAATATGGTTATACATCTCCTTCCATACTACCTAGGCAGGTAATATTGTTTTAAAGTTTCTTTAAGTCTATGCATTATTCTGTAAATCCTATAGGTAGGTAATGTATGAGTAAGTACATTGAGCATGAAGAGTAATGTCATTAGCAGTTAGAATGGTATCAGTTTTCAAACATGGTGGTGTGCCAAACATTATTATAGGTTAGTGAACGGCAATACACGGAGTGGGAACATTGAACCCGCGTTATTCTTGGCGACAAAGACAATATACCTGAGTAGTCTTACATCTTATCTTTGTCCTAACACAAATAGTCATGTAACAAGGCAAGTGGATGTTTTGGATTCAATTCAACTCCTTTGTACTCTGCAAATAACTTCACCTCACTGACAGGTAGGGAGTTAAATACACAAAAATGCAAGGTGTTCTACCTGTCTCTCTTTGTTTATGTGTATACCTGAGACCCAGGTAAGTATACCTTAACAAAGATAAAAGTCTCTCGGATTGTTACTACCTGTTACCTGTGAAGAATTTGCAATACTTAATCCAACGCGTCCTGATTTTGCTATTTTGAGGCAGAGACTATTAGTATAATGGTTGAGGTAAACCCATGAACCTATTTTGTTGGTCTATTCCTTCAAAGGTTAACCCTAACTGTATAGGTACTTACCTACTTATCGAAACCGTACGTTAACTAGTTAATGACCGCAGCTCCACTCACGTGGTTCAGTTTTCCCGATTGGATTAGACACATCGTGAATAGAACAAACATCTAATCGGAGGAATTCGCCCGAAACATAATATTACACTAGGCGTTAGGTAAGGTCGTACGGATGGATGGAATGTTTCAAAATGTAAATGTGACTGTAGTTTTATATTAGGCCTAGGTCGATTCGCGTATTTCGCATTTCGGAATTCATAATAGATGTTTTCGAAGGTGTCCTCTAACTAGTCAAGCACACACACACACACACATATCACGCCCATATCCCCGAAGGGGTAGGCAGAGATGCATTACACACCCACAATTTGCCAGTATTTTTAGTCGCACATAATAGAGAGCAAGCCTATTGTCGTCACTGGGCATATTTATAATGGGTTATGTCCAAAATGGCCTAATTAATTTAATAACAAGTAGCCTTGCCATGAAATGTTGACGAAAGACAACAAAATCTTACGTGCCAGCCGCTATGGCGCAGCCAATTGAAGTCCTGGGCGTCTCGGACTATTCAAGCCTTGTAATAAATCACCTGGTTCCACTTGGTACCTACTAGTAGTTGTTATCAATATATTTGTACGCTTTCACACAATGTCATGTCGCCGTGTAACCTACTTACATAGAAAACGGATTCACTATGATATCTAATCTTTGTGGGTTAGGTTGTAATTAGTCCCGACTAGGTAATCGACCCCTAGGCTCCAGCACCACAGTCGTGTAGGTAGGTACCTATCTATACTACATTCTACGACAGACAACCATGGAATATAGCTACCTACCATAGTTACAATGAAGAACATAAAAATGTGACTAATAGCTAGTTAGCTACTACTAACTTCTACTTCAAACGGTTTTTCCAATGTTTATAGGAAAATAGTCCTTAGCCTCATGTCATTTATTTTACCTCGTTTCGTTGTACCAATCTACAATGAATATGAAGTAAACCCAGCTCAACCGGATCAACGTACTCGATTCGTAATATAGATAAATTGTTGCATCACAATAAAAATAATGACAAATATGGTAGTACCGAGTAAATGATATGGTAATCGGTAAGAAGTAACGTGATGTACTGTCACATGTTTTTAGGGTCACGGTCATTACGTAGTAGGTACATGATGTTTATTATTATGTTTACCTACCCTTAGTGGCCTCCTTTCGAACAAAACCGTGTGACACAGACTCATTAGTGTCTATTCAAATCAGGACAAACTGATAATAGGTGAATACTCTATTCTGTAACTGAATTTATACTGTGACAACGCTGTCCTATGAGCATGGCATCTTAACTTAATAACCAACGCTATGGTAAAGGGGTTGGTGTACCATATGATGCAATCTTAACGCTTCCTTTCTTATTTGTCTACAGATTATTGAGATACTGCAAAATGAGTATGGTCTGCCACAAGACGATGCGGTGGAGAGTGGAAATAACTTCCTTCGCGCTTTCCGAGCCCGACCCGACGATGACACGTATGCATTGGACGAATGGCCGGCTCACCTATGGCGCAACTGCCTGCCAAAGAACTATAGACATATCGCCAGTTAGTACAACTATCTTATATTCTACTAAATAATGGTCGCGGTTCTAGCTGGTCGGCAATCCCGCCCAAATCCCTGACGAAATCTATGACGTTCCGTTGAAAGTTATGGTTAAGGTGACTCGGGGAAAACGTAACAGACAAATGAATCATCTAACCACTCCCTTTGTTTTAAACCTACGTTGTGTGTTGTGCATCACTCGTATTCGTTGAAGAACAATGTTGTTCCAAGACTTATTGACCAGGCGAGACATGACATCATTGATGCCGAGTCCGAGGCATCGTATCTCGTATATCGTCACCAAATCAACTAACATCCAAACAAGCACTGGCTCCAATTATTCAGCGTTTCGATAATATTCATTGCATTGTTAAATTAGTTAACTGCCTTCATAAATAGGTATAATTCTAGTTAATACTCTTTATTATAATCATAACATAGTATAAACCAAAGTCTGTCCATACCTATGTATGCTTAGATCTTTAAAACTACGCAACAGATTTTGAAGCGGTTTTTAGGTATATAATTTGTCAAGGTGGCGAAGCCACGGGCGTCCGCTAGTTAGATATAATTTGTTGGATTGTACATGCAAAGTCCACGATCTATGCCTAGATAAAAACCACGACACCAACATTAATAATCTCATTAAATTTCCCTTGCCAAATACCCAACACGATCTCTACTACTAACGCTTAGATGAAATTGTTTCGACGATGTTGTTTTGGCTTCATGCCCAAAGCGTGGATGCACATCTTCTATGGCTCTGTGAAGTCGGGCGAAGAACAAAATCGCCTTGTCATTGACACTACGTAACATTATAAACACAAACAACCTATAAATATTTCATAATGAGTGTAGAACAGTACCTGTAGACTGATGGATGATACATTAACATCATCTGCATAAAAAAGCATGTTGGTTGAGTTGACGCAATGTGAAATTTATAGACCGCTTGTAACAGCTATAAATATATTTAAAAATAAACCTTGTTGCGATGTGGCAGTTTCAAAAGTCGAGAAAATAAAGTATATTATGTAGAAACTTCAATTGATTGCCTTGAGTTTAATTTTTGATCCTTGTCCTATATTATAATGTATTCACGATGAGACTTTGAAAATAGTTCGAGAGTATGATGCCGCATTTAGCTTCCATCACAGTGTGAAATGCCGCGTTAAGTAGGTACTTCTGTGTAGTGAAACTTTCCATTCTAATTTGAAAGCCAGAAATAGCACAAGGTGTTATTTGATTTTCTTATATTGTTTTCAATGTAGAATCCTAGCTGTGATAGACAAGAAGATAGTAGGTACCTATACAGGGTATAACATTAAAATGGGTCATGGGAAAGTCTTCTTTGCCAGTAATGTTGTTGGTCTCGCGTAATATTACCAGCCTATTGCCGTTACCGGGTATGATAGAATATTCCAAACTAGTCTATAAACAAACCAAACTTCGCACAACCAGGACAGATAGAATAGAATAGAATAGAATATAATATAATGAAACTTTATTGTACACCAATACAACATACATAACAAAATATCCAAGTTTAAACATGTACAAACGGCGGCCTTATCACTAAAAAGTGATTTCTTACTGGCAACCTTTGGATGGACAAGTACAAAGAATAGAATTTAAAATAACCATAAGGGTAGGCATTGGTGGAGAGAGAAAATTATAAATAGTTTCTTGGGAAAAAGGTACTACTTAATCAGAATCAATAAAGTAACATAAATACACATACTTACATAAAACACATAGATATAAGTACATACATATAAATAAATACATGATAATATACACATACATACATACATATCTACCATAAACTTATACCATACCATAACTATATATACACTACTATAGGTAAAATATATGTATGGACTATAAACATGTAGCCACAGATGATCATACGGCTTAATAGAATCTCTGTAGTCCGAGCGACAGTTAAAATTAATTGGAACTTAAATAGTAGGCCAAGAGCTAAGAAGAATTCATTCCCCTACTTATTATAGATTAACACTAGACATTTTTTTTCAGAAAATATATCTACAGAATGGGTAAAGTTAAGGTTTCAGTGTTTGGCTCTAAAGAACGACGTAATACATCTGCTGGACACACTGCGGTACGTTGGTTTCCTTTAGTCCGTAAACTATTTTATATTATGAAGAAATATTTCAGATTATATAAAATATAAAAAAAATATAGTAAAGGGGTGATCCTAGGTAGTGGGAAATTAATAAAAGAAAATCTCTCTTGCAATCTAATATTTCTCCACAATGTAATAATTATATGTTATTTATAATTTGTATATAATTTGTCTTAGAAATTTCATTGTTTTCATACACAAATTGACTCAGTCTGTGTAGTAACAAAACAAAGGGATTGTTTTCAGAAAATTGAACTTGTTCCAAGATTGAAGAAAAATCTTTTAAGCTTTCGTGTACTCATTCAAGAAAAAAACCCGTGTTAGAATAAAAATCTCGGAACAAAATCATTTTTTTGCTATTTATTGTGCATGGTGTTATGTGGTACAAATTGTTGTAATCATGATCAAAAATTGTCTCATACTAACTGGTCATTGTTCATTATTTTCTGGCTTATAAAACATAATTAGTATTACAACTTTCATTTATTTTACATTATTTTTGTCACAGGGACACCACATAATACTATGAATATCAGCGCAACTTTCGGTTTCTTAATATCATAGAAAAGTCAGAACCAAAACATTGTGGAGGCATACACGCATTAGACAAAGTTAAACAAATCACTAGCCAAATAAATGCTAGCTTTGATTCATGCAAACGCTATTCTAAAAAGTATACAAACACTAGCGGATACTGTAACACTGATGCCTTTGCAAATGTATTGGGCTGGCTTTGAGCGCATGTTGCTAATAAATGACTTGTTTTTCTACAGTTCAGTTGTTGTCCAACGAGTGAGTAAACTCGAGGCGCCGCGTGCGCAACACTTAGGTTTGAGTTGTATTTGTAAAATATATGAGGGAGTACATCACGGAGCAGGTAATACTCGAACCTCAAAAAATTCTGTATGTCAAGACAGATATTTTAATATATTAAAGTATATCTATGACTTCTTTTGAATAAAAGAAACCACTTCCCCACTAACTTATCAATGCTATTATATTTAAATCTCAAAAAAGTTAAAATATCTTCCTTGTCAGTTAGCTCCTAATAAATTGTGCTCTGCTGATGATACATCATTCACAAAAGAGTAATGTCAAATATTTAAAACTATACAAATATTTCTCAACACAGCACAAACATAGTATGTAAGATCAATTTTCATATGCAATTTATAAGCTTTATGGGTTGCACTTGAAATAATAAAACATTTGTCATTTCGTTAATTTAAATTCTCTTGCCACACACTGCTGTAATGTTTGTCGCCTTTATTTTGAAGAGAGAACAAAAGCAATAGTGTGGTGCAAGATGATTGTTAGGTTGTGTTGTTATCATGTGCTGAGTTTCAGCATAAGAACCGTCTGGAACTAACAAATGGGTGGTGAATGAATGTGGCACAGGGAGGATTACCTTCTCGGTCTGATCACGAACGGGCCGTCTCGAGCCCAGTGGCAGAAGGTAGAACGGCTGGGACTACGCAAGTACTTCGACTGCGTGCTGGTCTCCGGAGACCTGCCGTGGGAGAAACCCGATCAGAACATCTTCTTCGAGGCTTGCAAGCTGCTTAAAGTTGAGCCTCGCATGTGTATCATGGTTGGAGACAAACTGGAAACTGATATCAAGGTACGTTTATTGTGGGAAGCTTAAACAAATATAAAACTTCATGGACTTCGAAGACTAGTCTTTGCACAAACACAACAGACAAATAAATTAAGTACTTCCTTACAAAAGATCTTGAAAGAAATCTTACGCGTCATTGCTGACTGGGAAGGTTCCCAGAATGCTAGCTGCGTTTGCCACGTTGGATGGCGATACTTATTCTTTGAGCCAGGAAATAATACTTTGAAGCATCGAGCAGACGATTTAAGTGTCTCTAAAAAGAAGGCACCTTACTCAACCCCAAAGGGCTCAAACACGTCATCCCCTTTTAGATTAGCGTGCATAATTACGCTAATCTGAATCGTTTGAGGTATTCCGCTGATGCATCATTTCTAATACGGATAAAATAACTTATAATATGGATAGAATGACATTCCAGATACGATTAAGTAGAACTATTATTTTGGGATCTCTAATCAAACCACACCTGAGGTCAGTCATGGGGTCCATTGGTATTGCGATACTTGATATTTTTGCGTATTAATTGGTTGAAAATGAAATAAGACTATTAATGTTTATTTTCCAGGGAGGTAAAGAAGCAGAACTAGGCGGTACGGTGTGGATACCGCTGCAAAAAGACATGGAGTCGTCAGACTTGCCAGACTTCACAATCCGCAAGGTCACCGAACTGCCAGAAGTGTTGCCAAACTCACCGAAGCTCAAACGAACTGCACATAAACCTACAGTGGTCTGTTAATGATTTCGTTTGAAGAGGTTGTCATATTATTGCTCCTTTATTTTTTTATAGATATAGGTACTTAAATACGTTTTATTTTATTGTTTTAATTACCTATGTAATCTGTCCTTAATCGTCTTTCAGTACGGTGACAACCTCTTAAGTTACGAAATAATTAAATAATTTTTTTTTTTGGTCTCGCATACTAAAAATTTGGTAGCTTTATAATTTCCACTTTAAGAAAAAAAAGTGGATAGTCACTTCAAAGTCTACTTACGTAACCCAGAGAGGCAAAATATGTTCTTATACAAATTCTAACAGTATTGTAAAGTACAAAATTCAGTTTCAGTACAAATACGTAGATTTTAGTTTTGGGGCATGTTTGATAATGTAGCCATAGATGCTACTTTAATTTTTTTTTGACATAAGTTACCGCTCCGTTGGGAGTCATAATCTATAACCCTTAACTACTTATTATGTTCCTTTAATAAATCTATATTATTTTTCTAATGCTTAGGTAAGAATATAAACGCCTAATTATATTTAAGGATATAAAAAAAGCATATGATAATGCATATTTTTGTAAAGAGAATTCAAAGTTTATTTTTACGTAGGTATTTTTTTTTGGTTGTACTCTAAGGAAACTTCTTATGAGACTGTCTTATATGTGATACTGATGTAGTTAATGTTCCTTGTAAGGTGTCTTGTTCACTTTATAATGTTATTGTCAATATAATTAATAACTTCTCATTTTAATAGGTGCTCACATAGCGATATGTTTTTAGATATTGTGAGTCAATTTATTAGCACATAGGACTGAAAGTTTGCCATCGATTCTATTATTCACAACAACCTGCCCCATTTTCAACAGCTGCTATTTTACCCGTTGACCCCCATCCGGACACCGGTTTCCAGAACTCTCAACTCGACTTTAAACTTTATTTTTTTATGGGGGGTTCCCTTTTTAATGGATAAATTCCTATAGGAGGGGGTAGACAGGAGGTAAAAGTCTTGCATGCAAGTTTGAAGTCACACAACGTTAAACTTTAATGCAACTTGCATGCAGGTTTATGCAAGTTGCACACGTGACGTCATATTTGCATGCAAGACTTTCATAATTCATTTACACACAACGTTAAACTTTAATGCAACTTGCATGCAGGTTTATGCAAGTTGCACACGTGACGTCATATTTGCATGCAAGACTTTCATAGTTCACATACACACCTTCGTCTTGAATTTATTTGAATATTTATCAGTAAGCATTACATAGCTCAGATATGTAAACAGCACACATGAGACTATTTATACTGTTGATTGACGGCACTTGGTGGAATCTGCTACACATATTGCACAAAAACACATTATACTTTTCCACTGTTATGATTTTATTTTCCGGTCAGTGAAAATAAAATCATAACAGTGGAAAAGTATATGTGTTTTTGTGCTATACAAGCACACATGAGATTGTGTGTTCCTCTCGGCTCGATGGCAAATTTTTTTACAGCTCGAGTGGTATATTATAAAGAATATATTTAATGCTAACATGTCATTAGACTGAGGTGTAAAAGATCTAGATACAGTTAATTATTATAGTGTTATTATTTACTTTGTGTAATCTCTTTAATTTGTTTTAAATATGCCAGTACTTGTGCCTATAGGTTTTTGCGAGCGCGTTTACTTAAAACCCGCGCACGATGACAGTGTGACCTTGTTAACCGCCGTCGTAACGTCAACAGTCGCTAAAAAGTATGGATAACTTTTTTATCACAACATTTTAGCGACTGATGATGTCACAAAGCAGTCATTATGACAAGGTTCCATCCAATACTTTGCTTATTCTAGATACTTGTTTTCCGAGGCTAACACGATATACAATTTCAAGTAAAAGAATCAAACGCCTTTGCAAAAACCTCCACTAGGTCAGTACAGTTCCAAGTACCTAGGTAGTTTATAAGCATCAACAAATTATGCTCCTTATTGGTTGTGAAACATAAGGTGTGTTATTAATTTTCTAATCAGCTTGCAGTTTCGCTACTTTTTTTACAAGAAATGTTTGTCAAATGGTAAGCTGGCTTGAAACGAAAATGTTCTTTCATTGATATGAAGATAATAAGTAGTATAGAAGCTATGTTAGAAATGTAACTTTAAAACAGACCCTTAGTATAAAATATACTATGAAAAATGACTCATATTTTATGTTTGACATAGAAATATCATAAAAAGGTAATATTTGACAGATAGTGTATATTAAAATAGTTGCCAATTTTTGTCCTTATGGAACAAGCGGCACACTTTATCATTTAATAAACAACATAGGGTATATAAATTATGTTTTATTTCCATCTACATACAGTTTAATATCTCATTTCTAAGTAATCTATGTATACCAATCTTCGACTACGCAGTCCTTAACATTTTGAGTTCTCGTTTCTCTTGTAGTGCTTTCTTTTGTTCTTCTATTACCTTCTTTCTATCCTGTAGAAATTCTCCGTACTCCTGAAATTAAAGATATTACAGGTTTTTACAGAAGCAAATTTGCTTCTGTAAAAACCTGTTTTACCCAACCAATTGTAGCACCTAATGTCTTATATTGCGGCTACACAACTCGACGAATCGTGACGGAAATTGCAAGGAACATTGTGTGGCCACGTTAATCGCCTTTTTTATTCCGTGCAGTCACGGCCTCTCTTACGTCCATTGCCGGGCATCTCTGGTATGCGCCAGAAAGTTTTTCCTACATAAGTCGCCGTGTGTAAAATACTACTCGTATGTGATGAGATTTGCGCTTGAACCACTTTGTCCTTAATATAAAATTGTGCTGCTCCTGAGAATAAAAATGTCAAAATTTGTTCCTGAATTTAGACATTTGGTGTACTCAGTGGATGCTCAACTTAAAATTCTCAATTCAGAAACTGGCTGTTTATCTCTTGATGCTACACTTACCTGTGGATCCAAATTGTTGACTATTTCTATCCCACAAGTTCTGGCCGTGGCTATCAACATGACACAAATGTCTTTTATAGGTCTCCACTCTAGAGGTGGATCTTGTTGCTTAATTTTTGCTATTTCATACAGATGTTTATATGTTATTTTACCACTTGTTTCTCTTACTGAAAAAAGAAACATTATTACATAAGAAAAAAGGAACAATAAGATACTGTACATGAAAAAATTTAAAACAATATCAAGTTTTTTATTTTTTATTATCATACTGTTAAGCCCTTTAACAGGACCCACCTGGTTCCATAGCGCCTCTGCTTATTCCTGCTGCTTGTTTTAAAAAATAGGAAGCTGGTGGCTGGTGTATAACAAGGTGATATGATCGATCTGCATTAAGTTTTACTCTGGTTGGCAAAGGCGTTCCAGGTTTTATATTTGCAGTACGCTCGTTAAAATCCTTACAGAAGGCGGCTATGTTTATGTTGCGCTAAAGTAAAATAAAATAGGTTATGATTATGAGTACAATTTTAAGTACCTACTTTGGTGGATACTTATCAACAAAATTACCTGCCCAAGCATAGGACCTAGAGGTGGACCAGCAGCTGCCATACCAGCTGGAATATTCGTTCGTAATTTAGAACTGTGGTCAATTTTATCCGCCACTTTTTTCATAGATTTAAGCCTAGCTACGGACTTCGACATGATGATGAATGTAAAGTGAGGTCAGATTTACTTTGCTTTTGTACTACAATATTAAAGTCGGAACTCTCGCAATAAATTAAAATAAAATAAACAATCGCACGCTGGTGAAGTAGGTACCTAAAATGGCACTGTCTATCAAATTCAACAGTAACTGTTGACATTAATGACGTTTATAAGATAAAATAGTGTAGAGACACCCCTACGCTCGGGTTGGAAGCTTTACGCGCGTATGCGTCGTACCACGCTAAGAGACGGAAAATACGTCAAGCGTATCATCGGCCGCGTCTATTCCGTCGAATTAGACCTGCCACATTAAGCGTCTAGTCAGTTTCTACGGAGCGGTTGTGTTGTGTAATATTGAATTTTAAAATGAAGCCTATCGAAATAATAGCTATTTGGGAGGCCATGCGTCTCTGGTTACAAGCAGAACGTAAGGAGTACGTCTAAATACAGGTGGTATACGGCGCGCACGAAGTTGCCGCTTATACGTCTACCGACAATGCGTTGACGGAAACGGAACAGACGCTGTACGTGTGAAACTGTACTGTAGGTGTGAAAGGTTGAATGTTTTGTTATATATTTGTCTGTTTTGGCGCTACGCGACCGATCATGTGCGACGCATTTTACGTCAGATATGTACCGACGCTGAACTCCAATTGTTGTTGTTGTTTTAAAATTTGAATGGATAGGGTAAGGAACGAGTATATTAGAGGAAGTTTGAAAGTTGTACCAGTGAACAAAAAATTGAGAAGCGAGCGGCTGTCATGGTATGGACATGTTATGAGAAGAGAGGAAAGCAATGTCGTAAGAAAGGTGCAAAGTATGATTGTAGAGGGTTTAAGAAGTAGAGGTAGGCCAAAGAAAAGATTGTCAGAATGTGTGAAAGACGACATGACAAGGAGAGGAGTGACTGAAGAGATGACGTCTGACAGGGATGTGTGGAGGAGAAAGACTTGTTGTGCCGACCCCAAATAATTGGGATAAGGGCAGGTAGATGATGTTTTAAAATTTGTCCATTGGGACAGGCGAAGGTCGTTTGACCATACTGCCAACTCTTCGGACTTCGAACACCAAATCTGTGACGTCAGATGTCAATGTCAAATAAAGTGACAGTGTGGTGGATGGATGGTTGGATATTCCGTACCTACCTACCTAAAATATTATAAATATTTTTTTGTTTATTATTACACGTATTCACAAAATATTTAGAATTATTTAGAATAATAGTTTTGTTATAAATAAACTACATGCTATGCGACCCCAAATTAACTAGTTATAAGTATTATGTGCTTAGTTTGTAAATAATTAATAAAAATCCAATATGTGGTCGTTTTTCTCTCGTGATCCTACAAAAGATTTTCCCTACGAAGTGGGAGAACCTATTACCGGATTAGAAGATAGGAGTGTATGGATGCTACACAAAGGCAAAAAGAGAGGCACCCAGGAAGAAGTATCCATATTTTTATTTGATGTTCAGAAGAATTCGGAAACTCTTTTTGATATTGCCAAAGCGTCTCTTAAGAAATTAAAGACAATGCGACACCCTAGCCTTTTACATTATTTAGATAGCTGTGAAACTGAGAAATTTTTATATATAGCTACAGAATATGTAGATCCATTAGCTAGGAATATAGAAGATATGAAACTAGAAGGTCCACAGAAGGAATTATTCCTATCCTGGGGAGTTTTTCAAATAACGGTGAGTTGCTTAACTTATCAATCTTCTATCTCAACTTAACTATTGTTCATACAAATAGTTAACAACACCATTGCATAGTTTTAAAGATAAGTATGGTTTTAACAACTACTTCAATGTAAATTATAAAAAAAACTCTATATTTACAGAGAGCCTTATCATTTTTAAATAATGATGGCAATACAAGGCACAATAATGTGTGCCTGTATTCAGTGTTTGTGACACTAGCTGGTGAGTGGAAGCTTGGAGGTTTTGAATTTCTCACATCACAAGGACAAGAAACTGCATATACTATTCCATTCAAAATATTACCTGCTTTAGAAATATATGATCCACCAGAAAAGAATGATTCCATAAAACTGAAAACAGTAACAAAATGGTATGTAGCATAACTACTTTCATCATAATCTACAGTTGGAGTCGTAAAATATGGGTGGCATGTTATTTATCCTACTTGGAGCCATACAGCGGCTTTTTAAGTGACTACAACCTGCTGAAGATACTGCTTAGTAATTTAGCCCTATTTTATTATTTAACTGCTTCGGTGGCGTGGTTGATAGTTCATCGGCTTCTCTCCGGAGTCTCAGGTTCGATTCCTGGGTCGAATCAAATATTTGTGTAAACCACAAATTTCTTTGTTTCGTAGTTTGGGTATTTTCTATGTATATTTAGTATACATGTTTATGTTCCTCGAAGAGCACGTTGGTACCGGTTGTTATATGATCATTTATGGCAGTCGTTATGGGTATTTGGAGCCCTAAAACAAAAATCCGACTGGTCATACTACAGAGCTTCCATATCACCAATGGATTGTCGAGGTCGGATGGCAGTTACTCCACGTAAAATATTGGAAGTTCAGCCACATCGCAGTTAGACTGAAACCCGACCCCAACTAGGTTGGGAAAAGGCTTGGTGGATGATGATATTATTTAAGGGTTGTCATATAATTCAACTGTTTTAACAGCTCATCAGATATGTGGGGCTTGGGCTGTCTTATTTGGGAAGCATACAATGGCCCCCTCAAAAACCAGCCTGCACTTAAAACAGTGGACAACATTCCCAAGCAGCTATGTACGTTGTATTGTGAGCTAGTCAGCGCTAATCCAGCATCAAGACCCAACCCGGCTGACATTATCACAAGGTAAATAGTCAACAATACTTTCTAATAGTAGTCCATACAGGAATAGTAGACATTGCAACCTTAATTGGGTTTTTCTCTCCATTTTTCTCTAATCAAAAAGCTCATAACAGGAAAAAATCTAATATCTCTTATCTTCTATCTCAACTCAACAGTATTATTATTTATTTTTGTGCATACCTAGGGGGTACACTATGGTGAATTACATACCTAGATTTTGCCAGTAGTTTTTCCACCTAAACCGAAATCCTGAAAACCAGCGCTGTCTGACTAGCACCACTCAGACAGCATTGCGCTGAGGGTCGGCCGTTTATTCCACATTATTATTTTTGTTACTACGTAAAACATTCATCCATATTTTTTTTTTTGTGGTTTCCTTTATGTAACCTGTATGTAATAAATAATAATTTCTTTCTTTTTCTTCTTTTTTCTTTCACCTAAGTCAATCTCTAAGAGATGCTAAAAGAATCTCTGAAGAATCTATTAGTTGACATTCCACTGCATCGCATTCTTTTTGTTAATACTTTTTTGTGTACACTAAAAGCATTTTATTAACACACAGGTGTAGAAAATTGGGTGGTTTCTTCAAAAATGATCTGATAGATACAATGTTGTTTCTTGAAGAGATACAGATTAAAGATAAAGTGGAGAAGGGCAAGTTTTTCTCAACTCTCAGCTCTTACTTAGACAATTTCCCTGAGGCTGTGTGTGTACACAAGATTTTACCACAACTATTGACCGCTTTTCATTATGGTGATGCTGGGTCTGCTGTATTAGCACCTATGTTTAAGGTAAGACTATAAAGAATTAGTTTGTACTAGAATGCAATCTTAGAATGGCTTTGGATTCTGAAGATTAAAGTAAAATAAAAAGAAACTACCAAGTGTGAGTCAGCTCGTGCACAAAGAGTTCCGTATGAAATCGGCAAAAATTTTATTTATTATATTCTGTTTTTAAGTATTTGTTGTTATAGAGGCAACAGAAATACATAATCTGTGAAAATTTCAACTTTCTAACTATCACGGTTCATGAGATACAGCCCAAGACAGATGGATGGACAGCGAAGTCTCCGTAATACAGTTCCCATTTAACCCTTTTGGTACGGACCCTAAAAAAAGGAAATTATGAAAATGCACCTCATTTTTATGATTCTTTTTAGTGTTGGTATAAATGGCTAAGAGGGTGATAAAATGGCCCTTGCTTTTGTAGCTAGGGCTAGGGAAGTTACGTTGATGACATAATAGGAAACTGTAAATTATTTCGTAAGATCTGGTTTACTATTATGTGGTCATCGATATTAGTTAGTAAGATCTGTAACTAATCTAAGTTGCCTGAAATAAAGTTTAAATAAAAATAAAATAAAATAAAAAGAAGAGGTGGAGTTGTGTAATTAAATAATTATTATAACGTGTTATTGATAATGTTAATGTGGAACTCTTCTACTATTATAATATCGGTTTAATCCTATACTTACTTAATATTATAAAGAGGAACGCTTTGATGGTTTTTCAGTATATTTGTTTGAATTACATAAAGTTCGGTAACTACTGAACCAATTTAAAAAATTATTTCATTGATTTTCAGCTACATTATCCTCGAGTAACATAAGGTACTTTTTATCCGGGTAATGTGTTCCCACGGGAATCGTGAAGCAGCGGTAATCAGCTTGTTTCATATATATGTAACCAATGTTTGTAAAAAGGCATACCGTAATTTAGGATTTGTGTTACGGCAAGCAAGTCAGTTTACAAACATTGCAGCATTAAAAGTACTGTTTGAGTCTCTCGTTAGGAGTCATCTGGAGAGTAACTCGGTTATATGGTCACCTCACGAGGTCAAATATAAGATTATGCTGGAACGTATCCCGAACAAATTTATTAGGTTCTTGTATCTAAAGCAACATGGAGTATATCCAGGATATCCATTGCTGTATCCTACTTTATTTGTTCTGGGTATGGTGGTTATGAAAGGCTTGAAGTGAGACGGGAAGTGGCTTTAGCAACGTTTGTGCTTAAAATCATGAGGGGACAAACAAATAATCAGGCGGTCCTACAGGAGATACGTTTCTGTATCCCTAACGACTACATACGACGACGGAGACGGACATCGCTATTAGAGATTCCAGCAGCTCGCACTAACCTGCTGCACCTCGTGCCGCTGACACGTACGTTGCGGGCGCTTAACACGGTATCTGAATCGATTGATTTATTCTCGTGTTCGTGGAGTGAATTCACACAGGCCATGTGTTATACATATATTGTGTAGTATTAATGTATAGCTAGTTTATTTTAAATATATTAGATATAAGTTAAGAGGTATTTTTGTACATCCATTGTATTGGGGGTTGCCCTGTAAGGATGGATGTGTTATTGAAATAATAAATAATAATATTTTCAGTTGGGCAAGCTGTTAGAGGATGCGGATTACCAGAAGCAAATAGTACCGTGTGTAGTGAAATTGTTCGCGTCTAATGATCGAACAACTCGATCCCGACTGTTACAGCAACTGGACCAATTTATTATGCATCTACAAAATTCTACTGTAAGTTTTTCTTAATTAACTATTTAGTGGTATGTAACATCTGTCCTGGCTGTGGGAATTTCGCTTTGAATTACAGGTGTTTATGGATTTTCTATAGTGCCTATAACGGCAATAGGCTTGCTCCCTATTACTTGGGACCAACAAAATTACTGGCAAAATATGTAAGTATGTGTAATGCACCTCTGCCTACCCCTTGGGGATATAGGCGTTATGTATGTCTGTCTGTCATCTAATGTAAACGATTTCAAAAGCCACATAGATACCATAAATATATTCTACAGTTGCAAATGATCGAATGAAAATAAGTAAATGTACTATGCATAATTTTATTTCACTTGAATCAAACCAACTATATGATGTTATTTAGCCATAAATATAATATTTATTACAACACTACCTTCGAACCTACCAATTTAAAAAATTGTTTAGATTTTTATTTTTACCTTTAATATCGAGCCAATAAAATATTGTTACACCAAACAAGCGTGGAACGAATATTTATTGACTTGAACATAATTAAACACTTTTGTTTTTAAAATGATGTCAAAGTAAGACCACCGAGACGAAATAAAAAACGTTTAATTCCCTATTCCAATTGCTATTGACTGAATTAGACGGAGATAATTCTTTGGAAGAGTCTGAATCTGACGTATTTATGACAACTATCTATTCTATCAATGTTGACAATTACGGTACTAAATGTTTACGTGTACCGTGAAACCCGCAACAACAGCTCTCGTCGACCAACTTACGTCAGTTCTGGGTACGAGTGATAAGGATAGAGATAATAATCGGTCGCTATCTTAATGCCATAAAAATAAAAATATCCACCAAAAAGCTCAAATGAAATAAAATTATGCGTAATTAATAAATAAATAAAATAAAATCCCTCCTCTCTCCAGACAATCATTGTGCTGTGCCTGACAAGATCCATAATTGTAACTTTACCTATTTTAACATCTGTTCCACATTATGGAAGCAATAAATGTATTGAGTATTGAGTATATAAAAAAATTGTTATTTATAAAGGGAAAAATTTGGTGATTTGTTTGTTTGCTTGCTTCGAAACTACTGGACCGATTTGAAAAAATATTTCCCTATATCAAGCTACATTGTTAGTGAGTATTAAATCCCGCTACGAGGAGCAGTGTATCAATGAAAAAGCACGTCAAATATTGACACAACAACCGACTTCAAACTACCGAAATGGTACCAAATAATTGTCGGAATGGAACCAAATTGAAATCGAACCACTTTGGAAGTAGTAGATTTCAATACAAAAAAAAACTTTAAAATCAGTACACCCAGTCGAAAGATATGAGGTAAGAAACATAAAAAGAAAAACAGTCGAATTGAGAAAAAGGAGGTGGTTTTTTGGATATTGCACAAAAACACATATACTTTCCACTGTTATAATTTTATTTCTACTGACCGGTTTCTCCTCACGGCATCATCAGAGATTAATACAATATAGTTTACTACATATTCATAAGGACATAGAAACACTAGTGTTTATAACAGTGGAAAAGTATATGTGTTTTTGTACAATATGTGTTTTGTGCAGATTCCACCAAGTGCCGTCAATCGATAGTATAAATAGTCTTTTTTGAAAGTCGATTGAAAAATGTTGCAAAACACACAGTATTAATATATCAAAACTTTTATTACGACATGACCCAAATGTACAATATTGTCATTTACTTTAATATCAATTATTATCTATTACATTGTAGGTCAACGACCAAATATTTCCGCAAGTGATTCACGGCTTCATGGACACGAACTCGGCAATAAGGGAACAGACTGTCAAGTCTATAATACATCTGTCCTCGAAGCTGAACTATAACAATTTGAATGTTGATGTGTTAAGACACTTCGCTCGACTGCAAGCTAAGGACGGTGAAGGTTGCATCAGGTAACATCGCTTCACTATCACTACATATTATAAAACAAATTCGCTGCCGTCCGTATGTATGCTTAGATCTTTAAAACTACGCAACGGATTTCGATGCGGTTTTTACCAATAAAGTGGTTCTCAAGGAAGGTTTTCGTGCATATAATTTGTCAAGCGGGTAAAGCCACGGGCGTCCGCTAGTAAGATATATACATAGATGGATAGGTAGATAATTTTTTTGTACAAACATGATAGTACAAACAAAATAAATACACTAATAATATATAATACTAAATACAATAACATGGATTATAGCAATTACAAGTACAATGGACGGCCCTATCGCCTACAGCAATGTCTCCTAGAAAGCTACCTACTACCTATCTATATGTATAACTAGATTATGTACTATTCTATCATTAAAGTATATTATTGTCCATCAAACAATTCCCTGGCAGAGATTACTGTAAGCAATAAGACTGGCGATTGTACACGTTTGTGTTCGATAAAGAGTTCATATGCATCTGAAGTGCACCAGTACAAAGGTCTATTTTTAGATTACAATTGTACTGTTTTCCCCGCGGAAATATACTTTCAGGTTTGCGTTTGAAATCACGTTGTAGAAAGAAGATCCTTAAGTTGATAGTTGGGTACCCTATTGAGAACGTGAAAAAGTATTCAACAAAATTACGTCAAAAATTTACATAATAACCGATTACAAATTACCGAAATGGGACCAAATAATTAAATAAATAAATAAATATTTTTGGACATTCTCACACGACGTCATCTAGCACAAATTAAGCTAATATAAGCTTGTGCTATGGGATCTAGACGACTGATAAACATACTTGTATATTTCTAAATACATACATTTTATAAACTTAGATCACTTAGAGAACTTTAGATCGACATAACTTTTTTATTTATGAACCGATTGAAATAAAACAAACCTTAAATGTTAAGTTGAATAAACCACAACGCATTACTAAAAACCGCATTCAAATCGGTTAAGCCGTTTCTGAGATTAGCGTGTTCAAACATTCAGACAAACAGACACACAGACAAACAGACATAAATTCTAAAAACCATTGTTTTGGGTACTATTGCGTTCATAAAGCCCCCGTACATCAGTTTCTCTATTATATATTCGATGTACAGACATCGACCACTTACAATTTTATTATATGTATTGATAGAAAATACCCAAACTCCGAAACAAACGCACAAATAATTTGATTCGACCCGGAATCGAACCTGGGACCTGAGGCACGGCAGTCGCATACTCATACCACTGCGCCGCCGAGCCAGTCAAATAATAAATTGGCGGAATGGGACCAAATTGAAATTTGTAGCGTGATGTTATAAAACCTATATTACTCTCTAATATTGTAACTTTATATAGGTGAAAGAATTGATCAAATTGGTGTAGTAGTTTCTGAGGAATCACGAACAGGAATTTCTTTTAAGCCTTTCAATTAAAAATTATATATAATTTAACAATTTTTCAACATCGTTTAACCCAGTCCAAAGATAAACTATAAGTTAACAAACATAAAAAAATACGTAGTGGAATTAAGAACTTCCTAATTTTTTGGAATTCGGTTGAAAATCACTTGTACAATTTCAGAACGAACACCACAGTATGTCTCGGCAAGATAGCCCAGCACCTCCACCCACAGATTCGGCAGAAGGTTCTAGTGTCAGCGTTTGTCCGCGCCACTCGCGACCCCTTCCCTCCCGCTAGACAAGCGGGCGTACTCGCGCTCGCGGCCACACAACAATACTTCTTACTAGCTGAAGTGGCCAATAGAGTACTGCCTGCTCTATGTCCGTTGACTAATGATCCGGAGAAACAGGTCAGTTGAATATAGATATAGATCTATATATAAAAAAATAATCCCTATTTGTGAAGAACATTTTCGAAAGAAAAACAAAAGAAAGTTGTACTGAACATTACGGTTTCCAAACAACAACCATAGATGTTTTTGAGAAGTTAATCAAATGTCATTCTTGTATGAATTTCCTTACAGGTTCGCGATGCTACGTTTAGAACACTCAGAGGCTTTTTAGGTAAACTGGAAAAGGTGTCAGACGACCCCAGTTTGAAGGAAGGAATGGGTAAGTTTACTATAGATTGCCTGTGTCTCGATACAATACGTCATATAAAATATTCCCAACAAAAAAACTATTATAATTAGTACAATATGAGGGGCTCGTGGTCTAGTGGTAACCGACAATGTTAACACATTGCAAAGGTTAAGCAACATCGAGTCAGGCCGGTTTTAGGATGGGTGACCATTTCTTAAGACACTGAGACCCTCCGTGCCTCGGAGAGCACGTTAAGCCGTCGGTCCCGGTTGTCATACAAACATCTATGGCAGTCGTTAGGGGTAGTTGGAGCCCTAAATCAAAAATCCGACCGGTCTAACTACAGAACTTCGATGTCGCCCATGGGTTGTGGAGGTGATGGCAGTCGCTTCACGGAAAATATCGATGTTCAGCCGAATCGCAGTTAGACTGGAAAGCCGACTCCAACTTTAGTTGGGAAAAGGCTCGGTGAATGATGAATTAGTACAATATTTGTTTTACAGTATACTTTAAAGTGTATGTATGTGTATAGAAGCGGACGTGCACACCGCAACGCCGTCGCTGTCCAACGCGGCGGCCACGTGGGCAGGCTGGGCCGTCACCGCTGTCACCGCCAAGTTCTACCGCTCGCACTCGGACACGGCCCGAGCGGCACACGGCTCTAGATCTGCTCTCTCTAAACCTGGATCACTTGGTAACTTAACTAGCTTCTTATCTGGTTCCATAGCTTTCTGACTTCTGACTACAAGTATTGACAGTAAAGCCAGCGAAAAGAAATAAAAGATGTTAATAAAGTATTAATTAGGGTTTTAAAACATTTTATTTAGGAATATACTTTTTAAATTTCCTTGTCTAATCGCTGTCATTTGTATTAGACAAAGAAGATTCGGATTGGAAGAGTCCGGATCAAACGTATTTATGACAAAACTATCTACTCTATCAATTGTTGACAACTACGGTACTAAATGGACATCTCTAGTCGATCAACTTACTTAATTTTTTATCTTTAGTATTAAACAAATTCGCTTAACCTCTCTTAGCATAGATGTTACAACTAGAAAGAGAAATCTTGGCAATCTGAGTATCGGCATACAGTCAAGTTATTGCATTTGAACATTTACTACATTATTTTTGCGTGTAAAAAATAAAACGTGTCAAATTCAGGTGACAGGGCAGCGTCTAGCACCAACTAGTTCAATAAATGTATGCTTGTACTTAAATTACAGAGCAACCATCGTCTAGCAGTATGTCGACTACGACGTCATCAGTGACATCGATGACGTCACTGGAACACAGCGAGTCAGCCTCCGATTATGACCCGGAACATTGGGATATGGCCGCCTGGGGGGAAATCGACTCTAGCGCAGGTATTTGGAACGAGTAAACGAAGTGAATGTAGATTACTGATTAAGGCATCAGAATTTTGATTCCAATCTACTAATACCATAATCCTACTAATATTATAAATCCGAAAGTGTATATATTTGTTTGTTTATACCCTCTTCACTTTCAAATGACTGGACGGATTTGGAAGAAAATTGGCAAAGGAATAAGGATAGTTTTGGGAACGGATAAGTGTTACTAGAAATCGCTGTCTTCATCTGTGGTCTTTGTAATTCAGTTAGACAGCATTCCTCCTGAAAAAAAATGATCAAAATTTTGTGTTTGCTTTGCAATTAATATTGTAAAAGCCGCTTGTTTGAATCTCGGCTCCCATACCAGTGACCTAAAATAAGTACCTACTCTAACTTCTAACTCGATCAATGTGCGACTTACGACGTCGACACAGGGCCATCTAGTTACTATAGTTAGAACTAACTTGTTGCAGGCACAGGTGCGAGCGGTAGCGTGAAGTCCCCACCCAGCAGCGACAGCGCGCCCGCCACCACGCCCGCGCTCGCCGCGCTGTGCGAGGACGACTGGGACAACGAGGAGTGGGGCACACTGCAGGAGATACCCGTACGTACTCTAAGGCTCTGTACACATGACGCTGCGACCGAACCAGCCGCACCGTCTGTTTTGTGAACGAATAAAAACAAGGCCGCCTCACAGCCACCGCGCGACGCGGTTTTCATTCATTCACAAAACAGGCGGTGCTGCGTCGGTACGATTGTGGTGTCATGTGGAGCCTAAGGCTTCAAATAGGTTAACACCGGCGACGTATCGACTCCGCACACGCACGGGGCCGCCTTTTCAATTTGGTCGTATAAGCCGCGCAAGATGACAATGGGATTGGCGGCCATGTTGGTGACGTCATAGTGACATAGATTAACCTACAATACAGTTTTGTTATAAGTACATACTTTTCATTCATATGTATGTACTTTTCAGCGATTGATGACGTCACGGAGAGGTTATTGTGACAAGGTTCTATCCCACTCACATTGTTCGCCGTTTCTATACACAAACACGCACTCCAGCGCCGCCGCCTGTGCGGTTGCGGCGGTGTCGTGTACTTAAAGCCTTAGTACCTTTGCATGTGTTAATTGCAAAGGTAAGACTGCCTCGGTGGCTCAGTGGTATGAGTATGCGACTGCCGCCCCTGAGGTCCCAGGTTCGATTCCGGGTCTAATCAAATTATTTGTGTGATCCACAAATATTTGTTTCGGAGTTTGGGTATTTTCTATGTATAATATTATATATTGAGAAATATATAAGTATGTATATCAGTCGTCTAGATCCCATAACACAAGCTTATATTAGCTTAATTTGGGCTAGATAACGTTTTGTAAGAATGTCCAAAAAAAAAAATAAAAAAAATATTTATTTTGGAATTTATGGCTTGGTTTCAAGACCTTTAAGCCAAATCATTGTTTTCTTTTAATCACTTTACAATTATATACACTAACTTTATTGTGTTTTTAATATAGTTGTTGCAATGTGTTAACTTAATCAATTACCACTCAGCCATAACTCCTAATATCTCCTTGTACTACAGACAGCAGAAGCGGAACTGGCCAGTCCGTCAGAGACTTGGAACAACTCCGCGTGGACGGACCCGGTGATGAACAACGCCAACGTGACGTACGTACGAGGCGGCCGACTCGAACATCGACCCGCCTCGCATCAGAACAGCAACGATTCCATCGGCGGCTGGGATGATACCGAGTTTGAACCCATCGAGGAAAATGTTGACGGTATGTCCTACTTATATTGAAGACTAGCTGATGCCCGCGGCTCCGCCTGCATGTTACTTTATATCGACATAACTTTTTTATTTACCGGTTGAAATAAAACACATCTTAAATGTTAAGTTTAATAACCATAACGCATTACTGAAAACCGCATTCAAATCGGTTAAGCCCTTTCTGAGATTAGCGTATTCAAACATTCAGACAAACAGACAAATATTCTAAAAACCATTGTTTTGGGTTCTATTGCGTTCATAAAGCCCCCCCCCCCTACAACAGTTTCTCTATTATATCTTCGATGTACAGACATCGACCACTTACAATTTTATTGTATGTATTGTATTGTATGTATGTATTGATTTTTAATTTTTAACTTACAATGACCTGAACTCTTTAATGTATGAATATTTTAAATTTTTGATCTTTCGTTAGAAACCGCACTTACTTAGTCAATAAAAATTGCTCAATTATGGGCGATTGCGATTTCAACCAATGTGCAGTATAAATGCGAGATACAAGATACCCTCATACATGGCCAAAAGAGACATTGATCAATATTGAATTTACGGAGCAAATGCAATATTGCTCTTAAATTGATCGATTGTGTTGCTGAGCCATTATTTTTTGCTGTTTAAGCTCACTATAAAGCAATTAGGTTCACTAACTTCTCTCATATGGTAGGTGGCTCTGACGCCGTAAGTAGCATATTGGTATAATCGGAAGTTTCGAGATCTTGGGCTAGTGATGTCTTGGTTAGTTGGCAGAACCACAGAAAAAGTCGTAGAACGTTCCTCCTGGAAACCTCCTGGAATAGTCGACTAAATATTATCGTTTTTACAGATCTTTGCTTTGTCAACAGAAAACAACGCATCGAAAATGGACGAAATGCGTCGCAAACGTGAAGAGAGAAAACTACAAAGACAGCGGGAAATGGAGGCGCGTCGTTCTGCAAGAGGACAGGGGCCGATGAAACTTGCTACCAAAGTAACACCAGCCAACCCGCCATTTTAGCAATGGGCCTTATTAAAATTAGATTTCGACTTACGTATCTGATTTGTGAACTATCTTGAAACGTGTTTAACAACCGTATTCACAAACGACACTATGAGGTGAGCGATCACTAAGCGCTGTCGAAACGTATGGTTTTTTTAGCGCTTAGCGTTTGTGAATACGGGTTGTTAGGTACTTTGTGATCAGACGACGGGGTTTCTCGATCAATATCGAGGTGATTGTATATTTTTAAGCAAATGAGAAGCTTGCTAACTGTTTTACAAATAATGTTATGATTATGTATCGCTGAAACGATAGTCTTAGATAGACAGACCAAGACACCAATGTTAGAATGAACATTCCTTCTGGAAATGGAATAGTCGGACCACCGACTATTCCATTTCCAAAAGGAACGCTTGAACCATCAAGTCCATTATCAACTAACGTTTTTGCGATACACATAATAACGTTATCGAGTTCTTTTTATAGTGGTCAAATTGTTACCAGAATAATTCAGACTCTTCTGGGCTTCTGTCTGTACCAAAAGGATGTTGAAGATCGGGAACTGACATTGTAAGGTGGTTTCCGAAACACTGACAAATGCAACACCAGCGTCGACTTACGTATATTGACATTCTCAAGTAATAATTGAACCCACGTTCATATCTCAGAAGTGGTATACAGAGGCATTAAATGGGCATATCTCAAGAGTGTCTAGTACCAGTTCCTTACGTTAATCTGCTCGAAATACGTTTTCGTATTCCCCATAAATTTCACACCAGCGCCTCTAGCGGTAACGCCAAGGCAATGTCAGCGTATTTAACGCCTCAGTATACCTACAGAGGCGTTAACCCTTAAATGCATGTATTTATATTTCGTTTTAAAAAAAATATGATGGGGTGGGCAAATGCTCATAAATAATGAGAAAAATAATTTAAAAAATCCTAAACATATAATTGTGGTTTTTTGGGTTAATTAATTTTTGTATCATTTTTGATACAACATGCATTTAATTAAGAGTTCATAAAATCATTACCCTTGTATTTTGATTCCTTGATTAAAGTTTTAATTTTATTGGGAAAAATGAAAAAGTTTTGAAAAATAATAAATTTATTGAAAAAATTTATGCGTGAAATTTGTTAAAACAGTCTCAATTCTTCTTACACATAAATACACTCTAAACTTTTCGCACATAATGCTGAGGAGTTTACATCCTGGCATCATACATCGCATGCGATTTTCTTTGCGTGTTTGCTTGTGTTCAGTACCATCATGTATTACGTCTTTTGATGGCATCACTTGGAGGATATATCTTCGCTTGGGAGCTGGTTCCTCTACAGTGCTGCTACTGCTTGGTCGACCTCTTGCAGGTTGAGTGTTGATTTATATTTGCAGAGAGTATCTGCAAGTTCTGATCTTTCGTTTCTTTCTTTCTATTTCTTTCTTTCTAACCTTTCGTTTAGATGTTCTATAACAGGGCGCAGCTTATGACGTTTATCATGATTCGGATCGTTTATAGGTTTGTGCATCTCATTGTCATTGAAATGAATGATGCTCCTTATCTTTTCAAACCGGTTTACAGGCATTGCTTCAATTATGGGTTGAAAGCCATATTTACTGTGCCAAAAGGAACGAACGCTTGGGTAATGGTAAACGGACATGAAGATCAATATCCCCATATACGAGTATTTACGTATCTCAACATCAGTCACACAATCAGGACAATCAAGTTGCCTTTGAACAGAGTATCTGTTAGTTTCTTTAGTGATATTGCTGATGAAATCCGGGGTAAAATATAAGCTAAAAAATTGAAATGGTGTTTCGTGTGACATTATTTCTGCTGGGAGATAGTTACAACCTTAAAATCGTAAATTATCTTCTTGAAATATAAGTGACTGCTTTTTCCATCTTAGTCTTTGCATATCAATAGGTTGACGAATCGATAGACTAGAACTACCACTACCAGTATCTATACCTGTCACAGGATCTTCGATCAAAGGAGGATCTTGCACGTCAGCTGCAGGTTCAGAGTTGAAATCATCTAGCACATCGTCTTCTAGTACAGCTTGTAGCACTGCAGTAGTCATAATTTCCTCGAAATCGTCTTCATCTAGATCATTGCCATCCTCTGATATGTAACCATTTTCTAATTGACTTAAATAATCTTCAATTTCCCTATCAGCAACTCTTCTACGTTCCATTCTATAACAAGATTAAAAAAATGCTCATTCCCGCCACCAAGCAAAATTGAAACCAAAACTAGGTGAAAAATGCATGAAGTCTCACTTTTGATACAAGCAAAAAAACGGTTTATTTTCTAGCTAAGTCAATTTGCAATGAAAATTAATATGTAATCAAGTAAACAAAGAACTCCTTTTTTTTTATAATTTCGCCACAAGATTCAAAGAATAATAACGGATGAAAACTTTCAAATTCACTTACTGATTTACATGAGCTTTGCATTTTTTAGAGGACGCAATTTTTTTTGGGACATGTGTCCCCACACAATAGAAGCTTAACCTCAAGTTTGTGGGGTCGCCACCCTTGTCCCCCGGCCGCCATCTTGGAAAAACACTTTTTTTGCGATATCTCTGAAACTATGCGTCTTACAAAAAAAATTGCAAAGTAATTTGTGGCAAATTGCTTTGCCTACAAATATGTGTATAAAACTTTTTGCCCTAAATTAAAAATTAAAGAAGTTATAAGCAAAAAGGTGAGAAATTATTTAACCACTCACACCTAGCATTACATTCATGCTGTATTATTTATGCTTTCGATTGTCGGCACTTGGTGGACATAATAATACATTCTGAATAAACTCACTAATACATTCCACAATTTTCATTATTATTTGAAATCCTGACCGGTTTTGCCCAATATATGGCATCATCAAAGGTATTCACTTTCACAGTGTTCACGTGTTGTCCCGATCAAAACTAGAATTGCCAGATTGCTATGCCTAAAGTTGTCAGATGGTCAAAAGTTTAAATAAAGTATAGACTGTGCAAAAGTCTCTAAAAGTAGCTAAAATATTTTTAGTCGCTAAATAATATATTTATCTCGCTATATCACCGAAAAACTCGCTAGATATAGCGACAAAGTCGCCAAAGTGGCAACACTGATAAAGATACATCATAAAGTAACGAACCAATCATAATGCTTTGACATTTTCGTTCAGAAACTACTGTTCTTTAAAAATATAAGTCACAAATTATTCGCAATAAAAATAGAAAGGATCGCTTAAAACTGTCAGTTTCGTTTTTGATACAATATGCATTTAACCCTTAGGTGCATAGATTATCAAAATTGATAACAACAATTTATACAGTTGTAACTTCTGAACCGTATTCTTTTTATTTACAAACTAAGTTTCTGAACGTTTTTTCATCGTCTTCTTTCGAATACGTCTATCAACCAAACAAATCCTTGGATATGATTGGTTGAATTTTGACAATTAGAATTGGCGGGTCGTAGTGTCGACATTACATATTATTCAAACTTTTCATCCGATTGAATTAATATATAAACAGCGTGTATTTCCCACAAAAAAAATATATTTTGAAAGGTAAGGATATATAAATGACTAAAAACTATTTATTTACATCGACGAAGACAACATTGAGTACCTCGAGGACGTTGGTGCGTTGGCTGCAGATGTTGAAGATGAGGAACAGGAGGAACAGGAAGAACCAGAAGAAAATAATTTAACCGAAATTTCGTCTTTCAACTACATGAATATTGGTACTCGTAATTTAGTTTGGAGAAAAAGAAATATGCCTATGATTACCCAAGCTCTCGAGTTGTACGCACGTAATATAGAAAAGCTACCAAATGAGCCTGAACTAGGCGCTGTATCAAATACGGTTGTACGTTTGCTTCGACCAGTACCCAGACAAGTTAACCACATCATATTTTTTGATAATTTCTATACCAATTTATCGCTTTTTCACTGTATGTTCAAAGAAGGAATATATTGTCTCGGGACCGTCCAAAGGAACAGACTGGGCAAAACTTGCAAGCTACCAGATAAGAAGGATGTGCTCAAGGCAACAGTAAAACGAGGGTCTTATGAGGAGAACGTAACCACATATGAAGCAGTTGATTTTTTGTTGATTCTCAGCTACTAGCTGGAAAGATAACAAACAGGTTTTACTACTTTCTACATATGTAGGTACAGAGCCTGTCGACACTATAAATAGGTACGATAAAAAATTAAAAACTAACATCACTATACCGTGTCCCAAAGCAATCCGCGAATATAACGCTAACATGGGTGGAGTGGATACTATGGATAGTTACTTAGGCAGATACCGAATTCGCATGAAATCGAAAAAGTGGACAAACCGAACTGTTTCATCACATGCTCGATGTGGTTATTATAAATAGCTGGGTTCTTTACAAGAAAGTCAGCCTAAAAAACGGTAAGGACCCAAAAAGTATAATGAAATTAGTGGATTTTAGAACCGATCTCGCCGAAACATTATGTAAATATGGGAGCGTACCGGAGAATAAAAGAGGACGTCCTAGTCTCACCCAAACTGTGACAGTGGTGCAAAAGAAGGAGAGACGTGGTGCACAAGTGATACCCCCTTCAGACGTACGTTGTGATGGCATTGGACATAATATCCCTTTGTGATAACAGGAAAAATAACTGTTTTCAGCTTTTTCACATGTAGCTAAAGCCTGCTAACAGTTATTTATTCCGTTCCATCTACATATACCACAATAATAAATATATTGTATTATAATAAACTGTTCCTGTACCCTCTATATCAAGTTTTATTTTTCATAAAAACTCAACTACTTACTGCATAAATTATCAAAAATGATAATAACGTATTTTGATAAAAATAAATACATAAAATACCTATTAGATTTTTTTGATTATTTTTCCTTGTTTATTGAGTTAATTTTCTACCATATATATTTTTTTGCACGCAAATCAAAAAATCATGCACCTAAGGGTTAAGGGTAAATACGCTGTCATTTTGCTAGATAAACTGGACGAAATAACCTATTATTTCCGGACACTGAATAATTTGCATGAGTCTCGTACGTTTATCAGCAGGTGCAACGTGGGCAGGTGAAGAAGATGGTCATGGATATGTTAAGAGGGGTCCTTAGCCCTCTTAGATTTGGCATGTGATCATAGTTTTTTCAATACCAACGATTTTACATTCCAAAGTCTGATGCAAAATACCGATATCTTAACATAGTGCCTATAAAACAAATCGCGCTAGCTGTTTGTCTCGATGTATGCTTAACTACGCAACGGATTTTAATGCGGTTTTTTTTCAACCGACTTTTTTTTTATGTTTGTTACCTCATATCTTTGGTCTGGGGGAACCGATTTTGATTTGTTTTTATTGAAAGCTACTACTTTCCAAGTATTTCAATTTGGTCCCATTCCGACAATTGTTTGGTCCCATTTCGGTAATTTGAAGTCGGTAGTTTTGCCAATTTTTGACGTGTATTTTTTTAATAGATAGAGTGATTCAAGAGGAAGGTTTTAGTACATAATTTATGAAGTGTGCGATGCCGCGGGCGTCCGCTAGTTATTTATAATTCGATGGACTAAGGACTTAATTCGACGCTGGCTGGCAGCTTTTCCTAACTCACTTTTCGGTAGCTGATCTGAGCTCTCGCTTTTTCTGATGTGACGTCAGTATAATGGTCGAACTGTGTATTCTAATGATGTGGTATAGATTCACTGCGAAGTTGTGTATGACCAAAATATATGAGGATTTTTCCTACAATTAAAGTTTTAATAAGAATTTATCTAATAAACCTGTACATGTCCACCGTTTGTCACAAATGTTGTACGTTTGGATGTCCAAGCATTATAATTACATAATTGAAGCTTTGCATATTGATGAATCAAGCCTGCGTTTTATGAAAACAATATGGTAGGAGTGTACAGTTTTAAAAAAATCGTATTTACTTGATGCCAATATAAATTATAATCTTGTTTAAATGGTGTTTCTAAATAGATTAAGTTATGTTATTTATTATTAATTACATAGTTATTCGCGTTGAATGTACTATACACATATCTATGACAATTTATTAAAAAAACTATATTAGAAATAGGCTTTACAGATTTTAATAAATACGGTTTATATTCAACAATGTATTTTACTGTTAGTCGGGTTCCGTATTTTAATAAAATAGCATTACTATATTCATAAATTCACTGCATGAAGTATAAACTAATAGCGAGAACTATATGCGCGGGAAACTGACAATTTTTTTTCATTCGCCCTCTTCTAGGGCAGGCTATTTTTTTGACCATACCGCCTTGTACGCTACTATAGACAAAAAGTCAACTTTTTCTTGATAAACGTGTCGTTATGCGTTTAGTGATTGCATCTATTCTCTGAATTTGATTACAGAAATACATTCATTGGCATGAACCATATTATATGGCCTATAGATCGCTAGGTGGGCGCCTTATTATTTGATATAACCTGCAGAAACAAAGACTACGTCAATATCGGATACCATTTTTAAATGACTAGGGAACAAGTATTGTAAATTATTATGCACCAATTATAGCGCTCAAGTGAGACTAGCCCTAAGCCATTAATGTAATATAATTTTTTTTTTCTAATAAATAGTCAAGCATGACCTTTATCGATGTTTTGGAAATTATATCGATGTTTTAATCGCTTTCTTTATACGCTCAGCTATTGGTGTTGGTAGTTTCTATTATATTCAAATAATAACCTCAAAGATAATAATGTTTTGGATACGAAAAAGCCATTGTTCTTATATGTGATTGACATTATAGTGATGTGAATAAAGTCGATACTTTGGATATTTTGCAATCGATCTCTAGCTGTGGTTTCAGTTTACACTACGATGTTTTGTGAATATGGACAAGGCAGTACATTTTTAACTTCACACCCTGAAAATAACCTTGTCTAATTTTACAAAATACTGTTTACTACAATTTCTTTCTTAATTCCATATGGTCTATTTTTGTTCCTAATAAATATTACAAAATAACTGTTGGTCTAAAACGCCTTCTTTCAATTGATCTTTCTCCAAGCATTGTAATTTGTAAGCTTGACTTTACTTTTGTATGAAAAGCTTTTAATTGCGATGTGTCTGGAATGTTGTGCAATCGGCAAATGAGGGTGGCAATTTTTTGTCTTGCTTATTTTTTAGTTACTTGCGTTTCAGTGGTGTAGCATCTATACTAATATTACAAAGACGCCGGGCGCCACTGGAAATAGTTCTGCTTGTAACCAGAAACGCCCGGCAACGGACGTTAGAGCGGCGGAACTAAAAAAAAAAATATTACAAAGAGGAAAGATTTTATTATTTGTTTGTATGTTTCTTTGGTTGAATTGAATAGGAATACGTAACTATAGAACCAATTTTGAAAAATTTCTCAATAAATATGTAGCTACATTATCATCGAGTGACATAGGCTACTTTTTATATAATGTAATGTGTTCCCGTAGGAATTTGGAACGAGAAAAATAATTCAGCGGGCTGAGCCGCATTAAACAGCTAGCGTCATATAAAATCCTGCGGTGTATAGTTTCGAGTAAAGCCTTGTTCATACTAGGCTGATGTACGCATAGACAATAGACTTGCGAACACTCATTATTCTCGGAACTGAATGGACTGTCATTAGTGGAGTATAAAATCCGCCAATGAGAGTTTGCAAGTCTATTGTCTATGCATGGACATCAGCCTAGTGTGAAAGGCCTTTAGATCCCCAGTTTGGTGCAAGAAGTGTTTTCTATGTATAATCTGTTGCAGTTTTGCGTAATTTGAAAATAGATGGCGTTGTTTGAATATCCTATAATTTTATGTATTTTACTGCGTGATAAATAGGCAAGCGGCAAACCCCCGAAAAAGTGCGTAGAAATGAAAATGACTGATTGTGATTTTCCAATATAAAAACCAACTTTTTATCAGTTTACAAATTGATTTGTTTTATAACAATTAATAGCCCACCCGCACAAATTTTGTTTTCTTACCAATTGACTCCTTTTGGTCCAAGGTTTACAAAAAGTACAAACTTGTATAGGCGCATTCACATTTTCACTGATTGGTCAGTCATTTTAGTTTTTCAGAGGGTTTGCCGCTTGCCTAAAACCAACGCTAATTTTAACTATATGGGCTACGTATAGCCGCATTCTCGATACGCAATATGCAATTATGTATTATTTATATTATAATTATATATATAGTATTTAACAACCAGACTGAGCCGGTCTTTCAGTTATTACTTCTTAATATTCCTTATTTCATAATATTATACATTTTACTAACTATTGTGAAATTTAAATAATATAATTGTAATTTTTATGCATTGTAGTTTTTTTTATTATGAGTTACTGCAATTATATTATCTTGTCCTGACTGCAAAGAATGTTATGTAAGTTTAACTTTGATTAAATTTGCTATTTCTTCGTCCGTCTGTCAGTAAATCCACCACGTGTATGTCTAAGGCCCCGGTTCCACTGGCGTTAAAAAAACGCACCCAGCTAGCGTTATTAATAACTCTAGCCGGGCAGAGCGCCCGCACAGTGTTGTATACTATAATCTTATACAACCTTTTGTATGTTAAGCGCAGAGCGTTAAGCGGGAAATTGAACTTTACGCTCAACGCCCAGCGCTGAAATACAACTGCTGAATAATACGTCTTGATTTAATTATTTTTATATTATATATTATTTAATTTATTTTGACGTATTTTTTACTTAGATCACGATGAAGAATAAAACACAAATATAAAGCAATATAGGTTTAATAGTGCATATAATCATAATATTATTTACAAAAATATAATCTTATTTAAACACATTTAAGTATCATGTCATATTAAAACTAAAGCTATGCTCAACGTCAAATTCTTGAACTAGCCAGGTATAAAATTTAAAGAAATCCCAAGAAATGAATTAATCTACTATATAATATACATATAGTAAATAATTCGAAACGTATTTGTACATCAAATTAACATTAACCTGAATATTTATATTTAACTACGAAATATTGTCAAATTGTTATATTCAGATTTGGTTTTTATTTTAAATCTTAACAAAACTTAGGCTTTAGAATGAAAAACCATGGAACCCATTTCTTTTGATTATAAAAACCTAAAATTTCAAATAGTTATAGATCATGATTCCTTACAATTCTTTAAATTAGTTTTTCGTTAGTAACCAGAGTTTAAAATATAAATAAAAAAATATACTATTAAGTACATATATAGCGATTAAAAGCATTTAAAACTAATTTAAATTGTATTCATGGGCTAAGACATCCATAACCAATCGATCACCCCATCAAATGAGCAAAGTACACAAACGTCTCGCAAGATTACTTGAACTCTGGATGGAAATCCATCAAGAACATTAAAAAGGGGCCAGTAATTAACGTGACTACCAAATCATTACACCCCAATGTATTTACACCAATGCCCCATTCGCGCGGGAGTTAAAAAATCGCGACGTCTTTTAAACGCCAGCTAGGCGTTGCGCGGGAAATTGAACTTTACGCTCAACGTCCAAAACCCGTCGCGATTTAAATACGCTACCGTGTATACTTAAAAAATGTATTTGATCTAATTCGAGCTCCACTGCCATTTATTGAGATTTTTACCTAAAGACGTAACAGTAATGACAAGTTGGAAAGGCGAAAGTTGGTATGTAAGTTTCCTTACTCATTCACCCTCAAAGAGCTGGTTTAATATTGATAAAATTTTAGTAACTTGGAGCTGACACTATGTATTAACACGTAGGCTACTTATTTTTGCGGTCATGTGTTCCTATAGACGTTGAAAATGAGAAAACTCGTCCACGCGGATGTCGCCATGGGGATTGGTTAATCGACAAATTGTCTTGTGCATGGTTAATGTTCAAGTTTCATTGCGATACTCGTAATATGTAATCTACTCCTTTGATGGATAGAAGAATTGATCCTGCGACTGCAACCACACTAACAACCAAACAGAAATCACAACACAAATCCCCAAACATCACTAAACAACTCAAAACATGTTAGGTTATTAATTAACATCTCGTTTAAAACAACATGGCACCTGGCCGATGATGATTACAAAAATTAAATTTCATTTAATACAATAAAAAAAGCACTTTGAGACTTCGGATATTTTAATAAATTATATTACTTTTACAATATTATAATGGACTAAAGTACATAAGGCCACCGAGACACGAGAAAAAAATTTAAACAAGGCCTCAGGGCTTTAAAACATGTTTAATTCCCTATTCTAGTCGCTGTCGTGTGTATTAGACATGGATGTTTCGTTGGAGACTCCGAATCAGACGTATTTATTGATGACAGAACTATCTATTCTATCAATGTTGACAAATGGTTGACAACTACGGTACTAAGTGTTTACCTGTATCATGAAACACGCAACAACAGCAGCAGCTGTCGTCAACCAACTTACGTCAGTACTGGGTACGAGTGATAAGGACAGAGATAATAAAGACTCGCTATCGCAATGTTACTCAGTAACGGTCTGTTTGTTGACAAAAAATCTCTCGTTTCGTTGGCATTACCTACTTTAGTAACAATGAAATATAACATTCAACTTTAAATTACAAGTTCTAAATCGACTTTCCATACAATTTCTTAATACTCTTAACACTTGATTGTAGAATAAACATGAATGTATGAAAGTATATCGTTGAATGGATATGGTGTGAAGTCTGTTCTGTTGTCGGTGTACTTACAGTTTAGAGCGCAGCTCGGATGTCCCAGCGGCTAATTGTCAGGATGGCTCGTCGTACCTGAAACAAGTATATTTACAAATACAATACACATATTGGACAAAACACTTGTACTTTCCACTTGATTTTATTTAATTTTTCTAACCGGTTTCGCCACACACCCACAATTTGCCAGTATCTTTAGTCCCACGTAATTTCGTAAATTGTCCAATGTGTGTAGCAAATTCCACCTAATATATAATGGGTTATGTTCAAAATGGCCGAATGAATTTAATAAAAAAAAACAGCTATATTGTAATTTTGAAAAATAAATTGAAACCCTTTGCCTTGTGATGAATTGTTGATGAAAGATGAAAGGCAACAAAATCTTACGTGCCAGCCGCTATGGCTTTCTTTTCCAATCAAAATAATTTATAGTAGAAAACTAGGCCAGAAATATTCCTTCGACAAGTAACAAATTAAAAATCCTACGGTAGATTTGAGTGCCAGTTCGAATTCTCTTAATATCTATTAGACTTAACCGAGTAGCACCCAAATTCCCCGTTTGAGTATGAATCATTGTTGAGCCAACTTTCGCAACCTACACATACCTCATGTTCATAGCATTAGAGTTGCCGGGTTCAAGCTTGTACCCCAAGGTTTCGTAGAACTTGATCAGTTTGTCTTTGCAGTCCAGCGACATCTTGTAGCAGCCAAGCTCCTGAGCCAGAAGCGATACTGTTACTACGATTCTGGAAACAATATACAGTAAAATGTAAAATAACATTTCAATAGGGCGTGAAAAGCGACTGAAATGTAAAGAAGAATCATATATGACGTTTATATATTTTCAGAAGTCCCAGAAAATGCCTAGAGGTGGACCTACGCCAACCTGGTCGATACGTCAGACAGTCTACGTCATGTTCGTAACAAATCCCGTCAAAGAATCAAAAATAAATACACATCGAAAAAATATTTTTATCGTAACTTACAATTTACCCAATTGTTTGCCTCTGTATGTGTCATTCACGACCACATCTTCTAGACGACCGCGCTGAAATAAAACGTTCATTATATTTAGACTGAATATCATTAGAGCTTGCTCGAACTGCAGATATTATATGTAGTGGTATGTAACCTTAGATCAAAAATACATAGATACAGATCAGTGCTTTAAAAACGGCACCACTTCACCTCGGTCCACTATCGAAAATTGCACACTTGGGCGCTTCAGCCACTTCCGTACTAAGTTCCTATTCCGCTTGCTGACTCTCGAGGGATGCGATTATTACGAATTATTTCTATGTCAACCGTAAATGTACAATCTTGTTTATGTTATAGATGGTATTTGTAATAATTACCTATATAGTATTCGAGTGTTAAGATTCCGCGTTGTATTTGTACTGAATCCAATATCTATAGATTTTTGATCTAAGTATGTAACATATGACCTGGGTGTTGAAGTTTTGGTTTAAATTACAGAGTGATTATAAATTTTCTATAGTGCCCGGTTACGGCAATAGCCTTGCCTAATATTACGTGGGACCTCTGCCTACCTCTGGATATAGGCGTGATGTATGTCTATCTGTCATCATTAGAGCGACCGGAATCTACGGTTGAACTAACGCAACGGATCTTGATCCGGTTTTCACTAATGGATAGAGTGGTTCTCGAGGAAGGTTTTAGTATATTATTTGTCAAGCGTGCGAAGCCGCGGGCGTTCGCTAGTTAATAATAAACGTACCACTGAGCAGTTGTGTATAAATTTCTGTTCTATAGTGAGTGTCGCAGCGCCGATCAGTTTCGATAGACGTGTGTCTTCTATAACTGTGACGTAATAGCCGCCCGACTGCTTCATCTTCGTAAACCTTTCTGAAATAGGCATGGAATTATATGATACACAATAAGATCTATTTATTGGTTTCATACGCTCCGCTTATCTCTCGCGAACTGTAGTATAGTTGAGCCAAAACCTATTCTGCGAAGAGGAAACATGAGAGACGTGCTTTCTTATTTTTACTCAATACTTAATAGGTAGGTAGGTTAGGTACATAAAAGTTACATGCACCGATACTTGTGACGGATTTCGAAAGTAGTCTCGGCGCGTATTCGTGACCCAACATCTTTCAATTTGCTAAGGAACGAGTATTACTCTCAGGCATTTGGCTGATTCAAAGATTCAAATTCAAAGGTTTAAAACCATAGAGATATTATAAGAGTAGAGATGGTGTAATACAATTTTCCTATTAGACAAAGTGTGACTCTTCGCGGGTGTGAAGGAGTGGTGAGGAGGGGTATAAGGAACCTAAGTCCCGCCCACTTCTTTATTTTCCATCTCGCGGTCAATAGCAAAACTACTTACTTCATTAAAATGTCAGTTTACTACGTAGTTTTAACTATCTCACACTCGTAACAGGGACGTACTCAGATTTTTGGTACAAATGAGTTTTATATTTTTTGAATTGCAAATATACCTATCTCAAACTGAACTGTCGAAATTTGCCGTAGGGGTTATATCCAGGTCTAAAGTATAACGGGGCTCCCGTGTGGGCGGGTAGATTGACGGCCAACAACGTGTCTATTTTAAATAGACCGTTAATTACCTTGGCTTCATTAAGTATCTGTTTCGCATCCATCTTGAGGTAACACCCTAGTGTCAACACTGCGAGGCCTCCGACGAAGACACTGCACTCCACACGTTGGTAGAGTTCTGACCATGGGCGAGATAGCACCGGGACCTCATAGTGGGTCTAGGCGTGGATACCCTCTCGCTAGAGTCCATGCCTCTAGCCATGGTCTACAGCAGGAGTAGGTGGAACGCGGCCGTGTAGTGAAGGAGGCGGCTGAGAGAGTGAGGAAACGTACCCTCCCCACTGAGTTCCGTAGTCAACGGCCAGGGCGCCGCAGACTTATTTACGCCCAGGACCAACGATATCTCCATGATCGGGGCCTGAGGACGGCGGGATAGCCACCCACCGTCATAACACTTTTCCCTTAAGCGCTCGGCAATGGACGTATGAGAGGCTACGGCTTTTGGTCGCGGAACTAAAAATGAATGGTCTCAAAATATACTAGTTTCTCGTTTTTGTACATATTTCGTTGCTGCTCCGCTCCTATAATTTTTAGCGTGATGTTATATAGTCTATAACTTTGCTGACGTGGAGGTACCTTATTACAAGTATGTGCCTGACCCAGTTCTTGAATTAAATCTAATATTTAGCTATACTTTGAATAATAATATTCAATTGTACAGCGCATTATGAAACAGTCGTAGGAAAATTGTCTTGTAAAATTATCCGTTTCTAATTGTAAGTGTATTTTAGAAGTTTTATGTTTATTGTTGCCGGTTGTCAATAGATGGCGACTTAGACGCGGACGGCTCTATAAAAACTACAAAGAAATATTTTTGCAATTAAAAATCACTTACGTATTAACGTTGAACGAATTCCTGTATGTTTAATTAGTATAAAATGTTAATAGTAAAATATAAGTAGCTATTTAAATTACGTGTTCGTGAAACAATACGCCGCCATCTATCTTCGAGTAGTAATATATTTGAAGATGTCAAAAAGGTCAAAAGTGAGAGATTTTTCTAGAACAATTCTAAAAAAAATACAATTAAAATTACTTACGCATGAAATTTGATGCGATTCTTAGCATCAGAACGTCTATCTGAATATTTTTACATAATAGAACACAACACTTCATTTTTATCTTCTTTTATCCTTTTATTTCCACAAAAATTACTGAACTGTCACAGAATATACATGTACGAAAGCTGATAGTACACTGACAAGCCACGCCCACTTTTTGAAATCACGCGCAAATTTTATGACGTCAGTGCTCACTTAAAGATTGCACTGTGCACAGTTGCTTATGGCATGTCCTCTCTTATAATACGTCCATGTTTAAAACCACATTGTAAAATACCCCAATTTGCTAGCTACACGGTTTAAAACCACCGCGTTTGCAATCGTGTAGGTATGCGATGCTTTAAAACCTCGGAACCTTGAAACACTAGAATAAAAAATATTTATTTCCTACTACTTTTCAGTCATACCTACATAAAATGTGAACCACATTTATTAAAATGGTTGGTTTAATCAGGTTTTTTTAATGAACGTTGTCATGTCTGTGTATTTACATAGCAGGAACTGTGCAAGGCTCATAGAAAGGTTATTATCACTGCGCGCCGGTATCTTCAAGGTCATTTGCTTAAATGCCAACATGTTAACTACACATTCCAACAACTTGCTGTACAATCGACATGCGAGTAAGCACAATTGGGAAATAGGTGTCTTTTTTTTTTTAATACCGCGGCCTATGGCCGCGGCCCCTGTAACGTCCGTTGCCGGGCGTCTCTGGTTACAAGCAGAACGTATTTCCAGTGGCGCCCGGCGGACTTTGAGCACCTCTGTGGTCTCTGCGGGGGTTAGGTCGGGATGAGAATCCCGCGTCGTTGGGGTAGGGTTTTATCCCGCGTCAGTGAGTGAATCTGGTTGCGTGCTATGGGGCAAAGGCCCCGCAACACGCAACCCTTCTAGCCTGCTTCTGTAAGGACGGTGGGTGGCGATCCCGCCGTCCTCAGGCCCCGATCATGGAGGTCGATGGTCTTGGGCGTAGATGAGTCTGCGGCGCTCTCGCCGCTGACTACGGAACTCGGCGGGAAGGGTACGCTCCCTCTCCCTCTCGGCCGCCTCCTTCGCGAGCATGACTTGCTCGCAGAAGGACACGGCCGCGTTCCACCTACTCGCGCTGGAGACCATGGCTTGGAGCATGGTTTCCAGCGAGAGGATATCCACGCCCAGACCCACTACGAGGTCCCGGCGCTGACTCGCCCACGCTGAGCACTCCACCAACGTGTGGAGTGCGGTGTCGTCGCCGGAAACCTCGCAGTGTTGACACCGGGGTGTGACCTCACGATGGATGCGAAACAGATAGCTACCGAAGCATCCATGCCCGGTAACGATCTGAGTCGCACGATACGTGAGGTCACCATGCTGCCTCTGCAGCCAATCGTCCATGATCGGTCTCACCGCCGCGATGATGGTGGTACCCCATCTGGGTTGCTCAAGTCGCACCTTCCATGACTCCATGAGATCCTGGCGGAGTTGGGACCGCCGGTCCTCGATTTCTCGAGATGTAGGCCTGTGGTCCCGCTCCAGCGCCTCCTTGCGCCATTGGAACAATGACGCAAGGGCTCTCGCTTCCAGGTTCCATGGAGGGGTCCCGGCTATGAGACATGCAGCCTCTCCGGAGATCGTGCGGTACCCTCTTATTGTTTTGACGGCCAAGGTCCTCAACGGTCTATTAAGGAGCGTTGAGTTGTTGGCCGTCAACCGCGCCGCCCATACGGGAGCCCCGTATAGGGCCATACTCCGCACGATCCCCAGGTACAGTCTCCTGCAGGAGGCCTTGGGTCCCTTTAGGTTGGGCATGATTCGCGAAAGCGCGACTGATGCCCCCGTCACTTTAGGGACCAAACTTCGGAAATGTGGTCCGAAGTTCCATCGGCTATCATGTACGATCCCTAGGTACTTCATCGAGGGCTTGATGCCGATGCTAACGCCTCCCACATTTATGCTGGAACCTTCAGGTGAACCGTTCCGAGGTCTGTGAAAGCACAGAACCTCGGACTTGTGCAAGGCCACCTCCAGTGCCAGCCGGAAATAGGTGTCTGGCCACATATCGATCGAGTATCACCGATCGATCGTATCATGTTACTGATTCGAACCCGTACAACTCTAATCAATCACAACGAATCTTATCTATAGTCACTTACCTATTACCTACCTACATTTTTCACTCACACTACCGGTCATTTCGGAGTTTGGGACCAATGGATCCTGGAGAGATGGATTTAAAATATTTATTTATATTAATTTATATGTATTTAGGGAGGGGCTCGTGGTGTAGTGGTAACCGACAATGTTAACACATTGCAAAGGTTAAGCAACACCTAGTCAGGCCGGTCTTAGGATGTGTGACCATATCTTAAGACTGACTAGTTACTAAAATTAAATTAGAAAACAAGAATATAACCTCTCCGAAAGGTATTGTAAATGCATTTGAAGATTATTTTACCAACATTCCATTTAAAGTAACTTCTTCTGTTAATTCATGTGCCCACAGCGCTGTGGCCGTTCTCGAAAGTAATATTGGTTCTTCATCTAAATTTAACTTCAAACATATAGACCCCAGTGACATCTTGAAAGCATTTAAAAATCTCAAAATTAAAAAGTCTGAAGATCACTGGGGCATATCAGTTAGCTTAATAAGTAATGTAGTTGATATCATTGCACCTGACTTGGCACTAATTTTTAATGAATGTGTAGATGAAGGTGTATTCCCTAACCTAATGAAAAATAGTAGACTAATACCATTATTTAAGAAGGGATCTAAGTCAGAACTTGGTAACTACCGCCCCATTTCTATTTTGCCAGCTCTGAGTAAGGTGTTTGAGAGAGTGATGCTAAATCAAATGCAAGTCCACTTCACGACCAACAATCTTTTCCACAGCCAGCAATTTGGCTTTACTAGCGGAAAATCTACCACCGATGCGGGAGTAACCCTTGTTAGCTTGATTTACGACGCATGGGAGGGATCGCAGGATACCATTGGGGTATTCTGCGATCTGTCTAAAGCATTTGATTGCGTTGACCATCAGACACTTTTGCTAAAGTTACGTCGGTATGGTTTTGACAAAAAATCCTTAGAACTATTAGGATCTTACCTGACAGATAGGCTGCAGACTGTTCATGTGAACAACGTTAAGTCAAACGGAACTAACGTCAAAATAGGCGTACCTCAGGGATCAATTCTAGGGCCTTTTCTCTTCTTGGTTTATGTTAATGACTTGCCTTGCATGATCGAGGCACAAGCTGGCATAGTAATGTTCGCTGATGATACATCACTTATATTCAAAGTAAATCGGCATAGTACAGATGCGAATAATGTTAATAATATTTTAAATGATATTTCAAATTGGTTTTCTACAAACATCCTATTGTTAAATGCAGAAAAGACTAAATGCGTTAAATTTACAATGCCCAATGTCAGACAAGCAAACGTCCATGTCGTGCTGGGTAGCCAAAGGTTAGAATTTGTAAATAACACTACCTTTTTAGGAATAACAATAGATTCTAAATTACAATGGGGTGACCATATCACCATTTTAGCTAATAAGCTTAGCTCTGCTGCATATGCTGTGAGACGGATTAGGCAGTTGACAGATGTAGCTACTGCTAGGCTAGTTTACTTTGGTTACTTCCATAGCTTGATGTCCTATGGAATACTACTTTGGGGAAATGCAGCAGATATAGAAACAATTTTTATATTACAAAAGAGGGCAGTCCGTGCCATTTATTGTTTAGGTAAAAGAGATTCTCTTAGGGAGCGATTTAAAGATATTAATATTTTAACTGTAGCTTCTATATTTGATAACTTACTGTATGTCAGGAAAAATATATCTAGCTATAATAAAGTAAGTGACGTTACAGACAGAAATCTACGTAATAAAAATAAACTACTCCCTCCGTGTTATCGGCTTAGCAAGGTTAGTCATTCTTTCAAGGGGGAAGGTATACGCTTTTATAATAAATTGCCTGAATCGGTCGTTTGTATGCCCGACAATAAATTTAAAAACTTTATAAAGACCACTTTATGTCAAAAAGCATATTATAAGACAGTTGATTACCTTAATGATAAAAGTGTCTGGCTTGAGCATGGTGCAGGTGCCTCCTAAAATGCCGTAGTAATTGTAGCATATTTTGTACTTAGGTGACTATAATAATTTTTTTTGTTGTTTTTTTTGTTGTAATTGATTTTGACACGAGACCAATGTACATTCGTCTACATTTAGTCTTAAGAAAATGTGTAAATGAGTCAATTATTTGAAAAGAGTGACCGAGAGTTTTATTGCCAGGTTCTTTCTCTCGGTTCTACTTATTGCTTTGCGAATCTGGCAGTACATGTAAATATAGAAGCAATGACATTTTTTATTTTAAGTACTTACTGACGTTTGTAAGAGCCATTTAGTGACCTATACAAATAAATAAATCATTTCATTTCATTTCATTGAGATCCCTCCGTGCGTCGGAGAGCACGTTAAGCCGTCGGTCCCGGTTGTCATACGAACATCTATGGCAGTCGTTAGGGGTTGTTGGGGCCCTAAATCAAAAATCCGACCGGTCTAACTACAGAACTTCGATATCGCCCATGGGCTGTGGAGATCAGATGGCAGTCGCTTCACGGAAAATATCGAAGTTGAGCCTAATCGCAGTTAGACTGGAAAGCCGACCCCAACTGAGTTGGGAAAAAGCTCAGTGAATGATGATTAATTTATATGTATTTAATGGCAAGGCACCTAATAATAATGGTTATTATAAGTAATAGGTGTTTAAGTATGTTAGTAGTAGTTCGCGTGACTTTTAGTTTTATCTCATCTTCACTGGAATTAAGCGAAAAGTGTTTCTATTTTTATGTCTTAGTCAATAGAAAGTAACTTAGGTTAAAAATAGGTACCTACTTAGTTTTCTTGTACACTTACCATCGAACTGATATCGTGTTATATTCCCGACGCTCGTTAACTGGCTCAACAACTGCAGGAAACCTTTTTCATAGTCAGAGCGCTGAAGCGGTCTCACTACCATCCAGTCTTCACCAGGATTCGCTGCACTGATCTTGGGTTTGAATTGTGCTGGGCTCTTACTGAAGTCCAACCTCTTAAGTATGTCTGGATCATAGAGATACTCTGATGCCTTACCAGCCTAAAAGCAGAAAGAATAATAGGTATAGATATTGTCTAGACATTTCTATCTTTACAATCTAAATCAATGCTTACAATCATGAAAGAATCGTCTTTATTTTTCTCAAGAAAAAGAAAAACAATTTCACTCTGTACCCCCGAGTTCCAAAATAAGTCCTCGGGTGGCGAGAAGCAGGTAGTGGCGTGCTGTTGGGTTTCCAACCAGGCACGCCCTCACTCACCGACACGGGATAAAGCTCGACCTTCAAAGATGTAAGATAACACCAAATCCTACCTTCACAGCGAGGTGACGCGTAGGTGACAATAAAACTACCTACTACCAGGCGGAGCTATGGTGATCAGCTAGTAATACTGTTTGGATGTTTTTTGGGAATTTTTGCCAGAGGCTCGTCTGTTGGTCTGCAAGTGAGAATGTCTTGAGCCTTAAAACGTAGTACTAGTAAGTACCATGTTTTAATTCTGATTACTTACTAAATAGTAATAGTTAGTTAAGTAGGTATACTATTTATCCAACTAGTAAGATAGCAATCAAATTGAATCATTATGTTAATCATAATTGCCACTATTAACTAATCATATTATTGCTAAACTAATGATAAGCTAACGAATGTTTGCATAGTTTTGAGTTTTTGCCAATTATTGGCTAGTTCACATTTATTGGCAGGGAGCCATATCCAGGTTGATGAAAAAACATGAAATATGTTAATTCCTACATTTACTTGACTTGGGACAAATTTTAATAGTCTACTTCACTGACCAATCAAACCTAGAAATTGAACACAGAGTAAACAACTCCTGAAAGAGATACTAGTCATTGAACGAGATATTTAAGAACAAACACTTCACTATGACTGAAAAACAGCTATCTGAAAACATATCTGCATCTTTTTCATCTTGACCTACAGATGCTTACTCAAAACATCTATAAAAACTAGGTACATTTCAGAGAAGCATGGAAAGTAGTATGTTAGGCTAAACAAGGATGGACAGAAAACGAACTGTGGACATAAGGAAAGTCTCAAAATTGGAAATTGTAGTCAAAAAATGCAAGAAACTAAAATAGACTAGAGCCGGACATCTTTTCCGAGAATCGGCCTAAAAGTGGACCAAGCAAGCAACAGTATGGACACCAAGAGTCAATACAATGAGAAAGAAAGGGAGAACTCGCAGAAGATAGGTAGATGACTTTACCAAATTAGCAGGGCACTTATGGAGCAGAAATACCTACAATATGGATTTATGGAAAGAGCTGGGAAAAGCTATGAATCATAGGACAATCTAAACCTGAATCTGAATCTTTTTTTCGTTTTTTTCTTTGTATGGCAAAGAAAAAATCGAAAAAAAGAAAACTTTAAAATAATTTTTTTTTAAATAAAATCTATATATCTGTTTAGTAATATACTTGTATATCTGTTTGACTACTTCAGTGGGGTGGTCAGTAGTACACTGGCATTTGACTCCGGAGTCTCAGGTTCGATTCCCCAGGTCGAATCTAATATTTGTGTGATCCACAAATGTTTGTTTTGGAGTTTAGGTGTTTTCTATATTTATGTATGTATTTAGAAATATATAAGTATGTTTATCAGTTGTCTATATCCCATAGCACAAGGTTATAGCTTAGTTTGGGCAAAATCATCATTAATTCGAAATTCTTCTTATTGATGCTTATTGATTGAAATACAGTTATTTAATATTATTCGATCATGTTATTTAATTTTAAGTAATAATAATGCGGACAAAAATAACGTTCACTTATCCAGACCGCCTGTAGTATGTAGTAGAATTCGAATTAAATACTTATTTTTTTGGTAAGTACACCAATGAAATTATTGCTTGGAGGCTATTATTGTATTACCATTATATAAGGGTACTAGCTGCCCCGGCGAACCTTGTACAACTTCAAATTAAAAAAAAATCTTTTACTTTCCCTAAACTTTCACGAACATTTTAAGACCCAAATTGGTCCAGCCATTCTCGAGTTTTAGCCCCAGATTACTATAATGGTACTACGTGGTTTTAGCGGACACAAGTCTCGCTACTAATATTTAATAGATATAAATAAACAGTGGTATTCCTATAAGGATACAAAATGCAAAACTAATATTAAGTAGATTTAATTTTATAAAACTTACCATGTTATTAAACTTCTCCATTCCCATTGTAATATTAAACTTAGTTTAATTAGAACGCTTAAGGTTACACTACCATGTACCATGCCACGAGAACGAAACTAATCACGTTGTATCATTACAAATAAAATTTCAGTCAAGAATTTTATAGAGAGAGTGAAAGTAAACTTGCTTGACTGAAACATGTATTCTCTTTGGACTGAAAATAAAAATAACACGTCCAACCATCCAACCAACCAACCAAAGCAGCCCGCCGTATCCAGCCGATTCTGTCACTGCCAGTATTAATTAGTCAGTTGTCACTTGACGGTTTGACAGTCCGTACTTTTTTTTGGTAAATTTGCCCATTTAAGGGACCGACTAGAGTCCTAAAACCATACCTGACTGACAGTACTTTTCTTGACTGTAATAGCGGTTGCACTGGACTCAATCAAATTCAGTAGAATAAATATTATCAGATCTTACGTGTGACTTGTGATGTGCTTGTGATTAAAGTTACCGGGAAAAGCTTGGGAAAAGTGATGATGAGGAAACAAAACGGGCTTTTTATATATATTTATGAAAACCGTTTCTGAATGAATAAATCATTTCAAGTACAAATCCCAATTATTTACAATTATTCTTATGAAAAATATAACTACTGACAAGGCGGTATGGTCAAAAGACTTTAGCCTGTCCATAATTGGGCTAAGAGGAAAAAAATATTTACTGTCAGTGTCATCATCATATGTTTTATGTTTACTTCTTTCTTGTTTTATTTAAAAAAAAAGGTGATTTATTTGTAAATTGGAACAATATTAAAGTACTGTTTTTATTGCATTTGTGCTAAGCAAATATTTAATCGAACAGTGGTTGTATACAATGGCTCTATGTAAAATGAGTATATTTGTTATATTACTAAGAAATAATCGCCACATGACTACCATGTGTAAAAGCGCTACTAAAACCAATTTATTTAAATATTCTAATCCCTATTTAATTGGTTCGCAACGATGGCTCTTCTTTGAGAAGGATAGAAAAGGGGGATATAACACTGAAGAGAATGTATCTCATTGGGAACATTTGAAGCATGGTTTTAAAGAAGTTAAACATGAATTGAAGCTATTTAAACAGGAGGTAATAGATTTATTTGAAACAGATCCACTTCTTGTTGCCCGGCCAGGTAAGATTAGGTATTATTGAATACGACTTTTATTACCTTAATATTATATAATACACTTTTGATATATAAAGCCTCACCAGTGTAAATATTGTCTACCTTTTCTCAAATGCAACTGGTGCAGTTAAATAAAATAAATATTATTTATGTACATACAATGGTCAAATGGTTTGGATATTCTATAATACTTTTTAATTTATTGCATGCACCATGGAGAGTATAATAATATTTTCTATGACTGGGGTCCAGTCCAGTGGAGTGCACATTATGTCATTATTGGATGCAAACCACAATATAAACTTTCTGTTCTGTTTCTACCATGATCATAATAATAATTATCCAATTCCAAACCTTGGAATCCAAAGAGTCTATGCCCTGCCCGAAATAACTGAATGGGGATACCAGTACATAAGATTTAAAGGTATTTATCATGATTTTAAAAGTTTGTGCATTAATGGCTTGACTATTTTAATGACTTCAATAATGACATTTTACTAGCGGCCATTTCTATTTAGAAAAAAAAAATCAGATTACGTGTTTAACATCATCGTAAACATGTCGTAACGGACGAATAACGGACCAAGAGCCCAGGCGTGCCAGACTTATGTTTTTTTCTAGAGGATAACGTTTGGACTTCAGGTAGGGCTCATGTGTACCTTAAAGGCTCTCATACTCATTCAGTTGGAAGTGGAGTCGATTACCAGATAATGAGGCTAACATTTATAATTATACAAATATAATAATTGTGTACTCAGTTCTGTTAAAGGACTTAAGAAGCAAATTCAGTTTGTATATAGGACGTCTTCACATTGGTCCTGCCAGGACAGAACTATTATGTACGCCAACGTGTGGCCGGCAGGCGAAAGTTTGACGAACGTGTGGAGTTGGGGTAAAAGAGATGATCTCTGACTCTCTTCAAAGAACAAGCCAATGAGAAGCGCGACGTATGCCGCGTCGAAAGCCGATGCCGAAGACCGATCACGCCACCGAAGCAGTTTGAGAAGCAGAAATGGAATCCAAAATACGATTTTTATTCAAGTATCTATCAGTTGGGATACATAATTATATATATTTAAATTAAGTAACTACTGTCTACAAGAACTGAACCGCGTAAAATGGATAAAATTAAATGTCATCGTATCCATTATAAGTAAAATAATATTTGAAAAGAAACAGTTTTGACTCTGGGTAGTTTTATAATTTTACAATATGAATCACAGAAACTATAGTCTTGGGCTTTACTCGAACCAGTGACTGATCCTTGCCAGGAGGAACGTTCTACCAACTGTCCAGTCCAGCCCAAGACTATAGTTTTTGTGTATGAATCACAAATGTAAAATTACATATGAAAAAGTTTGCATTTTCAGGTTTCTTTTTAGTGTTCCGTCCCCAAAGGGTAAAACGGGAACCCTATTACTGAGACTTGGCTCTGTCCATCCGTCCGTCCGTCTTGGTCCAGCTTGGGCTGCAACAGATGATGTATTCTGTTGCCGCTATAACAACTAATGCATATTATTAGAAGAAAGACAACTGCAAACGTCAAGTTTTGTGTTTACCCGTTTATGAAGTCTTTAGAAAATAGAATAAGTTCCTTTATTCGATTGCCAAGCCAAATCTGCTTTGGGTCTGGAGGGCTATGTAATCCGCGCAATAGGTCTTGCTGAATAAACATACATTTGGAATAAACCCTTGAATAAAGTTACGAATAAACCAGTCTTAGAAATAAAAAATAAATTACTTTATTCGATCGCACCGCTGAGTCTGTTTAGGATCTAGGGGACTGCATGACCCGCGCAATTGGTCCGGCTTATTTGATACACGTTTGGGATAACCTTTTAAAAAACAAAAAAACACAAAACAAAATATGCAGGCTGGCAACATTTGGCCTGGATGCACATCCGCCCGCATAGATTAACGTATAAAACAGCTTTTAGAATTAAAAAATATTGATCTCCTGATGTTTGGCTCCTTCTACCGGTCTGGCTGATATCGTACACACTGAGAGTAAAACCCTGAAGAGATCTACGTTAAACACAGCCATTAGAAAACGACATAACTTCAATTTGTTTTACAACTTTAGACGCTTTAGCACCTCCATAATCGGCTCCACTTCCAACTTAGCGAGTATGACATCCTTCAAGGTACACATAAGCAATACCAACAAAGAGAATACAATACTACGTAAGAAGAGACGGGACTCCCATAGTGCAAAATAATCTTACAAAATGTTAAATAAAATAAATCTAACTACTTTGCAATATTCCGCCACATGCAAATTACCCAACTCTCGTATTTATTCATGCACAAGTCCGCCCTCCAATCCCACTTAGGCCGAAAGAATAGAGAAATAATTTTGAAAATAGAATAAATATGAGAGTTGTGTACGGCGCACGGCGACCGAATTCGCTGTGCGCCGAGCCATCGACATCTCCTGATGATGCCCCTGGTTGGGGGCGAAACACGTGTCGAGGTTTTTATTATTTTTTGCACGATAACACAACTCTCATATTTATTCTATTTTCAAAATTATTTCTCTATTCTTTCGGCCTAAGTGGGATTGGAGGGCGGACTTGTGCATGAATAAAGACGAGAGTTGGGTAATTTGCATGTGGCGGAATATTGCAAAGTAGTTAGATTTATTTTATTTAACTATGGACTTCCGAAAAGTAACGCCTGATAGTATTAACTTACAAAATGTCAAATCAGGGATAACGTTATGTAGCCAACCTAACAAATGTTACACATACAGGGTCGCCAACATAAGGGAAAAATAGAGATGTGCCACTTAATATTATTTTATTTATCAACGCAGTGGTCTGTACTTTTTTTTAAATAATTTTATATTTTCGCAGACGCTATACTCCATTTTTCAACTAAAGTACTGCGTCATACAAGTTACATGTTAAAAATGAATAAGCGTTCAATTTCCCGGAGGCAGTACATTTAATTAAAAAACGGAGTATAGGCTCAGTTTGGGTTTTAAAATGATAAGTTCATGAAATTAAATATTTATTTAAAAACATTACATTTATATTAAAAATATTTGTAATTTCTTCTTCAATCATATTCTGCAGCTCGTAGTATTGGTGACTGTGTAACATTATGACCCTTTTTATTTAAAACTCACTTTAGTAGGCTAGAAGGTTTTATATAATCTACAATCTGCTTCGCTTCTATTGTGTAATGATGATCCGGTTATCTGAGCCTCCAATACATCCTTAGTCCATAGCACCCAACAGTCCCTCTTGTTCTCCTTTCTGTAAGTATAAATTAGAGCTCAAGCAACCATTGTCACTTGTCTAAGTATCCTACATTCTAAACTATGGTAAACCTGGTTTCATCTTTTCTTTAGGTAAAAGGAAGGGTTAGGCTTTTCTCTTTAGCATACAATTGAATGAACCAGGGAATGATTTATCTAAGGGCAAGTAAGTTACTATACTCACTTTATACTATACACAATGGTCAGACGGTCCTGGTGGATCATCGGAGGCCATCTACACTTTACTGTACAACTCTTTCACTCTACTCAATGGTCGGACGGCCCTGCTGTGGATTCAATACATCACATCAGAGGAAGCCGTCCGTACTCTACTTTGAGGACGTCTCCTCACTCTGATCTGGCGGTCCTGATGGGGGTCACATACACCCCGTCACAGGAAGCCGCTCACTTTACTTTAGGGACGTCCCCAACACTCTTTAAGGACGTCCCTCATCTCTTTACTTGGCGCCTAGATGAACATAGGACGTCCCAAACCATCCCCAATTAAGTAAGTTACATGAAACCAATACAAAGGATATCAACGTCCCGGCATCTGTCTGGTGTGTCACTCACACTCTCTTTCTTTAGTCTCAACAGGTTACTCAATGCAGTATCACTTTAACGGGTCAAACTTACTTTCACGGTTGGATGGAGGTTACTTTCCATCCATCCGTACAATATCATGAGAATGAGCTAGAAAGGTTATTGCAATGTGCTGACAAGTAAATTATCAGAGCAATAGCTTTAAATTACAAGTCAACCTACCCCGTAACTTTATCATCAAGCTTTACCAACTATAACATGCAGCTAAGACACTAAACAGAACTCATTTGATATACTTAGCTTATAGGCGAACAGGAATCAGGTCACCTTTGCATCTTTATAATTACACTTGAACAATTCGCGGCTTCGTTGGCTCGCGTCATTGTTGAAAATTGAATTATATTTTTTAGAGGTTAGGTAGGGTTCTCCGTCTTAATTATTTGGATGTAACCGCCCGCATTCCAGCGATTACCTAGTTATGAAGATAAGGTTTTACATCACGTTCGAACACAAAAACACATTTATCAAATGTTTTGAGCGATAATTTGTCTTTCCATCATTCTTTCATGCTATGTGGTTATATATTTTGTTATCTTCCGGTGTTATTGTTCTCATCCATAGGAAATCTGGCCATGAAAATCCGTTTTGAGCCGTCCTTTCTTCCAGATTTTAAACTACATATTTCACACTTTCTATACATACTTCATAAACGATTTTAATAAACAATGTATAAAACAGTATTTTCTAGAGAACGGTCTTACAAAAATTTTAATAAAATTCAGCTATTCTCCCAATTATTTCACTAATAACATTCAAAGAAAAACATTATTATTGAAATTGAAAATAACGATTAGACATCCACAGCGACAGATAGTGACACATGATTGAGAAATTGAGTGAGACAAATAATGAGCCATTAAAATTTATCCCCGTTTCATAATAGTTTTTTTTTGTATGTAGTTGCGACAGACTGAATACCAAGGCCCAAACGTTATCCTTTAAAAAGTAACATGTCTGGCACGTCTGGGCAACACCGTAACTTTTTCTTCGTTTCGGTGCCTTCGCATTCTCAAATCTACCTACTACTTAGTATTGTATTCTCTTTGAAATCTACATTATCGTTAAAAATGAGTGAAGGCTAAAAGTGTAGTATCCATACTCAAGCCAAAATCAAAAGAAAAAAAAGTTCAAAAATAAACCGTTGTTGATTGTCAGATTCTATGAGCCGAAAATATTTTTTTATTTATCTTTTTGCTGTTCTACAAGTTTAATTTAGTACAATACCGAGTATCAGTTTTGTGGCTTTTGTATTAGCACTTCTATTATTTCTTTAGCCACGTCTGTAAATAAGCACCGAATGTTTTCAAATATCTTATTGAGTGATTCTTTAGTTTCGCCGGAAAAAGGCTTGAAAAGCATTTACCGCAAGTTCCAAAGCTTAGTAGGCCGTGGAACAGAAAATAATAGCGATAATATTAATGAAGAAATGTTGTCTGCAAGAGCAAGTACGGTAGCATCTGATGACAGTTTCATGACACCAGTCTCTTCAGTGGGTGATTTGATGGCGATGTCGCCAAAACGACAAAACGACTGCTCTGATCAAAGAGACGTAACTAGTGATCTTCTTACGGGGCCCGATTTTGATAGCATTTGTGATGTCACCATGAAGGAGATGCCTATGTCGGACGACATGTTTATCGACGCAAACAGCTTGGATTACCTTGTCAAATGCGCCGGATCGAACCGAAATCATAACCACATAGATCGTGGCAAAGAAAGTTTATTTGTAAAATTTGATCCTTTATATGCCACCCAAAAACTAGAAGATGCACTCTCTATCCATAGTGATGCCCATTCAGTAGTAGATTCATCAGAGTGTGATGTCGGCTATGAAACAGGTAGTACAGTATCAGTTTTCACCGATAGTCAAGTTGCTCTGCCTAAACATTCTCAGTCTATGGGTTCAATGCAGTTATTGAATGCAAAAGAGAAACCTATGCAAGTTGTCCCACCTGTAATGAACAGTGAAGTACCTAAGTCAAGTGGAAGTCACGTAAGATCCACCCCAAGTCTAGTGAGAAGTGTGTCTGCAATCCTAACACCGACTCGAGTAGCTACAGAAAGATTAATTAGTATATCAGGAAGCACACCTCCTACGGCTGCACCCAGAAGTCCCCGTTATCATAACATTGGCCATCATCATCATCATAATTATACATTTCATGAGGCTGATCACTTACAATCACTCAAAATGATTCTTCAGAAACAAGATAGGGATGTGTTATCTTTACGACAAGAAAATAGAGAATTGAAGAGTTCTCTGCAGGACATGGAACACAAATATGCAAGAGTTTTGGAAGATTTGGAATGCAGAGTTAAGAAAGTTACAGATGAAAGAGATAATGCCATACAAAAAGAGCATAAACTACAAGAGCAGATTAATGACAAAATCTTAAACAACAAACAGATGTGTATTGTTATGGAAGAGTATGAGAAAACAATCTCATCGCTAATCGAAGAACAGCAACATGATAAGTATATAAAACAGGAACTTTTTGATAAGGTTATGTCTGAGCGAGATGAAGCTTTAGCACATCTGGGGAATATGGAGAGTTCTTTCAATGACCTTTTATCAAAGTATGAAAAATGCAAAACTGTAATATTAGAGACAAAAGAAAGAGAAAAAGTGTATGAACAGAAAATTATTGAATATCAGGGTGCTGTTGATAAATATGAAGGATTGTACAGCAATCTGAAGAAGGTCACCTCAGATGCACTGACTAAAGCCAATGACACTTTAGACAGCCTTAAGAAAAATTATAGTGTTGAAACTACAAAACTGAATGCTACTGTAAAGAAGCATGAAATTACTATAGCGTCATTACAGGAATCATTGATTCAGAAAACAAGAGATAATGAGGAACTAATGAGGTTGTATGATCAGCTCATTAATGATGTGCATTAGACCTATTTTTCAAATTTTATTCTTTGGTGCTTTTTTTATATTTCAAAGTGCTTTCCAAAATTCTGGCTGCTATTTTAAACTGACTTCACTGTGATGAATCTCAATTATTATTGTTAAAATTATTAGTTAGGATCTTTTATATCTCTTAATTTTTAACCATTTATGACATTTTGTTAAGATACTTCAACTATTGTGCCTTATCATATAGTTATATATCTTATCATAAGTGATTGACTTATGATAAGAGTGTATTATGGATTCAAATTGACTAGACAATTAGAAATACATACCTACTTATGTGAAAATTTGACTCAACAAACTATAACCCAGCATCTTTATGGTAATGATATTTATAACTAACTAGTGGTCCCGGCGAACTTCGTACCGCCTGAAATTTTGCTTTTAAATCTTCCCTGAACCTCCACGAATATTTTAAGACCCAAATTAGCCAAATCGGTGCAGCCGTTCTCGAGTTTTGGCGAGACTAACGAACAGCAATTTATTTTTATATATAAAGGTTGCATTTAGTGACTCCATACACTTCACATGACATACTCAATTTTTTTAGTTAATTTCTTATTTAACTTTATAATGTGATTATTAAAAAAATGGCACAAAACTAAACACAAAATGGTGAAAAATAAATTTCATTTCATAAAAATGATAAACTAGGTTTTCTGAACCTACTTGTGAATCAACATGTGCTTATTTTTATTTAATTTATACTTTCATAATAAAAATATTTTTATGAAAATGTGTTGTGATAATTAGGTATGTCAAAATTAAGAATAGTTTTTAGTTATTATTATGGATATTGTATTTGAAAGAATATATTTGTATTAAAATTGACCCTTATTATAAGAACTTTATTTGAATTATTGTTTAGGAAAGCCTCTTAAATAATTCATTAGTACCATTCATGATTTTGTTGTACAACCTCATAAACTGCATTACCTAACATTTTACCTTATTAGTTTACTCTTCATTTGCATTGTACTTAATTAGGTATATGTGTAATAAAATACTTCAATATATTTTTATTTTATTTTTTTCAATCGAGAAGGAATGACTAGGTGGGACTCGAATCAGTAACCATTCCGTTTCTAGTGAATGTGCTTACCGACCATTACCGACCGACCTACATACATAAGTAACTAGTCATTGTTAAGAAAAATTCCTTAGGTAATGGTTTTTTTTTCATTATAATATTTCCAAATGGTTAACAAAATTCTTCTGCTGATTAGTTGTGGAAGTGTATATAGTATATTATAGTAATATAGTAATAAATATTACAGCCGCCGTATTGATTGCAAAATGGCGGGTGTATTTTAATTCCGAAATAATTTCGTTCTGAATCGGGTACTTATTTTTTAGACCTAGGTACAATTTAGTACATTTTAGGTACTTTTTTTTCGTAAGTGATACAACATGATTCGCAATGGTACACCCGCCACTTTGACTCTCATATGTCAATCCCCTCCATGTAGCATGTTCTTGGGACATACTTGTGTAGTATAGTTTGCGCGAAGGTGCTAGTCACCTGAAGTACGTGAGCATACCTCAAGCGGTTTCTGGTTATCTAGTGATCACCAATTAGTTGTGTGCCTTCTGTCTCATAAGACAGAAGGCTCTCGAAGCGATCGCTATGCTATGACAGTGGTTTTGATCTCTGAATGAACTTCCTCTTCTTGAACCTAAGATTAACGTCATAATAATTCACCTGTTTTCTACAGACTACCTAACTCTTAAACTTTTTTTCAGGTGAAACAGATGTACTGTGGTGTTTTAATGAACCAAGTGTTATCAACAAGTTTGTGACCACAAGTGACAGCGATCACAATGAAGGGTTCAGTAAGTGCAGCCTTGAAATGAGCAGCGCTGGCAGAGCTCGGTTTCATGGTTATTTGGATTTGCGGGTCCCCAAAGATGGACGCATTAAAAGAGCAGGCTATTGCTCTATGAGGTCTAAAAGAATAAGAGTATGTACCATTCTTCCAATAATATCTTAACACATATATCTGCCAGAGCCTCGTCATCTGTTTGTCAACAGTTCTTTAATGACTCGCTCCCTACAGATGTTAGCACCCTGAACATTAATCTTAAATATATTAATATAAGCTTAGATCAAAAATACCTAGATTACCGATGAGTGCTATAAAAACGGCACCACTTCACCTCGGTCACTGCACACCTGCGCGCTTCAACCGCTTTCGTACTAAGTTCCTATTCCACTTGCTGACTCTCGAGGGATGCGACAACGGCGCCGTACATTGATGCTTGTGTATTAATTATTACGAATTATTTCTATGTAAACCATCAATGTACAATCTAGTTTATTTTATAGATAGTATTTGTAATAATTGCCTATATAGTATTCGAGTGCCAACATTCCGCGTTGTATTTGTACCTACTGAATCCAATATCTAAAGTATTTTTGATCTAAGCATATAAGTCACGCCGGGCGGCACTGGAAATACGTTCTGCTTGTAACCAGAGACGCCCGGCAACAGACGTTAGAGCGGCCGCAACATTGGGCTGCGGAATTAAAAAAAAAAAAGCATATAAGTCATTCTTTGCAGAAATCATTCAAACGAGAAGCGACTTACGATTGGCATTTGTACAACACACTGGTATTGAAACTTAGGGGTGACGGCAGATCGTATCTCTTAAATATATCGTGTGAGGGTTACTATGACATCACGTGGAACGACATCTACCACTATGTTCTCTACACTAGAGGAGGACCTTACTGGCAAATTGCAAAGGTTTGTGTATACCACCACCACCCGAACCCTGTCACAATATCTGTGTACCTCGCCCACATCGCCTCGTAATGTTATATGCATAAATAATTTTTACTACAAAATATGGAGTTCAAAGGCTCAGTTTTTGAAACGAAGTTCGACACTTAACGGAATGCCGTACGTATGCTGTTTGTTTAGGTAGGTATCGAGCCTTCTACAAGCAAATGAGCACGCTAGCTCTTTGTCTCACTCTATTTTTTTTAAAGAAGGAACCTAAACAAATTCGTTCCTGACGGGCGCGGCGGTCCTCCGACTGCACAATTGTCGTGTATTTACTTTTTATATTGGGAAAAGGGATGGCGGAAGTGGCATCGTGTTGGAGGACCTCGCCAGCATGTGGTGCACCTGCCGAAAAACGTTTGAGATTCTGACTCAGACTCACCCCCTATTAGATACATGGATCAACAAAGTTCCTACTGGCGTATAATAGGCAGAGGCCTATTAGAATAATTGAATTTATACTGTTTCCTTAGGCAGAGGCCTAAGGAAACAGTATAAATTCAATTATTCTTATGGCTCCCTGGCAGATTTTAAGTTAGACGTCATGTCATCGGTATTTTTGGCGCCTTATCCTTACCTGCACGCGATGCGCCTGCTAACCGACGACGACGGCGTGACGACAGACGTAAATAAGTAGTAGGTAGGTAGAGGTAGATATAGTGAATTATAGGTAGTGCCTGAAAACGAACTATCGTTTCCGGGCACTAAATCTACCTCTACCTACCTACTGAGGTTCGGCCTCTATTACGTGAGATCAACAACGTGATTGGCAAAATGGACGTGGCTACCCCTTCGGGGTCGGGGTTAAAGACTTGATTCTTTGGTAAAACGTCGCAATATATATTCTTTTTTTCACGAAGAAATATTGTTGTTACCAAGTGCCTGTGTTTTTTATAGACAGAAACCACAGCAACATAAGAAGCAAAGAATTTTTACGGACGTGAAGCTCATAAAATTTTATTATCCATTGTTTACAGATACCACTTTCAAAATTTGTACTTGGATCAAAAGGACGCCTCCAAGACAAACAAACAAGGGTCAGATTTGATAAAGTAACACATTTTGGGATAGCGTCCGGAGACAAAATCCCCGGTACATTCAATCTAGAGATTGAATATGTTGGTAAGGATTTTTGAATGGCTAAAAAGCTTATGAAACTTTAGATTGAGGCTTCCAAGTGTTACAAAATATTTTTGAGCTTATGGCTAGAAGTTATTGACCTCGACTATGGGAACTTTGCAGCACAAGTCAAGTGCAAGTCACAATCCCCAGAGGTGCAAGTGTCCATAGCTTCATGAACACTACATCGATCACGTTGTAGCTAATCTGTCAAATATTGGTAGGTATGTATGAAAAGCAACAAAAAAGGAACAGAAGCTGACCAGGGTTTAGTTATTCAAGAGAACTATATTAATTTCCACACACCATACCTATGGCAACACTAGGGGTATCTAATCATGTTTTCATGGCATATAGGCACCCTGAAACTCAAACTCACTCTCTGAAAACCTTTAAAAAAATTAATGTGTAGTAATTTTTTCCATTTCTTTTCTTTCAGGTTTAGAATTTGATCCCACACACGATGAGGAATTTGCGTATGAAATGTACAAAACTGATAAATATATTGTTGGTGTTTAGATTGTAATTTTATTAAAATTAAATTCATAATTTTAAAGTATGATGTTCTTTTTAGACCCATATTTTTTAACTAAGTACTTCTATTATAACTACTTTCACCAGTTTTTATTTCAACATGCATGTAACAGTTGTAGAGAGCAGAGTAGATACTTCGGAACTCGGCCGAGAGGGGGGGTAGCAGAAGTCTGTGGTCCCGCACCAGCGCCTCCTTGTACCATTGAAATAATGACGCAAGGGCTCTCGCTTCCAGGTCCATGGAGGGATCCTAGCTAAAAGTCACGTAGCCTCTAGGGAAATCGTGCGGTATCTCCCTTATTGTTTTGACGGTCAAGGTCTTCAACGGTCTGTTTAAAACAGACACGTTGGCCGTCAACCTCGCCGTCCATACGGGAGCCTTTAGCACCATACCTACTCAGTACGATCTTCAGATACAGTCTCTTTATCTTGGATGCCTTTTGCTAATGCTTCCTACAGTTATGCTGGATCCTGCAAGGGGCCGCGTCGAAGTCCGTGAAAACAGAGCCTCTGACCTGTGCAGTGCCACATCCAGTCCCAAGTGCCGTATCCGACCCATGACTTGGGCAACACCCGTGGTGGCTTAAGCCCTTAAGGCTGCATCAAGGTGCGTTGCTCCCCACGCCGTGACGAGGGTATCGTCAGCCTAGCACGCCCACGTCCTCAGGCAACCTACCCAGTCGCATCTGATGTTCCACAGGAGTGGCTTTAGGACCTACCACTGTGGAACACCGCACGACACATATCGCCGACCCGGCCTAAGCCAGCTGGTGCATATTTATCATATCTTATGATAAATATGCCCCGACAATACGGAAACTGAAACGGTTTACCAACAGTCGATTGGTCCATGAACCGTTGGTCAACATTATCTTTAAACCATAAACTTTTCGTCCAAAGGACTTTTCATCCACGAACGTTTCGCCAGCATTACTCTACGTCAGTGAATGCTTAACCAACAGAATGTTTTGACCAATAACTTTTCACCCAAAGAACAATTGGCCCATGGACTGTTCCCCAAGAGAACGGTACGTCAGTGAGTGTTAAATAATCTCTAGAAGCAGTGGCGGCCTTAGGGGGGGGGGGGCGAACGGGGCAATCGCCCGGGGCCTCGCGCAACGACCCAAGCAAAAAAAAATTAAATACATATAGTATAGGTTTTTTTTTTAATTTATGATTTTATCCTTCATTATTTATTAAGATTATAATATAACCGTAAATTGAACTATAGTTCTAGTAAGTAAACTATTTTATTTATTCAAAACATACCTAATTGAACTCTGCCGCCTTCGTCGGCCTCGTCAGTATGTCCCGGCGTACGGGGTACAGAGTTGGATTATGGCGTTATACGCCGCAGTATGGGCGGCCAGATTGACAGCCAACAACGTGGCTGTTTTAAACAGACCGTTGAATGGTCTTCAGCGGTCTGGCAAGATATTAAGAGGGTAACGCACGATCTCCTTAGAGGCTGCTTGTCTCTTAGCCGGAACCCCTCCATGGGACCTGGAAGCAAGAGCCTTTGCGTCATTGATTCAATGGCTCAAGGGAGTTCTGAAGTGGGACCACAGGCCTGCGTCTCGAGAAATCGAGGTTCAGTGCTGCCAACTCCCCCAGGATCTCATGGAGACATGGAAGGTGCGACTTTATCATCCACGGTGGGGAACCACCACCATCGCAGCGTTAGAACCGATCATGGACGAGTGGCTTCATAGGCGACACGGTGACCGGATCCATCGTGAGGTCACGCTCCAGTGTCAACACTGCGAGGGGCCCGGTGAAGGCACCGCACTCCACACGCTCGTGGAGAGCTCAGCGTAGGCGAGTCAGCTCTGGGACCTCGTCGTGGGTCTAGGCGTGAATACCCTCTCAGTAGAAACCATGCTTTGAGCCATGGTCACCAGCGGGAGTAGGTGGAACGTGGCCGTGTCCTTCTTCGAGCACGTCATGCTCGCGAACGTGGCGGCCGAGAGGGAGTGGGAAGCGTACCCTCTCTGCTGAGTTCCGAAGTCAGTGGCCAGGGCGCTGCAAACTCATCTACGGTCAGCTGCAGTGCTGAAGCCCCACAGAACGTACATTTACTCACCGACGCTGGATAAAACCCGACCGCAATGATGCGGGATAAAACCACACCCCACCCCAGGCAGAGGCCACATAGTTGACCTAAGTCCGCCGTCGCCACAGGAAATACTTCCAACTGAGGACCTGGGGCGCCCAGCAATCGACGTAGGTGCGGTCGAGTCATTGGGCCGCAGTATAAAAAAGGGGCCTCGCAAAGACCTGCCGCCCGGAGCCTCGCAATGGGTAAGGCCGCCGCTGTCTAGAAGCAATAATAGCCTAGGGATATGACCGTTGGACTACCAAGTCACAGGTCGTAGGTTCGAACCCCGGCACGCACCAATGTCTTTTTTATATTTATGGCATTAGTGCAATGCAATCCAACCATAAATTTTAGATAGGTTGATGAAGTGTAGGTACTGTCAAAAATTAAAACCACAGTGTATAAAATTAAATAAACTAATATTCATTTTGCAGAAGAAAATAATACTGCAACTGCAATCATAACTTTTTTAACACGAACAGTTGTTAAAAAAACATCACTTTCGTAAATGGCAAATGTGTGCCCAGCCGCTTAAATAAGTTTTTAAGCCCATTTCGTTTTTCTTTGACAAGTACTGGGAGATGCGTTCTTGATATTTTTGTTCTACTCATGCATGGGCTCCGAAGGATTAATGCGCTCTATTATGCAATCCGTATTCTTCTGCTCTTTTTTCATTTCAGATATAGTTAGGAATGAAGTTATACCAGAAGAAGTACTAACATGGTTTGAACAATATTATGTGAGAGGGACAACGAAGATTTCTAAAAATGTTAGCTCAAAGATGACATTGTCGCTATGTAAACCCAAATTCCCACCTTCTATGTGATGTCCGTTTAGATTGAGGAGCCATTTGGCGTATCTTAATGAAATTTATATAGGTATTTAGTAGTAAGTTTAAAAATGTTGTAGCCTCAATCCTCGAATTTGTAGTAGGTGTTATATACCTACTACAAATTCAAAAGTTTAAAGAACATAAAGGTGGCTCCTCAATGTAAATGTTTAGATTGAGGAGCCTCGTTAGAACTAGGAAAATCATTGATTAATATTTACCAAAATTAGGTATGATTTAGTAGCATTCGAGAGTATTTAGTAGACAAAATCTGAGTTTTGTAGTATTAAAATTAAAAAAGTTATCATACATTCTATGAGGCTCACGAGTCGTCATTTTTCAAAGAAGCAGTAAGTTCAATTAATGCGCTATTTCTTCGGCATTTAGTAGTATGTAAATTAGTTTTGTAGGACAAAATTCAGTAATTAATAATGAGTAGATTAGGAGATATGGCACATTTTAACTGACTCCTCAATTGAGATGCTTAAGAAAGTAAATTAGCTTCTAATTTACTTATACTTGTAATGAAATTTGAAACAAACATATCGATATTTTGTATAAATTTGTACTAAATGTACGTATAATCCTGCCATAATGCTTAAAATCGAAAGGGCTCAGCGGGCTGTGCTAAAAGTTATTAATTTTAAACCACGCGACTACCCTACAGATATATTGTACTCAGAATGTAATGTCCTGACGGTTAGAAAACTTTACATTCTAAAATCCATTATCCGCAAACACTCTAAAATTGGGTACGATGAGCAGCTTGTCAGTCGACGGCGTCGTGGCTTCCCGATATGTCCAATTTATCCGTGCAGAACTGCTTTCGCGAAATGACAGTTTAATCATTTGAGCACTAGGCTTTATAATAAAGCACACAGGCACTTAAACATCTTCGCCTTGTCTAGATGAGAAATAAAACACAAGCTTAATACCTGGCTACAGACATTGACATACGATGAAACAGAGCAGCTCCTGACAACTGCACAGTGATGGAGAAAAGTAACACCCTAAACACCCACATTCGTACAAACACCTACATTCATACAAACACCCACATTCATACACACACACACACACACACACACACACACACACCAACACACTAAACCTTGAAATAGCAACAACAGCAATCATCCACATAATATATTTTGTTTTACTTAAGTACACTGATCGCCTACCGCAAGAACCAGATTTTTTGTAACCGCTGTGAGACTTGCTATGTATGGACGCTTTTTTCAAGATACAGACAGGTTTCCTGCCTAGTTTGGGGGAGGAGTTCTGCCATGACCTTTTTATTGATGTACTGGTTTCCTTTATCTCATTAATGTATTATGTAAGCTAGGACAACGCTGTGTAATAATCATATACAAACCGCTTGAATTGAATAAATTATTATTATTATTATAATAAAAGTACAGAATCTAGTCCGGCGGCAGGGCGGTTGGAGATTGAGGAGGATAGACTACATCTCGTGGCTGATCTCGACAGGAACCTCGACT